>SJYV01008806.1:0-14397 GCA_006410875.1 Neotragus pygmaeus
CATGATGTACTCTGCATATAAGTTAAATAAGCACGGAGACAATATACAGCCTTAATGTACCCCTTTTCCTATTTGGAACCAGTCTGTTGGTCCATGTCCAGTTCTAACTGTTGCTTCCTGACCTGCATATAGGTTTCTCAAGAGGCAGGTCAGGTGATCTGGTATTCCCATCTCTTGAAGAATTTTCCACAGTTTGTTGTGGTGCACACAGTCAAAGGCTTTGGCATAGTCAATAAAGCAGAAATAGATGTTTTTCTGGAACTCTCTTGCCTTTTTGATGATCCAGCGGATGTTGGCAATTTGATCTCTGGTTCCTCTGCCTTTTCTAAAACCAGCTTGAACATCAGGAAGTTCACGGTTCATTTATTGCTGAAGCCTGGCTTCCGAGAATGTAAGCATTACTTTACTAGCTATTAAACTACTTTAAATTATTAAAATGTACTCTATCTCTTCTGTCCAAAATTGAGTATGAATTACTTAACTGCAAAAACTAGTTGCTTGTAGTCAATAGAAGACAGCAGTATACTGGACAAAGAAATAATATAGTCATGGATGCCAAATGGAGTGAGAAGTTTACTTATTATTTTTGAAAGCTTTTTTTTCCCCTTCCTAACCAGAATGCTAGAAAGCCCATTACAATGAGGGATCCACCAACTGTTCCTCTATATTCTGTTAATACATTAAGATTCAAAATCCAGTCATGGCGCTCACCTCCTTGGCAGTTTTTAAATTGTAGTTTACTGCCTATAGAACAGAGCAGCATTCCTTAGAGATGTATGCAAAGTTTTGTCTTACACGTCTTGAAATTTCCCCACAAAAGTTCTGTGCTCTAGCTTCACCTACCTGTTTACATTTCCCAGTGTTCTTTATAACTCAAAATATCTACACAGATGTTCATTTGACCAGTAGGATTCTTGCCAACTAGTACTTCTTAGAGCCTAATGTTAAGGCCCTTTATTAACTTCTCTGGTAAGCCTTTAAAGCAAAATTCCCACCAGAGGTAAACCACATACTCTTCCTCAATATCCTTGCAACTTCTCTCTCTTATATTTTTTTATTCTAATGTAATTTATTATCTACCATATCCTCCATGAGACTGTGAACTGCTAGAGAGGGGACTTTCTTTGAATCTCCAAAAGGTGAGTGCCATATGATTTGATAATTGTAAGTGGTCAGGAAATAGTCAAATAAATGAATGTAGAAATGACTGATGACTGAAGACTTAAGAAAGATGATAGTGTATTCAATAACAAAAGGCATATTTAACCTGGTATATGAATGTTAAGGAAGATTTAAGATTCTGGAGGCTGGTGGGTAATCTTAATAACACAGAAGAAAAGTAGTATAATCAAATGGCATAACATTAAAGGAATTTCCCCAGTTACTCAGCAGTAAAGAATCCAGCTGCAAGGCAGGAGATGCAGGTTCAGTTCTTGGGTTGGGAGGATATCCCCTGGAGGAGGAAATGACAACCCTCTCTAGTATTCTTACCCAGGAAAATCCATGGGCAGAAGAACCTAGTGGGCTACAGACCATGGGGTCATAGAAGAGCTGGACATGACCTAGTGACTAAACAACAACAACATAACATTAAAAGACAAAGAAAGGCCAGTGTGTGAAAGTGGGCAAATGATGCAACGGAGTATATCAGAAGAAAGGGCGTATATGATAGACTCCTCAGCTCCAGCATATTGATTTACTAACTAATTAGAGGAATGAAGTGAATTACAACTTTAACCTATGTGAGGACATTTAAAGATACTTTAGAACATAAAGTTTAAACGGTAATCCAGTGATCCTGAGCCTATATCCATAATGAGTCAATCGGTATGTTGTAATATTAAGGGAGAAGTCAATTGAGCACTTTGATTTGCGACAACAAATCTCACGGTGATAAGTACGTGGAAATTACTGTGTACTAGCAGAGATAGCAATGGTTATGAGAACTAGCAAAACTTTGTGATGACTTTATGTTGCATCAACATCTTATAAATACCAGAGGTGGTTAATACTGTTGGAGGTATGGGCTCTTTTGAAAATAGGATAAAAGCTGCTGATGCTCTCCTAAAAAAGAGCAGAGTCACACAATGCACACTAAAAGCTCCATGCAATTGTAGGTAATCCATAAACTGATCAGTTCAAATCAGTGAATGCCCATGCTGCCTTTTCCTGGAGTGCACAGACTGTAAAAGATCTTCCTCCAAATAATCTTAGATTAACAACAAATTTAGTTTCCTCTTTGTTCAAACCCTGGCCTCTCTTTTTTCTATATTTTGGCATCAAAATCTAGATTCAAAATATAGATTTGTTTTCAAGGCCAAACACAAATTAATATCTATTTTATTATCACATGATAAATTATATGGTATCCTATATCTGATGTTATTCTACTTTTCTTCATCATGGGTTGGTTTCTTTTACATGTCTGTATTTGTCCTAAAGTCTTGGCAGGATTTATTTCTAAATGAGCAGTATAGAAATCAAATGCATTTCCTTTAAAACCTAATCCAGTTTAATAGAATGGTTTAATAGAATAGCAAAGCAGATGAGCAATATATGATCAGAAATTTCCTTATATTACACTTCTAAAAGAATAGTCAAAACCAGATACCTAAAATACAATCTATCTGATAATAAGTCTGGGTTTAAAGACTTTTAATAGTGAGAATTTTTCAGACAGAGTTCATATTTCCTTCATTTACTTCAACTAAGTGAATATGGGGCAGAAGCTACACAGCATACAGCTATTTGAAAAACTGAAAATTATAAAATCTACTGAGAGGCCATTGTCTCTCCAGAAAATGAGTACAGAAACATACATAAATGTGGTAAAATGCACATTTCAAGTGCTATTGGGACATTAATCAAAATAATAGCACATGGGTTACTTGTTTAGTAATTCTCCTGACAACAGCATAGAAGCATTGCTATTTTTACACTTTGAGAGACTGAGAAGGAGGAAAAGAGGTTCTGTCTACCTTCTCTGATTTCTAAAAATAACTTGGAGCTTTGCCTCAGTCTGACAAGATCAACAGATATACCATGTAACCTCTTTGAATGTTTTCAAGCACTTTTAAGAATACAGTTAGCTTCCATCTAGAAGCATATCAAATGTTTTGATATCAAATATGGACATATTTTTTAAATATTACAAATGATATTCTAAAAGATTAATTTTTCAAGCTAGATATAAGTATTTAAGTAACTTGAAGTACTTAAAGAGACAAATAATTTAGCTATAAGGCACATCCATTCATGCTCAGTCGCTTAGTCATGCCCACCTTCTTGCAACCCCGGGGACCCCAGACCCCGTCTGGCGTGTAGCCTGCCAGACTCCTCTGTCCATGGGGTTTTCCAGGCAAAAATACTGGAATGAATTGCCATTTCCTCCTCCAAGTGATCTTCCCAACCCAGGAATCAAACCCATGTCTTCTGCATCTCCTGTATTGGCAGGCATATTCTTTACCTCTGGACTACCTGAGAAGCCCCATAATAAGGCACATACCCATATAATATCACATTATACAAACTGCACAAATAAAACCATGGGGCTTATAAAAAATACAGTTGGATACAACATTCAAAAACTTCTTACATGACACAAAAATTGAAACTGAATAAAAGAGGAAGCATAGTTTTATCAATATTAAATGATTAAGATGCTCATAAATTCTACAATAAACATGCCATTTTCCTTGACAGAGACCTACACCTTGCTTGCAGAAGTGTTGTAGATTATGAAGCAGTGGAAGGGGTGTTGCCTGAATCTAAGGGAACTCTGCCATGCATATGAGGACAGGAGGATTCATAACACACCACGTGGCTGAGGGGGTCAGTAATGTTTGAGGGGTGCCCATGTGTGTGAGTTTTGTGTATTCTATTGAAGCTGGGTTCAGTTCAGTGCACTTTCTGTGTTCACCTAGTAGTTTCTGTGCATGGACTCATACCCAAGTAAAGGTAAACTTTACATTTGTCCTCTAATATAGCAACTGAATTGAAACAAATCCTTGTTTTCAAAACAAGGTCTATAGTACAACAGACTTCTGGTGAATATGAGAAATCCCATCCATTTCACTTCAACCAAAACAATATTCCTTATGCAGAGAAGAGAAATCTGACAGGACTATAAGTTGACGAAACTTCAAATGCAAAAATAATGCCAGTACAACATCTGACACTATAATGTTACTCTAATCATGTTTCTATTCCAATAAATCACACTATCTAGCCCATTAATTCATGATCCTTGGCACATGATTAAGGATTTAGTGCACTTCGGGATTCGGTTCAGTTCAGCTCAGTCGTTCAGTCGTATCCGTCTCTTTGTGACCCCATAAATTGCAGCACACCAGGCCTCCCTGTCCATCACCAACTCCAGGAGTTCCCTTAAACTCATGTCCATCNTATCTCTAATTTTCTTGAAGAGATCTCTAGTCTTTCCCATTCTGTTGTTTTTCTCTATTTCTTTGCATTGATTGCTGAAGAAGGCTTTCTTATCTCTTCTTGCTATTCTTTGGAACTCTGCCTTCAGATGCTTATATCTTTCCTTTTCTCCTTTGCTTTTCGCCTCTCTTCTTTTCACAGCTATTTGTAAGGCCTCCCCAGATAGCCATTTTGCCTTTTTGCATTTCTTTTCTATGGGGATGGTCTTGATCCCTGTCTCCCATACAATGTCAAGAACCTCATACGATAGTTCATCAGGCAATCTATCTATCAGATCTAGGGCCTTAAATCTATTTCTCACCTCTACTGTATAATCATAAGAGATTTGATTTAGGTCATACTTGAATGGTCTAGTGGTTTTTCCTACTTTCTTCAATTTGAGTCTGAATTTTGTAATAAGGAGTTCATGATCTGAGCCACAGTCAGCTCCTGATCTTGTTTTTGTTGACTGTATAGAGCGTCTCCATCTTTGGCTGCAAAGAATATAATCAATCTGATTTCGGTGTTGACCATCTGGTGATGTCCATGTGTAGAGTCTTCTTGTTTTATAATCCTAAGGAATGCAGAGAAGGAAAAAAAAGTTTGTCCTTTCTTCCTCCTTGAGAATTCCAGACTCCTCTCTCCCTGGGGACCCCTAGACTTCTTATCAACCTGCCTAGGAAATAACTCTCTCAATCCCCTGGAGAAGGAAATGGCAACCCACTCCAGTATTCTTGCCCTGAAAATTCCATGGATGCAGGAGTCTGGTAGGCTACAGTCCATGGGGTTACAAAGAGTTGGACATAACTGAGTGGCTTCACTTTTGATCAAAGTTAAAAAAAAAGTTTTATCACCAATTAGGATTAATGTTGGAATTACATTCAGAGGTTTATTGTAATTTGGCTTTTTCTTTTGTTTAAACTACCTTTATTGTCTCCAGCCCCCCATGGCTTTAATGTTGCAAGAAAAGAACAGAAAAATCTAAACTTCAGTAGTTGTTACAGCAGCTGCATTGCATGTAGTGAATATATATGAGCAGAAATCTGTGTCTCAGTTCCACCCAGAGGTGGCTGCCTTCAAACTGAGCCAAAATATGAGCCAGCCAAAGAACTAAAGATGAGTGGATTTCAAAGGGAAGGAAAGAAGAAATCATCCCAGAAACTTGGGGTCAGCATTCCAGGAGGAGAGCCTCTATGTAAGTCAGAAAAGGCTAACCCTCTCCACAGGTTCACTGCTGGGGGCACAAGTCAGCCGAGCAATCTTTGAATTTGGTTCGTAAGGCATGCAGTCTCTTTCTCCTTTGTCCTCTGGAGTTTGCAGAGCTGGGTGATGCACTGATTCAGCAGCAGAGATTCAGAAAATGACTGTTTTGTTTTCGCTAAGGATGGCCCTGTGGATTCTAGCAGTGAAGGTCACTTGCAAATTATTTTCCTAGCTATTGGTTTGAAAGAATTTACCTTTTAGGGCTTGAAAATTAAAGTCAGACAACTCGCCAAGCAAGATGAAGATGTTGTAGACTTGTCCCCCTTGCTGAGAGAAAAGGACTAGAGATTGTAAACAGACCTTGGTCATTTCCTTCCTTATTCATTTTACATAATGCAACTACCTAATACAACTTCTGTATATAATAATGACTGTTAGTGGTTTAACTCTCACTGTGGACAGAGGAGCACAGGAGGAATGATACAGTCTCTCTTTTTGTTTTTTTAGTTTGCTGCTGCTTGGTCCACTATGATTTTCAAAGGTTTTGTAAACTGAACTTTCATTCTTCTATTAAAGCTATCCTTTCTTCTTTCATTCTGATTCTTAAACTACAGCACACCATTGTCTATAGAAATTATGTACAATATTAGCTACATGCCATTAGTCGTAGATACTGATGAATACATTTTCTGACTTATGTGCAAAATAAATAGAGGAAGACAAAAAGATTCCAGGGATTTTTTTTAAACTTTTTTTCCATCTATTACAAAATAATACATATTGATTACTAAAGATTTAGCAAATTCTGAAAAACAAAAGAAGGATAAATAATAGCTGCCATAATCCTACTGTCCTGTGATAAACAAAATGTAATTTGTATATTTCTTAGGGGCAGGAACCACAGGTTACTTCTAAATCTTCAATACGGAACTCAGAGTCTTGTATAGATGAAGACATCTGTTACTCTATGGAATGAAAAGTACGTCCATATATAGAATGAATGGGGCTTCCCTGGTATGTCAGTGGTAAAAAATCCACCTGCCAATGCAGGAGACATGGGTTCAGTCCCTGGGTCAGTAAGATCCCCCTGCAAGAGAAAATGGCAACCCACTTCAGTATTCTTGCCTGGGAAATCCCATGACGGAGACTAGTGGGTTACAGCCCATGGCCTTGAGAAAGAGTCAGCCAGGACTTAATAACTAAACAGCAACAACACACAGAATGAATATGCCTGGGTTCCATCTAAGACACTACCTCAGATTTTTTTGTGTGTGATGGCCTAAGTGGCAGTATTAAAAGGAAATTCCACAAAGGATTCTGCCAGGATTGCAAAGCAATAGATTCAATACTCTAAAAACAACTTTTAAGTAAAATTAGAGGTTTTTGTTGCAAAAAAAAAAAAAGGGGGTACACAAGCAGTACATAATAATACTTTTCCCCAACTGCTGAATTTGCTGCTCAAGCCAGCAGAAGTTAGTGTGCACATTTGAAAATTACTGTTTCCTGTACTGAGAGCTTACCCTCCATCTTCTTGAACAAGGTATGACCTATGACTATGCTTAATGACTCCATTTTTAAGTTGTCTGTTCTATGTCCTACTTACTTCAGCACCTAAGAGCAAGTTTCAAATATGATTACATACTTTGAACAATTGGCTGCACCATGTTCCAAACGCTTCTTCCAGCTTCTTAGGCTTTAGCTTCCCACTAAATTCTGTCTGGTTTGGGTTTTGGCCTTTCTCAGGCTTCCTCTCTGGAATTTTTATTTCCCGCCTTGGTCAATGGAACCACCAGCTAGGATGACAGTCTGGCCTTTGCCCAGAGGGACTTTAGAACTTGGAGACCAGATCATAAAGAACTATTTAATTAAACTGCTTTAGGACATTTGCTTCATTTCAGAGGCTTTGTTTTTTTTTTTTTTTTTTAAAAATTCTCTATTCAGGTCTGTAGTGCACACTTCTATTCATCCATTCAACAAATACTGAGTGTTCTTTATGTTCTGGATACTGTTTGACATTCTGGTGGATTCATGTTGATGTATGGCAAAGCCAATACAATATTGTAAAGTAAAATAATAATAATAATAAAGTACACACAAAAAAAGAATATCAGAAAAAGAGTGAATAAAACTTGCAAAGACCTTGCTCCCAAGGATCTTACAATCTAGTGGCAGATAACTGAAAAGAAATATGTCAGATGGTATCCTTCAAGAGTGACATATGGAGGTCCATAGACAGCCCACTGAAGGTGACAGTCGTCTTGGCACTGCCAGGTGGGTCACATTGAGCCAACATCTGTGTGCATCTCATGTGCCAGAGGCTGTGCAGGGGCTTCAGTAAACGTCATCATAGTAAGTCCTTCTGCACTTCATACCTGAGGCTGAGCAAAGTGTCCAAGGCTATTATCTAGTAAATGTTAGAACTTGCAGTGTTCCAACGCTGCATTCTCTCACGTGTGATGGTCTACCCAGGCTGCCTCACTTTACATTTCTTGCCTCTGTAGTTTTACAAATGATTTTCTGTCTTTTCTTCAGTTGCCTGGGTATCTATTTTCTAGATGTAGTTTAGGAAAGCTTCCTGGAAACTTGTCTAGATAGCCTCTTTCCCATCTTCCAATGGCTTTAGTCTTCCTTCACTTTCTTAGGTGACTTATACATGTTTGTAATGTTTGTCTCTAATAACAGCCTGTGAGCTCTAAAGCAGGAACAGATTTTTTTTTTTTCTTTAAATGCCTTTAGCCCCAGGAAACTGTCCAGTTCTTGGCATCTAGTAGTGATTCTATTGATTAAGAATTAAATGAATGAAGGCATAATCCCTGCTTTTAGACATGTCATAAACTTCTGGGGCCGGGGAGGCAACCCCAATCTAGGCAATTAGACTGAGTGTGTTGTTGTTGTTGTTTAGTCACTAGGTCACCTCTGATTCTTTGCGACCCCATGGACTATAGCCCCACCAGGTTCTTCTGCCTGGCGGGATTTCCCCGGCAAGAATACTGGATAGGGTTGCCATTTCCTTCTCCAGGGGATCTGCCCAACCCAAGGATCAAACTGAGTCTCCTGTATTGGCAGGTGAATTCTTTACCACTGAACCACCTGGGAAATGTAGACTGAGTGTAATACTGGTTAATGAGGCTATGTAGGAGAGTTTTATGACTCCATCTGAAGATATCCAAACTGAAATTTTAAATAAAACAACAACCAGCTTAAAAAAAAAAAAGTCTACAGGAGAGAATAGATTTGTGGGATACAGTTTTCTTCTCCCACCTTGCGTAGTTTATAATCTGGTTAAGGGGAACACATCCTAAGAGAAACAAGGAAAGGCTGGATTAATCAGATGAGGATTATCACGGAGCTCCCACATTCAGCAGTGCACTAAGGGGAGAGAGCAGATTAATTCCTTGAATGGGTCACAAGTTACTTCTTTAAGAGGCTTCTGTGATCACAAGATCTTTCTCTCCTTTGCTTAGCATGCTCCTTATTCATTGGCTGCTATAGTGCCCTAGGGCAGTGAGAGTGGACACAGCTTTCAAAGGTGGTGTTGCTGCTGTTAAATAGTTTCTAGAAGCTAGATCACAATTTTATTATCCAGTGCAATAAGCTGGGCTTCCCATGTAGCTCAATGGTAAAGAATACACCTGCCAGTGCAAGAGACACAGAAGATGCAGGTTTGATCCCTGGGTCAGGAATATCCCCTGGTGTAGAAAATGGCAACCCACTCCAGTATTCTTGCCTGAAAATCCCATTGGCAGAGGAGCCTGGTGGACTACAGTCCACAGGGTCACAAAGAGTTGGACACAATTGAGCACACATACACAGATTACAGTTTTATTATCCAGTGCAATAACAGTAGAAAGCCTCATAGCAGAAGGGACAACTCTGTTCATGGACTCTTAAATAGATATGGGTGGGACTTTAGACTTTCACTCTCACTTTCTTTAACTTGGAGCTTCCCTTGTGGCTCAGTTGGTAAAGAATTCACCTGCAATGTGGGGAGTTGGTTTGGTCCCTGGGTTGGGAAGATCCTCAGGAGAAAGGAACGGCTACCCACTCCAGTATTCTGGCCTGGAGAATTCCATGGACTGTGTAGTTCATAGGGTTGCAAAGAGTCAGTTATGGCTGATCAATTTTCATTTTACTTCTTTCACCTTAGAGATCATTTAAACCCTGAAGAATTATAATTTCTGCTTTGGGTTACATAGGTGGTCTATGTCAGAGCCCAAATCAAAACTTAAGTCCCTAGACATCCATGTGCTTTTTCACACGACATGAAGTGGAGAAATTAATGCTCTGATCACTCAACTTCAGTTGAATCTCACCCTTCAGTTGAGTCCTTTATAAAGTGTGTTCTACTGAGTCTCATGAAGGCCCCAGGCCATGGAGGGTGGGGGCAGGACTCAGAGCCATTCTAGATTTCATGTTTCAAATATTGGGCTTCTACCAATTTTAAAAAAATGAAAGCCTTTTAGTATTGTTTAAAACAGTACAAAGAAAAGAAAATCCAAGTCATCACTCAGCTTGGCCAAACCTTAACATTTCACTATACTGTGATTTCCATCTTTCCTTCCTTCCCTCTGCCTTCCTTCTCTTCATTCCTCCATTCTTTCTTTCTTCCCTCCTTTGACTCCTTCTGTTTCTTCTTGCTTTCTTTATTCCTTTCCATTTCTCTTCTTCCTTCCTTCTTTCTTTTTCCCTTTTAAAAATACACCCGTTACAGATTTGGGCAGAGGCCCCATTTTAGTCCCCTGATTTCCTTTCCAGAATGAACCTCTACACTCAGTTGGCATTTTTCATACCTTTACCCATTTAATAACCTAATTATATATGTATACGCCTGAAAAAAATATAGCACTTTTTATGCAGGTTTGCAGTCTTTAAACATGGTGTACGACTGAGCGACTTCACTCTCACTTTTCACTTTCATGCATTGGAGAAGGAAATGGCAACCCACTCCAGTGTTCTTGCCTGGAGAACCCCGGGGACAGTGAAATCTGGTGGGCTGCTGTCTATGGGGTCGCACAGAGTTGGACACGACTGAAGCGACTTAGCAGTAGCAGTTGCTTCTTTCAGTTTGTTTTAGAGGGATTTTTTCTTTCTGAGATGAAAGTTAACATACCAGATATTTATAAGGGAAATTTGGGGGGCTTACATCTGTGGAAGGGTAAAAAAGGAAGAGAGAGCAGAGAGAAGTTAACCTGCAATGCAGTTCCAATAAATACTTTCAAGATTCCATTCTTTTCCAACCGGAACCCTCATCTAGGCACAACAAACCTGTTTTGTTTGAGTTTACCTTTCTTTGCAGCTTGGCTATTCCTAAAATTAATTCCTGAGTCCTGTCCTCAGCTTTCTCTTTCTTTTCATTGAAGGGAATAAGAGTTTTCTATATGCTACAGTGTAGCTTTTAATCACCAATTAAACCACTCTCAGCTCTCTTCCCCTTTCTGCAAGGCTTTAGTTGAGTTTAGCAAGAGTCACACAATTCTACTGCTGTTATAGATACTACTTCCTTCATATTTCTCAAATGTCTAGTATATCATCTATTTCCTTTCATTGGCGAGCCATCGTAGTTCCTGTCTTTAAATATTTTATCAATTAAACTGCTACCTTGTGCCAGGGCTCTCTGTGTTCTATTTACTACCAATAATGGGGCCATGATTTAATTATCCTGAACTTAACTTGAGCTGCTTAACTTATAGCACTTTATTGTTTTTTAATTACGAGCAGATGTATTAATGGGTCTGTGACCACAGAGCAGTTCCTATGTGGAGTCAATTTATATTTTATATCTACAATTCTCATTCTATGAGTGGATTCAGCCCAAGTACTTTCTGTAGTTTTGGACCAATGAGACAGCTAGAGACCAGCTTAGAAATCATAATAGTAAGCTTACCCAGGCCATCTCTGTTTATATCAAACTTATAAGAATTCAACAAATGGTATTTTTATAATGCCATCAGTTATCAGTTTAAGATGCTCTTTTAAACTACACACTTTAAAGTTTTAGGAGCCTAATTTATCTTAGCTGGCAAAATTCAATGGAGGTGAAGCTAGAAGGGCGGTCATGGAGGTGTTCAGCCACTTTGGTCTATTTTGTTCTGATCTGAGTATCTCTGAACTCTTTTTCTCCCACTCAGATTTGCACATTAATTTCTATTAATTAAAAGCAATACCATTTGTTCTAGAATTTTGCTTTTCAGTTAAGATTTTAGTAATCTCACTGTTCTTGTTTCTCCCTGGTTCCTCGCACTATAAATTTCATCAAGCTATCTTAGACACATGGAGTTTGAGATTCTTTCAGGGAGGATTAAATGGAATTTTTCATGGAAGAAATTAAATTCAAGGTAAACCAGGGCTTTACACATCCAAATCCATGTTCTAATATTATGGTCTGAAGGGCAAACTCTGCTTACTCTGGTCTGCTAGGATTATGTGACTTATCAGCTGTTACTGTTGTTTTATCAGTGAGAAATGGTTCACGTATATACACTGATGACTCTGGAACATTTAATATTAAAGATTACCTTGATAATAGGAAATTTTTATTTTTGAAAATGTATACCCATTTCCACCTGTGCACTGCAAAGATTTTGTCAAATAACTGAATATACGGAATGAGTTGAAAACTTCCTAACATATTAGAAAAATGTTAGCCCTTTATTAACATTCTTGAGAGAAAGGAAAAATGACTACATATAGGCAATATTTTGTATAAAGCTTAAAAATTAATTTATAATAGAAATGAAATAGCATGGGTTTAGCTGAGAGCTTAGAAAATCCCCCTAACTCATAAATTTAGGAATTATGCACCAGTTTTAATAATGTCTAACTCACCAGGAATTTTTCATTGGTGAGATGTTTCTCTGTGGCTCTTAGAAGGGCTGAGTTTATATTCTAGTGTGGTCAATGAAGCAGAAGCAGAATGAGATTTCAGTCCATCATGGGATCTCATTTAGGATGTGCTGATACCAGGCCAATAAGCTGATAAACGGTTGGCAAATTTCAACATGGCTGATTTTGGCCATGCCAAATCAGGAAACTCAGCTATTGTACACCATTACTCATTTATTCTTGGAGTTGTCATCTCTATTTCCAAAGAAACTGGCAATCTTGTAGTTCAGTTTAGAGAATCATTTATAACATTCCTGGTGCTAGAACAGAACATTGATCATGCCTCGAGGGAGAGAGCAGAATCAGTGACCAAGTATCTGTCAACAGTGTGTTTGCCTGAAGCTCTGTGGGCTTCTGGAAGGATCATTCTTCTACCAGCACTTGTCATGTCTGTTAGAATTATGTTTTGGTTGTACTGTCCTGTTAGACTCTAAACTCTTGAACAAGAAATAAAAAAAAAAATACAAAAATGATTTATGTAAGTTGTGAAAAAGGTAGTTACAAATAATAGGTTTAAGTTCTGGAAATTAGGTCTTAAAATAAATACAAACTATTTTTTTCAGTTTTATTGTAATATAATTGAAATACAACATTGTGTACATTTAAGGTATGCAGCATAATTATTTGGCTTGCATATATTGTGAAATGACTGCCACAATGAGTTTACTTAACATCCATCATCTCATATAGATGCAAAAAAGAGGAAAAAATGGTTTTTCCCTTGTGTAAAAGTTATTTTACTAGGATGTTCTCTAAAAAGTAGGTTTTTGTTTAATGCATCTTGATAAACAAAGGCCAGTTCCAGAGCTGAGCCAAATTCTCTTAAACTCTAATGTTATTACTTTGAGGAGTAATCGGCCCAGCACTGTACACACATTTTACAAGGCTCATAAAATAATCTGTCCCCTGAGCCCCTGGCATTCAGGCATCCAAGTGCATGTGATTTGGTCATATTGGCACAGAAGAATCCTACATGCTTTGAGTGATGTTGCCATTTGCTGGAGTTCTCGGCAGTGCAGTTATTCCACCCAGTTGCAACCAATTTCACTGATCAGTAACTCTGGCTTAGCTTCACTCTCATAAATTTAATAATTCACTTGGCAGGTGCAGAGCAGACAGATCTCAAAAAATAATGTGGAGATTGTTGCAAGCGCCACGAAAAAGACTCACTGATTTTTTACTAGCTTTTGGATTCTGACATTTAATTTGGATAAAGGGATGATACAGTAGTTTAGGTTGCTCAGACAAAAGATACTTTTTTCAGTTCTTCAATTTTTATTCTTCATTTCCCCTGTGAAATGACTCCACTATGTGGGATTCAGTTAAGAGTCATGGATATCAATAGGTTGTTAAATGTGTCCAGTCAATGGACCACAGCATTGGGCTAGTGAAGAGGAGTAACAGAGAATCAACTTTCTGTTGGCCCTGGACACTCCTTGGGTCACGTGCAACTGCAGTCATACAGAGACTTGGTTTATACCATACGACACACACATAGCCAGATTGTATGGATCAATATCTCAGCTGTTTTTGCTAGCTGATTAATCTTTGGCATGTTATTCAGCTTCCTTGTGTCCCATTTTTTAATTTTCAGAAATTGACATTTCCTCTCATTGTGTGTGAAGATTGAACAAGCAAACAGATATCAAGTTGTTTAAAGAAGTGCCAGGCATAGAAAATGCTATCAGTGAATGTTAATTCATTAAAAGTGTTATCACTCTCACATAAAGACCTTTCATGTATAATTTTTCTGCACAGCCAAAAATTGATCTGCATGTTTTTTAAAAATATTTTTTAAGTAGGTAAGATGTTTACAGGCTAAAAACCCACACAAAACTAAAATAAGTTTAGTCTTCTTCTCATTTCTGACCCCATGTACTTTCTGTCTTT
>SJYV01008808.1:0-15263 GCA_006410875.1 Neotragus pygmaeus
TGGGATGGGATGGGATGAGAGGAGTTGGGAGGGGAGGGGTGGGGAAGGGAAGGGAGGAGAAGGGATGGCCCAACCACCCTCAAGACACTGACTGCTAGGAGTTACCCAGGAGGCACCACTTCAGAGTGGACCACCATCACCTGCAGATTGGGGAGGATTCTTTTTTTCTGCAACAGTGTGTGCAGGATGGAGACAGTGGCAGCAGCTGACACATCACTTGTGAAGGTTAGACAAAGGTCCTTTTCAGACTTTAGAAGTAACCATGGTGTTTTGGAGTTTTATTTCAACAACTCATAAAAAAGAACCTGAAAAGGGGGACTATTAGACTTCTTGTAAATCTGGCAGCTGGGATTCTGGAACTGCCTTCAACTTAATACGAATATCTAAAAGAATTTGACTAAGTTCATGAGGTAGGTAAATCCATTTACATATGTGACATAACCCTTACCCAAAAACAATATTTGAAGCAGTATCAGAGGCGTTTCAACTTAGCGATTTGAAATCAGACAGGCTGAGACCAGGTTCTAGTTCTGCCACTTATTTGGAAGGTAATCTCAAGAAATATCAGAAAGGGAGTAAGGAAATAAAATAGGAAATGGAGGGAAGCTGCTATAGGGTATATTATCCAGTCAGCAATTACAGGGTGCAGCTGGAGCACAGTCATCCCAGCCAAGGGCGGGGCAGCCAGGGTGTTTCTCCACCACTGGGTTAGGGCTCTGCTGGACACCCTGGCTCGCCCCACATGCTGCTGGTCACTCTCCCAGGACCAGAATAAAGCCCTCAGGTGGGGAGCAGGCTTGAGCATGGAGACAGAAGCAGCAGGGGGGTGCAATGACTGCGAACCTCCTGCAGACCACAGGAGGTCACCAGGCTTGCCCCCGAGTTCAGGAAGCGCTCGCAGAGACACTGCTACATTCCACGTTCCTTACAAACCTTCCTGACAGACAGGGTTTTATTATCCCCATCTCACAAGGAATAAAACTGAGGATAAGATACTAAATGACCGGCCAAAGTCCGCTGTTAACTGTCCCAGGAAAAGCTTGAGTTCAGATTTTGTTCCCAAACATCACTTTGTAAATTGACCACACCTAGTCATTGTATACGGAGAAGGCAATGGCACCCCCACTCCAGTACTCTTGCCTGGAAAATCCCATGGACGNGATTTGTATAAGAGACAGTTCAGGGACCACTACTGTAATGAATAACTGTGGGTTTTCTCTTGACTTTTGCATAAGTCTCCCAAGCAAGTACACAATCAATCAAATCTTACATTTCCTAGGTCTCATCAATGAGACAAGATTTAATTTGGTTTAACAAATTAATTTAATTAACAAGGTTTAATTTGCCAGTTATTCTTCAGTGCAATCTGCCTGTAATGCGGGAGACTTGGGTTTGATCCCTGGATTGGCAAGATCCCCTGGAGAAGGGAATGGCAAGCCACTGCAGTATTCTTGCCTGGAGAATTCCATGGACAGAGGAGCCTGGCAGGCTACAGTCCTTGAGTTGCAGAGTTGGACATGACTGAGAGATTAACACTGTAGTAGTCAGCTTGTTAGATCTTTCAGAAAGAATCTTACTGCAAACTAGTTAGCCATTTCAAAGTGTTTAACTGTATGCAATGAATGTTTATGTATTGTACAGTCAATATGTTGCTTCATTCTATACTTATTTTTCTTTACCTGCAGTTATCTTCCTCTTTGTGGCTAAAACAAATGCTGAAGTAAAATACTGGCAGAATTTTTCAGTATTATCTGGGAATATGAGAGGAAGAGACTGCCTTTTTGAAATAACTAAGCATCTTACTACCTCACTTAGTACTTCTTAATTTGATACTTACCACACCCATGATAGAGAATATTGACAAATATATAGAGTTACTGAATATTTTGATAAATTTTATTTACATGGGTGTGTTATAAAATTACATCCTTCTTTACCTGGGAAAAATAAAATTCAGTATGCCCTAAACTGCATTCAATTTACTTTCATATGCAAATACTTTCATAACCTAGAATCAATTTGAGGTGATTCAGTTCTATAGTATGTTCTATCTATCTATCTATCATCTATATACCTGTCAACACACACATCAAGATGCAGATCACACACAGAGAGAAAGAAACTGTTCCTTTGATTTAAGACTTGAAATAAAATCAAGACTTAAGATGAGTAAATAATTTGAAAATAACTTTAAAAGTCTTTGCACAAATAATATATCCTAGGGGTTTTATATTATAATGAATAATGAAATGCACTTTTTCCTCTAAATGACTATGCTGCATATACAAAATCCATTATATATGAAAAGGACCAATAACCTGAACTTACGGTGGTAACAACTCACATAGTCTATTAAATAATGCTGATCGTTCCAGAAGGAGAACACCTCTTATCGTTTTTGAAATGGTCAACCAATCAGACGCTACATCTATTCTACTTGGGGAATAAGTGAGGAATCACAAGGAATAAGGGAGAAAAATCCATCTAAAATAAAATGTGTACAATAGCATTGCCTTTAATTTAAAGTACTTGCATAAGCAACAAGAAAATCATGATACTTAATGTAAATTTCCCAACTATAAAGAGACTAATCACATGAAAAAGTACTATGATTTGGGGGCACCTATTCAGACCATAGCAGATATGTAGATGCATTCCATGTGAAGCTTCAAGTGAATATACATGGCAACAAGAGGATCAAAAACAACTGACATTTGTGCTTGCAATTTTCACCCAAATCTCTCAGACAAATCAATGAAACCAAACACACATTAAAAAAAAAATCATTTCCATCTCCCTGTGGAAGTTTTTGTTTTGCTTGTAGTGTTGGTGGATTAGTAGTAGTAGTGTTAGTTGCTCAGTTGTGTCCAACTCTTTGGGACCCACAGACTATAGCCCACCAGGCTCCTCTGTCCATGCAAGAATCCTCTGTCCAGGCAAGAATACTGGAGCGTGTAGCCACTCCCTCCTCCAGAGGATCTTCCTGACTCCGGATCAAACCCAGGTCCCCTGCATTGCAGGCAAATTCTTTACCATTTGAGCTACAGGAAAGCTCTATTGGTGGATTAGTTTCATATGATGCTAAGATCTCTGAAATCACAGGGTTATCTTCCAAATTTAACAACTACCAACTAAGGGAAAAGTGTTTCTAACAAACCTATTTGCTTTTAATTATTGATTTACTAGGTTGGCCTTTCTCCAGAAGATAAACAGGAAGGAGAGTACTAAGTCAACTTACCTTGTATGTATTTTTATCAGTTGAGCCAGAGGGACAGGTTGGATCCTTGTCTCAGCACGTAAGACTCTCTAGGAAGAAGAATCACAGGAGATCAGGAAGGGAGGAGACAAGCTATTTACTAAGGTCCTAATTAGTAAACAATTGGGGGAATATCTGATTAGGCACATTGTGAAAACTGACAGCAGCAAAGGTGCAGGCATATAGAAAGTTAATGTTAAAAGACCAAACCTATGTGACAGGTAGAAATCCCAGCCATTAGGCAATCGTGTTATCAGTTGAGACTAGCTAGGTGTCGCTCTTCGTATTTGACGTATACCTATGTGGCTGCCACTGGCTGTGAAAGTCATCTTACTTTACCCAAGTACTTCAAGCTGCCTCAGAGCTTAAGATGCAGCTTTCCACAATGCCAAAAAGTGTTCAGTTTTCTACTGCTAATTTTCATGTAAATTGGTGGTTAAATTTTAAAACAGCCTTATTGAGATATAATTTAAATATCTGTTTAGTTTTTAAATTAATTTGTATTAGCGTATAGTTGCTTCATAATGTGTTAGTTTCTACTGTACAGCAAAATGAATTGGCCATACGTATACATATAATCCCACACTTTTGGACTTCCTTCCCACTCTGGTCACCACAGAACACTGAGTAGAGTTCCCTGTGCTGTACAGTAGGTTCTCATTAGTTATCTAGTTTATGCATAACGTCAGTAGTGTATATGTGTCAATCCCAATCTACCAAGTCCTCCCACCACCCCCACTTTCTTGCTTAGTTTTTTATGTGCCTTTCTTCTTGGCACATATACCCTGTAAAAAACTAAAGGTCCCTTTCTTTCATTGTATCCATGACACACTTTCTCCTTTCCTTAAGAGAGAGTTTTCTTCTTAAAATGTATTTTTTACCTATCTGATATAACAGTTGTCAGTTTTCCATCCGTATCATTTACAATCTAATTATTTATTGGACTAAAGCCTGTTTATAAGGAAGGAGATATGTTCATCTGTTTCATGCTGTTGACAAAAGATTCATAGAGATGTAGGCAAAGCAATAGGTTCACTTATCAATGAAATATAGTAAGGAAGGGGAAACATTAGAAATAACATCTAGTGGCCTAGAGACTAAGCAACAGATTGAAAATACAAGCTACAGTTACGAATACTGAGCTCACTTCTGTCCCGAGCTTGCTCATTTTGCCTCAGCTGTCTGTGCAGAAATGGACTAAGTCATGCTAATCAACCTGCAAAGATCATTGTGAGGAATGTCGCCAAAAATAATAAAATGTAAGCATCACTAATTTAATTTTCTAGAGAAATTGAAATGAAAAGCAAACCGAGTATCTAGGACATAGTTTTATTAAGTTTATGCAGAGAACAACCTTTCTAACAATCATTTCTCTTTATGATTATCTAATTTTATCATATTAGTGTTACCAAGGTGCCATATTATATAGGATGAGTAGAAAACTTGAATTCTGAGTAAAAATTACATTTTCGGTTTTATAATAACATGAGGCAATTCAAGATAGTAGGTTTGTGTTTGGTTGTTTACATCAATATTGAACACATTGTGTTTATTTTTCCTTCTAGTAGACTTTATTTTTAAGGTCATTTAGAGTTTTTTTTTTTTTNAGCCTGATGGGCTGCCATCTATGGGGTTGCACAGAGTCGGACACGACTGAAGCGACTTAGCAGCAGCAGTCATGGTATAAGTTGAGTGTGAAAGGATGGAAAAGGATTTGCCCCGCAGAATACCTTAAAAGCTCTCCGGCCCAGTGGTATGAGAGCTGCAGAAGATCCCCCTTGCAGGGCTGCTAAAGAAGTAGGGTCCACATTGGAACAAGATGACGAGTGTCTGAAAGTGAAAAGTGAAGGTCGCTCAGTCATGCCCGATCCCATGGACTTAGTCTATGAGATTCTCCAGACCAGAATACTGGAGTGGGTAGCCTTTCTCTTCTCCAGGGGATCTTCCCAATCCAGGGATCAACCCAGGTCTCCTACATTGCAGGCGGATTCTTTACTGACTGAACCAGGAGGGAAGCCCAAGAATGCTACAGTGGGGAGCCTATCCTTTCTCCAGGAGATCTTCCCAACCTAGGAATCGAACCGAGGTCTCCTGCATTGCAGGCGTGTTCTTCACCAACTGAGCTATGTCTAGTCTGATATTATGCCTTGTGACAATTGATCATTAATTCCTGGGAGAATCACAGAAGGGTTTCAGAAGCTGGAGGAGGGGAGAAAGTGGGGTAAGGGAAGGGGACAGAGGGAACATGCAGCGCTCTACCCTGGTCTCAGAGCTCCCTCCTCTCCTGTCACACTCCCTCTCTCCACCCGCACCAGCCTGACCCCTCCACTGCCGCTGCCTCCCCGCACAAGGCCTTTGCGCACTGTTCCCCCTCCCTGGAATGCTTTTCCCTCAGACTGCCTCTTGGGCTGGTTCCCTTACTTGCTTCAAGTACTTGTCAGATCTCCTCCTTCTCAAGGAGAAGTACTTACCCTGGCCACCTAATCCAGGTCGTATCAAGTCCTGACCATGCATCTACCTCACACTCTTGATCCCACTCTAATTTATCTTTTTTTCCATAACATATATCACCTCTGACTCTCTTTACAGTTACTTATTTACTGTAGGCATTCTGTGTTTCTCCCTCCAACAATGTAAGCTCCACAAGGATGAACATCTTTGTTTCATCCACTGATGTATCCCAAACACCTAGACAGTGCCTGGCTCATGGTGAATGCTCAGTGAACATCTGCTAGAAAATAAGTGAATGAATGAATGCCAACATTCATAAGCCCACAGGAACAATCACGTGCCACTCCACGCCTTAGTGCGGAGCAACTTCGGGCCCCGTGTTTCCAAGGAGAAAGAAGAGTCTTCATTTTCTGTTTCTCAGCCTCCACTTCTCACACATTCCCCACTCTCCTAGTCCCAGTTTTTGCCATCTCTTTTTTGGTCTAGCAACCAGATGCCTCTGCCTTGCAAAAGTATGCATTTTCTTCTCAGTTTGCTTTCAAATGTTAGCACTTTTGCTTGCCTGTGAAGCAGATGGTACGAGTTTATTTAATAACTGGACTGTCTCACTTCTCTCTCTTTTTTGGACCCAGTAAACGCCATGAACCATATTTTTCTCTTGGTTCTGTTCGTCAGAGAAGGGCGATCTGCTCTGTGATCAGCATTAGATCTCCATGCTGCCCTTAAATTGTCAACATTGTGTTTACTTTGATATATTTATGGCGTCTGAAAACATTTGCTCTAGTTCCAACAGTCAAGGTTAAGAGATAAGGATCTGAACGAAAGAAAAAGATGGAATGGAAACCAGCCCCTGAGTCAAGTGCCGGGAAAGGCAGAGTTACAGGTTGGGAAGTAACAGAATCTTGCTCTACAACAAAATCAAGAATAAAAATATGAATATGTATATACCAAAGCATTTAAATAATTCTAATATGTAAACTTAGAACTAAAATTTGTGCTTAAACTCATAGAGTGGCATTTAAAATTCTCATGCACCCTGGTGAGTGTTGTAGGGTTGAGTTTAGAATTTGATTAACTAAAAAATAACTGGCTCCATTTCCTGAAACCTAAAATCATAAGTAATTACGAGTATGAAGAACACAGAAAATACACATTACAGAAAAATCCTAACACTCCCTTTCAGTCTATTTTTATCATTCACTATACTTTTTTCCACTTTTTAAAATTGTGGTGTGCTGCTGCTGCTGCTAAGTTGCTTCAGTCGTGTCTGACTCTGTGCGACCCCATAGATGGCAGCCCACCAGGCTCTGCCGTCCCTGGGATTCTCCAGGCAAGAACACTGGAGTGGGGTGCCATTGCCTTCTNATTCACTATACTTTTTTCCACTTTTTAAAATTGTGGTGTGCTGCTGCTGCTGCTAAGTTGCTTCAGTCGTGTCTGACTCTGTGCGACCCCATAGATGGCAGCCCACCAGGCTCTGCCGTCCCTGGGATTCTCCAGGCAAGAACACTGGAGTGGGGTGCCATTGCCTTCTCTGAAAATTGTGCTGTATATATATCTAATACATACATAGGCCATGCAACATGTGGATCCTAGTTCCCCAACCAGGGATGGAATCTGCATCCCTTGGATTGGAAGGGCAGAGCCTTAACCACTGGATCACCAGGAAAGTCCTAAATTGTGATATAACTGACATGTAACTCGTGACTCAATGGTAAAGAATATGCCTGCCAATGCAGGAGATGCAGGAAACACAGGTTCGATCCCTGGGTCAGGAGGATCTGCTGGAGGAGGAAATGGAAATCCATTCCAGTATTCTTGCCTGGAAAATCCCATGGACAGAGGAGCCTGGCAGGATTCAGTCCATGAGGTTGCAAAGAGTCAGATACAACTGAGCATGCAAGCACAACATTCTGTTAGTTTCAGGTGTATAATATGATTAAATATTTGTATACTTTGCAAAAGTGTGTTAAAGTGTTGGTCATTCAGTCATGTCCTCCTCTTCGCGACCCCATGGACTGTAGTCTGCCAGCCTCCTCTGTCCATGGAATTCTCCAGACAAAAATACAGTAGTGGGTAGCAAAAGGATCACTATAATCAATCTAGTTAATACCCATCACCATACACAATTACAAAAATTTTTTTCTTGTAATGAAAATTTCTAAGATCTACTCATTTAGCTGATGCAAGGAGCCAACCCTTTGGAAAAGGCCCTGATGCAGGGAAAGACTGAAGGCAAGAGGAGAAGTGGGTAACAGAGAATGAGATGGTTGATTGGCATCACCGACTCAACTGACATGAGTTTGAGCAAACTCCAGGAGATAGTGAAGGGCAGGGAAGCCTGGCATGCTGCAGTTCATGGGGTTGCAAAGAGTCAGACATGATTTAGTGCCTGAACAACAACAACTCACTTAGAAACTTTCAAATATACAATACAGTTGTTATTAACAATAGTCACGACGCTGTTCACTACATCCTCAGAACTCATTTGTCTTATAACTGGAAGTCTGTACCTTTTAACCCCATTTACCCATTTCACACCCTCTTCCCACCAGAACCACCAATCTGTTCTCTGTACCTATGAGCTTGGTTGTTTTTTGTTTTTGTTTTTAGATTCCACATATAAGTGGGACTATATATTTTTCTTTCTGTCTATAGTATTTGTCTGTCTTTCTGACATTTCACTCAGTGTCATATTTTCAAGATCCACCCATGTTATGGTATTTCAGTCTGAAAGATAATGAATGGATGTCGTGAGGACATTGGCCGAAAGGACTCCACGTTACACCAAGAAGTCATTGGCGACTGTGTCAGCTGATTACCTTGTGGACAGGCTGCAGAGCTCACAGGAGAGGCCACCTTGTTTTGTCCTCCAGATCCAATAAACACTTAAGGATAGGACGGTTCAAAATTAAATATCCAGTTTCCCTATCCATTTATCCATCCACCTGTCACAACACTTTGAATGCTTACTGGGGCAACAGGCAAATGAGCTTAAAAATTATTGAAAAAGAAAGAAGCAGCCCCTGGTGCCAAGAGTTCCCAGCAAAGTAAGAAAGGTTAGTTGGGGAAAGTTTCAGGAAATGTAGCCAGGGCTGAGAATTACCAGCTTGCATGCATGCAATGCTCAGGCTGAAGAGAATTCAGGAGTGAATACATTAGTATTTCTGCAGTGTTCTAACTTTGTTTTATCTATTTACTTGCAGAGCTTCACATATACATACTTATATATGTAAAATATGTGGTTTCATATTCATATATTTATAAATATATCTTTATTTTAATAACCTGCTTCTTCGAGGGCTGGTTTAAAATCTTATCATTGGCAGAATTAAAGAGGGTACGTCCTCTTTTTCTTTATATTTTACTTTCTTTAGTCCCCTCCATGAAGCAGTTAGGATGTCCAACCTTTTCTCTGAATTGCAACAATACCCAAATAGTTAAGAAACCTGTCCGTTAATTAAATGCCAACTTCATAGATTAAAAAATTTTATGTTCTGAAGCTTGTGCAATGTTACCCACTGACATCTGTAGCAAGAATTTTTTTTTTTACTTTTGCTCCTACTTACATAGAAAAATTTATGGGAATTTTCATAACACTGCATTTTTCTGGAAATGGGTGATATATTAAACTATTAAAAGTGACTCAGTCTGACTTTGCCTATAGGGTTACACTGTCAGCCCCAGCAAGAAACTTGTGGGCGCATGTAAAAGAGATCAAGGTGATGTGCAGAGTTTGATGGAAAAGTCTAGTTAAAGGTACAAGAGAGTCAATAGGCAGCATTTGACCTGGTAATTTGTGCTTCAAAATGTACTAGATGTTTTTCTACTATGTTATGCAGTGCTTCAGCCCAGGCTTCCTTCTATCTCTTTTCTTCCAGTTTCATTAGATAGAATTGACATATAGCACTGCATAAGCTATAGTGTACAGAATAATGATCTGATTCACATACTTCATGAAATGATGATCGCAGTAAGTGTGGTGAACATCTATTATCTCACACAAATACAAAAGTAAAGAAATAAAAAAAATTTACTCTCAATTTTCATATGCAAGATCCGAGAGTACTAATTACACTTAACATGTTGTATGTTACACCCCTAGGACTTACTTATCTCACAGCTGGGAGTTTGTGCTTTTTGATTGTCTTCCTCCAATTCCCCTCCTCTTCCCCTCACCTCTGGTAACCACAAATCTGATCTCTTTTTCTATGAGTTTGTTTGCTTGCTTTTGAAGTATAATTGACTTACAATACCATGTTAGTTCCTGTTGCACAATGGTGATTGGATATTTCCATAGATTTCAAAATGATCATGATGATAAGTCTAGTTACCATCTGTCATCATACAGAGATTTACATAATTACTGAATATATTCCCCATATTGTGCATTTCATGCCTGTGACTCACTTATTTTGTTACTGCAAGTTGGTACCTCTTAATCCCCCTCACCGATTTCTTTCCTCCCCACACCCTGACACTTCCTTCTTATTTGAAGTTAATCCATCTGGAAATTCCTGGACAACAGAAACTTGATTGCACCACTACTTTTGAAATGGACGAAGGTGCAGACTCTCTGAGGATTTGCAATAAGATATAAAGCGGTATAATGACCCATTCTGCGGTTCTTGATGAATGGCTCATCCTTCTTGGCACCCCCACACTGACTGACCTCAGTCATGCGCTGTTCTCACCAGTTCTGGGCTGTGTCAAGCACTAGCCCACCTGGGACCAGGAGCCTTCCCAAATGCTGATTTTCCCACATGCTGGTTCTCAGCCTCAGTACCATTGCCTGAATATTGGGGACCTGAAAATTCTTTGCCATGAATTTGTCTTTTGCACTGTAGGAAGTTTAGTGGCATCTCTGGCCTCTACCCAGTTGATGCCAGCAACACCACCAACTCCCCTCCTACGCCCTGCCCAGCTGTGACAATCAAAATGTCTCTTGGCACTGGCAAATGTCCCCAGATGAGGACCACTGCTCCAGCTGGTTCCAGCTCATCCTTCAGGTTTCAACTTAAATGTCACTGCCTCTAAAAGGTCCTCCCTGGTTCCTTAATCTAAAGTACCATCCCTTATTAGTCTCCCTTTCATACCACACCAGTCCTGTTCTTAGTAGACATTTGCATAATTTGCAATTACATACCCATTATCTTACTTACTTGTTTAATGCCTCTCTAACACCTTCTGTTGGAAGCTCAGTGAGGGCCATGACAATATGTATTTCATTTGCTGTCACAAACTCAGCAGCTAGCATAGTGACCGACACACACACAAAAGATGCTCGGTTTAAATTGTCTAAATTCATTGTACTAACATTTCAAAGGATTCTGAGATCAGTGTTATTTTGAATCCAAAGTCCTTAGATAGATCTCAATCTTTGCATGGGTAGGTATGTGTATTCTAGGATGTATGATGATTGACTTTTGGTTTTTGTCTTTTGGTTGTCGCATGTGGTAAGTGTCCCTTATGGAAGTAACACTGGGTATAATATTAAGTGGTTTTTATTCTTTGGACTCAAAGATCTGGATCCATTGCCCAGTTCTGCCACTTAGCTGCTTGAATAGAGTTAATCACTTTGCTTCATTGACCTGTAGTTGTCTGCTCTGTAAAATAAGGCAACGTTCAACTTGCCTGTAGTAAGGAGTAGGGATATCGTTCTAAACTGTCTGTCACACAGTAATTGCTCAATAAATGACAAGTGCCATCAAATATTCTCCTCAATAATATTGATAACAGTCCTGTCTATCCTGGGCTTTATCAACCCAACCCAGCTACTGGTATCCAGCCTCTAGCCAACAAGCCCAGGCCCCATAGCCAGGCCAAGGCTACTAGAGACCATGCAAATGAGCAGGTGGGTAATTGACTCTCCTGCCATAAGCCTGGTGTGCGGCGTGCCCTACTGAGCCTGGAACCCAGCAAATGGCAATGTCTCTAGCCCCAGGCATCTTAGTTCAGCCTGTGTATCTTGGCTTTTGCACATATTTCCTAGCTTGCATGCTATTTTCCTTTCCATGGCAAACTTCCCCCCAAGACCCACCCATTTTTATTAGAGCCTAACTACTCTCCCAGTTATTCCTAACCCCCTCTGTATGCCAGTAACCATAGTCAGTGCAACAATACAGACCAACCCAAACCTCAACAACAATTCCAACATCACCACTGGAATTCCCTCACTGACCCTTTTCAGTTATCAGACCCAAAGCTGGTCCAGCTGCCCTATATGAACCAGAACTCCCCTCTGGAGAGGAGGAGATTGACAGCGGAAACTCACTGCAAACTGGACAGACCTGACGAGGCATGTGGATCATCTGGAGAAAGAGAGATGGGGATAAGGTTGGAAATCAACTCACAGCCCCTGGCATCCACTCCCTGATTTCTGCCCCCTCAGCTGCCCCCCCGCCCCACCACACACACACCTGCTGCAAAAGTCCCAGGGGACCCTTTAGCCAGCCAATGATGACAGCATCTGTGACAAAGTCTTCAAAATACACTCACAGCCCTGAAAATAGTTGGACATAGCCATAACTCTTCCTGTATTTCTGAACTGTTGAGTTCATTTCAGGATTAAGGTCAATGACCTCTGTGTGTCTTGACTTAGTGGTTCCAGCACAGGGCTTGGGCAAACTCTTCCTTGTATTTAACTTCACTAGGTGGGGCTGACATGAGCTAGTAAAAATTTAAACCCTTTTCTGATTGAGCAACATGTTAATGCTAGTCAAAAGAAGGCTGTTGACACATCTGGCTTCCCAGGCTAGAGAGCAGAGGAAAGCCACCATTACCCTGGCTGACAGCTAGCTTTCTTCTATGGCTCCAGGACCAGCAGACATTTCTGTACAGGGTCAGATAGTAACTATTTTAAATTTTGCAGTCCACATATAGTCTCTGCTTCTTCTCTTTCTCCTCCTTCTTCTTCTATTTTGTCTTACATTCTTTAAAAATGTAAAAACCATTCTTAGCTCTCAGGCCACACTGAACTAGAAATAGAAATATTCTGACCCTGCTCCAAACTAGCAATGCATAAATTTCTGAGTAATGGGCCTCAAACTGACAATTCAAGCCAAAGTCCATTCATTTTATTTGGGATATTGTGCTCATAAGGGGATAACTGAAATTTTATTAAAAATTCAATACCAATGAGCACAATATCCCAATAAAATGAATGAACTTTGGCTTGAATTGTCAGTTTGAAGGCCAGTGTATGAAAACTTCTAAGTTCTTGGTAATTCACTGAGCTTATATTAATACTTAAAATTTGTGCATCTTACTATATGAAAGTTTTATCTCAATTTTTTAAAAAGTTTTAAATCATTTTTAGTGTTTTTTTATTTAACCTCTATCTCATCTATCTGTTTATTCTAGAACCACACCCAGCTGAAAGCAGGTACTCACTTATTGTGTGTTATAGAGAAAAGAAGAAGCAGGAGGCTGGATGGTGGTACAAGAAGGAGGGGAGAAACAGTGTTATCATAATCCAGGGCTGAAAACCAAAATAGCGCATAACTGGATGGCCAGTGGAAAATCTTGAAAATATAACTTGAAAATCATGTTATACAGATTCCGGTAAACAAGTAAAATTGTTCTGAGAAAAATCATGAGTGTTTTATCTCTGGCTACAAGGGCTTGTGCAAGTCCTCTGGCAGCATAACACAGGAATCCCTGACCCTGGAAGCTGGGGGAAATTAGGAGCCAGGAGAGAGATCTAAAATTCAATTTGATGTCATTTTGAAATGCACAAGAGCTCTGTGAGATTCCATAAAATTTGAAGTGTTACAGAGTTGTATATAAAGAACACTTATTTACAAATCTTAAAAGTCAAAGAATGAGGAGTGGTAGACTTCCCTGCAGCAATTAGATGTTTAAGGGTTAAAAGACTGCTTGGTTCTGGAAATCACAGAGTCAAAGTCAAAGCTGCAATAACTAGGTATAGTGTGTCCCATCACAGTCACCAAAAAGAATACAGTAAACCTCCTGAGATTTCCAGTCATTGTCTAACCTCAGGCAAGCCGAGACAGTAATACCAAAACTGTCTGGGACAGTAAAATGGTTTCCACTGGGGAGAAGTACCTTTCCACTCCAAGAAGTTTCAGAATCAAGTACAGAAATATCTAAGATAATCAAAGCCATATCGTTGTTCTATGAGATTAGGGGATATGTGCAAATTTAGCATTTTCTGTATTAGGAATACTTAGGAGAATTAAATCAATTAGAGTGTCAGATTTCTAATGTATACTTTAAATGTGTTAACTGAGTACTTGATATAGAGTTGTCGCTTAGCGTTGAAATCTTTTAAATCTGGGGAATAGCACTAACATTTAAGAGAATTTTAACTTTGTTGCATTTAAGTTTAACATATTGTATTTATAAGAATTATTTAAGCCCCTGGGAAAATTTATTAGTCAAACAATTTTTAGAGATAAAGAAGTGAAATATATTAAATATATAAATGTAATGCACATTTTCTAAATGTGTTTAATTGGCAAATCCATTAAGTAACCAAAACAGAGCCTTGTCTAACTCAAGGAAACTATGAGCCATGTCATGTAGGGCCACCCAAGACAGATGGGTCATGGTGGAGAGTTCTGACAAAACATGGTCCGCTGGAGAAGGAAATGGCAAACCACTTCAGTATTCTTGCCTTGAGAACCCCACAAACAGTGTGAAAAACAAAAAAGATGTGACACTGAAAGATGAGCTCCCAGGTTGGTAGGTGCCCAATATGCTGGAGGAGAGAGGAAAAACAACCAGAAAGAATGAAGAGACGAAGCCAAAGCAAAAACAACACCCGGTTGTGAATGTGACTGGTGATGGAAGTAAAGTCTGATGCTATAAAGAACAATATTGCATAGGAACCTGGAATGTTAGGTCCATAAATTAAGGGACATTGGAAATGGTCAAACAGGAGATGGCAAGAGTGAATATCTACATCTTAGGAATCAGTGAACTAAAATGGACTGGAATGGGGCGATTATAACTCAGATGACCATTATATCTACTACTGTGGGCAAGAATCCCATAGAAGAAATAGAGTAGCCATCATAGCCAACAAAAGAGTCTGAAATGCAGTACTTGGGAAGACCTACAAGACGTTCTAGAAGAACACCCAAAAAAGATGTCCTTTTCATTATAGGGGATTGGAATACAAAAGTAGGAAGTCAAGAGACTCCTGGAGTAACAGGCAAATATAGCTTCGGAGTACAAAATGAAACAGGAAAAGCTAACAGAGTTTTGCCAAGAGAACGCACTGGTCATAGCAAACATCCTCTGCCAACAACACAAGAGAAGACACTACACATGGACATCACCAGATGGTCGACATCAAAATCAGATTGATTATATTCTTTGCAGCCAAAGATGGAGAAGCTCTATTCAGTCAGCAAAAACAAGACCAGGAGCTGACTGTGGCTCAGAGCATGAACTCCTTATTGCTAAATTCAAACTTAAACTGAAGAAAGTAGGGAAAACCAGTAGATCATTCAGGTATGACCTAAATCAAATCCCTTATGATTATACAGTGGAAGCGACAAATAGCTTCAAGGGATTATATCTGATAAAC
>SJYV01008809.1:0-20059 GCA_006410875.1 Neotragus pygmaeus
GATGGCTGGATGGCATCACGGACTCGATGGACGTGAGTCTGGGTGAACTCCGAGAGATGGTGATGAACAGGGAGGCCTGGCGTGCTGCGATTCATGGGGTCGCAGAGAGTCGGACACGACTGAGCGACTGAACTGAACTGAAGGAGCTCTCAGATGAATGAAAGATTCAACAACTTGTGTTCACCTTCTTCTGAATAAAAACCACCAACTTACGTAACAGTTCTTAGTTTCCTTCTAAACCCCAACATTTTAGGAGAAAGTGGTCACGTTTTAGTTTTGCAATCCCAAAGCACGGGAAACCTAACTTCTTACAGTGCTTGGCACATTAAAACTTTGTCGAATACACCTAAAACTCATAGTATCTACCCTAGTTTTTCGTATCCCTTGAGAGTTACAAATCAAACAAATCGGGGATGGAATGGGAATCAGGTTCAAGAAAGAATGGATATACGTGTACTTATGGCTGATTCACGTTGTTGTACATTAGAAAACTGTGCAACATTGTAAAGCAATTATCCTCCAATTAAAATTTTAAAAATCACGTCTAAAGCATAGTCCCAAAGGAGAGTAGCTTTTTAAAGAACCGATAACCAGCTTCAACATTCAGAATAAGAGAATATTGTGGATATCCCATCACTGGAAGGGATATATACTCGAGAGAGACAAGCAAGTTTAAGGAAGAATTCCTTCCTCCGACAACAACAAAAAACGAAGGAAATGAAGACCAAACAGTCTAACAGTCCCCGAAAGTCGCTTCTCTGCGAGCCAGATTAACAGCTTTGAAATCGGTCAAGTTGCTCAGTCAGCAGCCTGCCAAGAGTGCAGCCACGTGCACTAGGGTTAGACGTAAACGCGGCAGCTGGTCCCGCCGGGAGAGCTGAGACAGAGCTTCTGTAACACCCCCAGCATCTCTGAAACCCGCAGAGCGGGAATCAGGTAAGTATCACAACGAAAGCGCGTGGAGCCGCGGCCGCAAAGCCCCCTTTACCTTGCAAACTGGACCTGGGATACGATCTTTCTCTTCTTCCGCCGCCTCCTCTGATACTTCGCTCGGCTTAGACGGCAGCTTGCCATCTTTCGCGTCTCTTTTCAGCTTTTTCGCCTGCACCGCCAGGCCTCCACGCCGTTTCCTCTTGGTCGCCGCCATCTTGCTCCGCGCCTTCGCTCCGGGCCCTCCTTCCGGCTCTGCCGCTCGCTCCGCCTTCCTGTCTCTATGGTCCCGGCGCCCAGCTTCACAGTCCTGCAGCTCTATGGTGCCTCTTTCCCGCCTTTATGGGACGGCCCTGTCGGCTCTCTAGGCCTCTTCTATCTCTGTGGTGACGGGGGCCGAGGTGGCCGGCATATCTGAATAGAGAGGCGGGAGCCGCTCTATTTCCTCCGCAGTTTTCTAGGAGCTGCATCCGGGCGCTGCGCGAAGGTAGGGCTTGGTTGCTGGGGATCCCAAGACAAGTCTGTAAGCGGGTCGTGGGCTGGCGAGTGGTGGTGGGTGGTTGTCTGGGTCTCTTGGAGGACCTTCCAAGGACTGAAGCCCGCCCCCCTAGCGCATATCCTGTTAGAAGCAAGATTGGAGGCGCGGGACCTCTCTTCTCTGACTGAGGAAGCGGAGCCTCTGTTTGGCTTGGCGAAACTGACCCCGGTGACCGTGTTAGTTGCGTATTTCTGTCCTTCGTAACTTTTCGTGTTACTGTCCCCTTACTAAAGACGACAAACCCTAGGTAACAGGGTAATTTCCCCCAAAGCTAGAGATAGTTAAGTGGCAGAGGTGGGGGTTTCAGTCCCTACTTAGGCGAGTTCAGCGTCCAGGCCTCTTCCACTCGGCTCAGCGCAGGTTGAAATCGCGGGCCTCATCAGCCTGGACGGGGTGTTTTATTGTCGCATCTCATCAGGAGCATCCCTTGGGGCCGAATGCGCCGTGGACCATGCCCCTCCTAACCCAGCGGATCCCAGACGAGAATGATTACTGCTTAGTGGCCAGCCTTGACAACGTCAGGAACCTCTCCACTATCTTGAAGGCTATTCATTTCCGAGAACATGCCACGTGTTTCGCTACTAAAAATGGAATCAAGGTTACGGTGGAAAACGCAAAATGTGTACAAGCAAATGCTTTTATTCAGGTATGGAAGTTGGCACCTTTAATCCAGTGACATATGACATTCTTCACCCAGCTCAGTGAATTCCAAGGGTCCTCATTTAAGTTGGAGCACAAAATATCATTATTTGAATTTTTTTTTCTCTCCTGATAACAAATCCTTTTCCTATCGTGTTTTACAGAGATAATGGTTAATAATATCTAAAATATATTAAACTATATGTGGGCACTTTTTCTGAGTGTTTTGTATGTTTATATGTTTAAATAATTAATCCTCACAACAATAGTGGTTTAGATATAGTTTCTTTAGGTAACATATGTTTTGGAGAAGGAAATGGCAACCCACTCCAGTGTTCTTGCCTGGAGAATCCCAGGGACGGGGGAGCCTGGTGGGCTGCAGTCTATGGGGTCGCACAGAGTCGGACACGACTGAAGTGACTTAGCAATATATGTCTACTATGAGCAAGGGTACTGAAGTTCCTATGACTACAGATCATCAGTACTGTTGTCTCACATAACTCTAAAACTGAAACGACTTGTGTTTGAACTGTCAGTTGGTATCTACTGGAATGAGTGCTTTTGTGTAGAAAATGACAATGTCCATCATGAGTGCCAAAACTGTCCTGATGGCAGCTAAACTTTGAAGTGGTCTTTGAATACTTTTAATAAATTTATTTTGATAAATTTAAAAAAAAGTCACAACAGTCCTATGATGTGGTTCTATTATTATTCCCATTTTACATTTGTGGAAACTGAGACACTATTTAAGTGATTTGTCAGCAGTCCTATAGCTGGCAAGTGGCTTAGTTAGGATGAGAACCCACAACATTTGTTTCTGTAGTATATGCTCTTTTGCACTACTTCCTTATTATTATCTTTTCCTCTTCTTGGTTATAATCTGTTTGTTCTTACAAAGTAATAGTTATATGGTTCAGATAGGATTTCACATTTAATTTAGCATTTTTTTTGGAAGACCTAAGGGCACAGTATGACCTCAGGCATAGAGGGATTAATCAGACATGGTTGCTGTCCTCAAATTGAGAGTCAGTTATTACTCATGCATTGTCTAATTTGTTTGGCTGTTTTCCAGATGACCTTAGCCCAACTGATGGGTACAAAAAGGAGACAAGGGAGAGTCATGTAGGAGATAGCTTAGCTCCAAGGAGCTAGATGAAGGACCTTTTCATAAAGTTTTGCATCAGACCGAAATCAGTTACACCTTCAACTACTGAGTAGTAGTATTCTAATGGATCTCAGTTGAAAAAGTTTAAGATGTGTTGATTGATAATCAGAAATTATTTTCATGGGTTTAGCACAGTATTGTTATTTTAAAAACATAAAGTGAGCTCTAGATTGTATGTGTGCATTTTCATTCTTTAACATACATTTACATTTACTTTTTTTTTTTATAGGCTGGAATATTTCAAGAGTTTAGAGTTCAAGAAGAATCTGTTACTTTTCGAATTAATTTAACTATCCTTTTAGACTGTTTGTCTATTTTTGGATCAAGTCCTGTGCCAGGTGAACTATTTTATTGTCATTATAATAACATAAAAGCATTTCTGGATGGTCAGAAAAATACAGGAAAATTATTAGAATATAAGTAATATAAACATTTGTTTAAAAAATTAATTGCCAATTTATTTTTCATTTGCCACTATCATGTATTCTGGTTATTCANGTGGTGTCATCTGCATATCTGAGGTTATTTATATTTCTCCCAGCAATCTTGATTCCAGCTTGTGCTTCATCCAGCCTAGTGTTTCTCATGATATACTCTGTATATAAGTTAAATAAGCAGGGTGACAATATACAGCCTTAACATCCACCTCTCCCTATCTGGAACCAGTCTGTTGTTCTATGTCCAGTTCTAACTATTGCTTCCTGACCTGCATACAGATTTCTCAAGAGGCAGATCAGGTGATCTGATATTCCCATCTCTTCAAGAATTTTCCAGGGTTTGTTGTGGTCCACACAGTCAAAGGCTTTGGCATAGTCAGTAAAGCAGAAATAGATGTTTTTCTGGAACTCTCTTGCTTTTTCAATGATCCAGAGGATGTTGGCAATTTTGTCTCTGGTTCCTCTGCCTTTCCTAAAACTAGCTTGAACATTTGGAAGTTCACAGTTCACATACTGTCATGCTTGGAATCCTCTGTTTCTTTATTTTCCTTATGTTTCTTTGACTGTATGAATTTAGGAGAAACAGTTGTCTACTATGGGCCTGAAAGGCTGGTTTCATGTGGAAGCATCCCTGTGTAGCAGTGAGGCTTCAGTGGTGGACTCAGGCTGCTCCTTGCTCATATTCCTGGTTGCACTTTGGATCACTCTCTAGCTCCTCCAGGCTTTCTCCACTCAGCCAACAGCAGCCCTCTCCACAGGCCCGTCTGCTGAATGCCTGGTTTCAGCACCCAGCCCCCACAGGCACCAGCAGATCCGTGTCCCAGACTTGGGAGTTCAGGGAGGTTACCAGGGCCTCTGTGCCAGACTTTCTTCTGCCTTCCACACATCACCTGTGGTGCTCTCTTCCAAATCTCTGAAGCCCCCCCTTTTTCCCAGATTATACCCTCTTAAGTGAAGGGGATCACAGGGTGAGGGAACATTTCTTCTTTCACAATTCTTTCCCAAGGGCACAGGTCCCATATCAGTTCTTCAGATACACTAATTCTATTCTGTAATCTTAATTTTATAACTATCAACCTATAAAGTTCTTAAGTTCATATACATGTACATAGATACAGCATACACAAGAATTCAGTACTCAGGGCTTCCCTGGTGGCTCAGCGGCAGGAGACAGCAGTTTGATGCCTAGGTTGGGAAAATCCTCTGGATAAGGAAATGGCAACTGACTCCAGTATTCTTGGATAGAAAATCCCATGGTCAGAGGAACCTGGCAGGCTATAGGCCATGGGACTGCAGGAGTTGGACATGATTTAGTGACAAGACCACCACCACATTATAAACATATTATGCTCAGAAATGTGTGAGTAAATTCCTGCTATTTTATATAAATTTTATATAAGGCTATGTACTCATGTTTGTTTTGTTTACTGATGTAAATGCAAATTAGCATTTGTCTTAGATATTGAATGGCTAGGTGGAGACTGACATACTTGAAATGGGCATAGGTTAATTTAAATGATATAACTTGATAACAGTTTTGAGAATGCGTACTACTTATTACTATTATAGCTAATTTTCTTAAATACCCATGTAGTATGAATCATATTATTTGTTTAAAAATACTTTAATTTTCTTTGTAAGAAATATATAGAAATTGAAGAAATACTATGCTTAGGATAATAATTACAAATGTGTTTTTCCTTTCCAAAGCATGTTATGACATTAAAGCTTTTAAATGTTTCTCACAAAAATGTACTGTAAAAAAATAAGCATTGAAATGCAATTTCAGATAGAGAATATTCCTAGCTTCATTTAATCATATAGTTAAAACTAGTTTCAATAAAATGAAAATTGACTGAATAAAATTTCTACAAAAATTATTACAGTAAAAACCTTAAGGAATGTACTACAGGAAAATAAAGAATATGACACATTAACTATTTGTGAAGTCAATTATTAGAGTGTCATTACACAGTCATTGCAAATGGTGGCTCTTGATGAAGCTTTCTTGTTGACCTTTATACAAGTTGTTTATCTTACACACTGTAGCTACATAGGATAGGCAAAGTGAAGGAAGAAGGAACTGAAATAGATGTTACCAAATAAAAATAGAAAAGACTATATCCCTAAGTAACTGTTATGCCCCCTACACTTAAATATGCAAGCAAACTAAAAATAACCAACCAAAACCTACTCATACTGAATATCCTATTGGTAGTCTCCAAACACAAAAATCACAAACTTTTTGTTTTGCAAACAGTAGAAGTTATTTCCACTAGTGTTATTAAAACAAGATTAAATTTTCACTGTTGCTGCTACTACTAAGTCGCTTCACTTGTGTCCGACTCTATGCGACTCCCATAGATGGCAGCCCACCAGGCTCCCCTGTCCCTGGGGTTCTCCAGGCAAGAACACTGGAGTGGGTTGCCATTTCCTTCTCCAACGCACGAAAATGAAAAGTGAAAGTGAAGTCGCTCAGTCATGTCCGACTCTTAGTGATCCCATGGACTGCAGCCCACCAGGCTCCTCCATCCATGGGATTTTCCAGGCAAGATTACTGGAGTGGGGTGCCATTGCCTTAGCTAAAATATATTCTCAAATCTATTATAGACTTTTAAAAAATTTATATAGGTAAAATTTAATGGGAAGATTCCAAGACTCACTTTAGAGGTACTTTCAAGTTTTTTCTCAAAAGTGAAAAATTTTAAGCATAGTCCTTTCATCAGTTGCCTGATATTTTCTGTTAAAATCATATACGCTCCAATTTATTTAAACTTGTTTCCCCTCAAAATGAAGTTTTTATACCAAGAGGTTAAAAAAATGCTCGCAAATCAAGTTAGTTTTTGTTTAATATGCTGCTGTGAAATGTTGGGCAATATAAGAACTAGTAGACAATAAATACTCCCTTTACAAACATTAGTTCAAGGCACTGCTAATGAGTTCACCTCCATTATCTTTCAGACTGCAGCTACATTAGCAGTGTTGTAATACCAAAAATAATTAGTGCAGGCTTGTCAGCCTGATTTTTGCTGACGTTATGGCCTTTATTTTGTACTATATTTTTAAAGAATCCCTCTGGGAGACTGTGGATCACTTTGTTGGCCAGGCAGAAGGTATTCATCCTGACAAAAGCACAGTTTAATTAAGAAATGTTCTGCCATTTATTGTGTTCTCTAGACTACAGTTTTGATGTTGGTCTATAAATGTTACGATTTGTCAAGTTCAATTTCTATTCTTTAATTTCCTATTGGAGAAAATGTGATACCAGGCATGGATCCAATTTTCCTTTTCTATTACCATTTATATTGATAGAATTAATGATTTTATCATCATCATTGGCTTGTTCCTAAATAGCAGGCATCATACACTTCTTGTGGATGGTTATACATGTATATTATAAACTCATTGTCCCAGGAGGAATTACAACTCGTTCTGTTAGATTTATTTGAAGGTGGCCAAGTTAAGTGGTGGGAAAAGAAGTCAGAAGAGCATTGGAGAAGTGACAGTATTCTCAAATAAAAAGAAAGGCTAATATTTTTTCTATATAAGTAACATATCCAGTGAATAGGCTGGCAAAGATTCTGTAATGCTCTTCCAGCAGGCTGACTTGTGATGCTTGTGATCTCTGATACTGCTCCAGAAAGGAAATATTGGAGAAAGTGTAAATTTTATACATTTTCACAACCCAAGAGATATTCTGTTGGGACTATGAACCCCAACCCCGACTGATTTGGAATAAAATTAATAACATCAAGAGGTGGTTTACTTTGCATATATTTCTCACCTTTGGAATTTGTAACTAACTGCACAGCTAATCTAATCATCCTTGTGATCTAGCTGTAGTTTGCATATAATTTATTTGCCAGATATTCTGCTTGAAGTGAGTTTTAAGTCCCTTTTCATGAATAACTTACTCATTACCTGAATGGAAATGAATTAGTTGTACAATTTTGTGGAGGAAAAAAAATGACATGATGAAGCATTCCTGTTTAATGTACTTGTTTTCTTTTCAGGTTATTACTATGAACCTCTTCCTGGTACTTTCCTTGACATTTAATAAGGGCATCAGTGTCCTCAAGGTTTACAGTGGTCATATATTAGAAATTTTTACATCAAGATAAAACCATTAAATTTTATCATACATTTTAATTTTACCTTTAATATGATGCTTGGATAAATACATTGAAAAATATTTCTCCAACGTTTGTAGTAATGCAAAATAAGAAAAAGAGACTGGTTGGTACTTTGTGTTCAATATGTGCAAGAATAATCATAATCTTGCCACAAGTAAAGTGAATGAATTAAGTATAGTTAGTATCCAAACATTGTCTATATGCAAATTCCATGTCAACATTTTCTAAATTATATTCACCCTCTGAGACATGTATGACTCACATTACGATTTAGTGTAGTGAACCATATCAGTCACTCCAGAGATTTTTAAATGAATTTCTAGAGGCAATGAAAAACAGAGTTCATTTGTCTACTACTATTTACATCTGTGCTTACAATTTAAAAATAAAGTAACAGAATGCAGTAAACCCTTCCCTACTCAGTACTTTTCCTGTTAGAAGAAGGCAGGTGAGGTCTAGGCTAATCCCAAATTTTTCTCTGAGAATCATGGCCTTGCCTCCACTCTGTATCTTGAGACCATGAGACATAATATCCATGGGTCTCTGTCTTGGTCACACAAGTGACCACAAGAAGCTCAGACTCCCAGGTCATCCTTTCTTCTATGCTTGGTATCACTGGAGACTATACACTTCCAACTGTCTCTTCATCTCTTTGACATCCCCACCTTCTGAGAGCCTTCCATGTGTCTTCTGGAATACACAGTACATAACTGAAAAATAAATCCCCATATTTTCAAGCTTTTTCAGAATGTTTCTTTTATTTCTAGCTCTAACAGAAATTTAAATGNCATCTCTTAGACATCCCCACCTTCTGAGAGCCTTCCATGTGTCTTCTGGAATACACAGTACATAACTGAAAAATAAATCCCCATATTTTCAAGCTTTTTCAGAATGTTTCTTTTATTTCTAGCTCTAACAGAAATTTAAATGCCTCCTGAGAACACTGCTTCCCTACAGGCCTTTCTCATCCCTCTGAGCCTGGAACTGAAATGAGTGTCCTTCTTGATTTGAATTGCCATCTTTGTCTCTTGACCATTCATTCTCTCTTGCTTTTCTCTAAGACCTTTTAACTTTGAATTTTATGTACCAGACAGTGGTATGCATTACCTTCATTGTTGCAATAATTAGCTACCACCAAGTCAATAATCCCCACTCCCATTGGATCCTATGTCTTGAAAGCTTTTGTATCTGATTTGTGTCATCTTAAAACCACATCTTGGTGGCCTCAGTGTCCATGTGGCTGATACTTCCAAAACATTGGCTTCTCAGCTCCTTGAACTCCTTGTTCATCCCATCTAGCTTTTCACCCTGTTGATTATACCTTAGACTTACCAGGATCAATATCTATAATACCATCAAAAAAATCTCAATTTCAAGCACCGCTCTGACAACTCCTTTTGTTTCTTCATCTCAATTTCTCTGGTTTGGTAAATCCAACAATTCTTTAGCCCCTTTGACCTGATCTTATTGTGCCCTTGTTTTTTTTCCTCTACTCTCCCCTTTTTCTTGTTTTACCAGCTCACGCTTTTTAGTTGATCATTAAATTTACTTTCTTGCTTTCTCCTTCAACTTTCTTGCCTGTCTCTCACTTCATTTTCCTCAATTTTTCTTCTTCTCTTTGCCAGCACCTGTGTAGGAGGACATGCCTCTTTCACTTTAAATTAATAACCTTAAGGTGGACTCTTAGTGATGCCTGACAAATCATTATATTTAGTCCATACTCTCTGTCAGTCTGTACTATTTCCTAAAATGTAACAACTCTCTTTTCTTCTTCACTCTCAGGAGACCAACCAACCATCTTTCCTATTTTTGTGAGAAAACTCAAGAAAAGACATTTCAAAATCTGTTAACTACGATTTCTACCCATCTACAAACAATAGTGCCCATTTTTAGATTTTAGTCATTCTAACAGATTTGGAGCAGGTGTATTTTTTTTTTAAACAGAATTTGAAAGTCTATTAGGATTTCTTTTTTTTTAGGCCTCACCTTACAGCATGAGGGATCTTAGTTCCCCAACCAGGGCTTAATCCTGTCCCCCTTGGCATTGGGAGCACGGAGTGTTAACTACCAGACTGTCAGGGAAGTCGCTGGGTATATATGTTTTTAACTGAGCAACTGTTTCTATAGTCTATCGATTTATTACCTTTTATAGTTATAGAAATAGATAAGATTAAGAAATATTTTAAAAATTTCTTTTAGTAAGAAAAATGGAAATATTATATTGCTTTCAAGTTTGCCTGGACAACTGTTGCAGAAACATTCTCATATTTAGCATTCATTTGTAAGTGCCAGGACAATACCATGAACAAGAACATCAGAACAGTTTGATTTTATACGATACAAAATAAGTTACTTTTCCAATATTTTTTACTCTGTCATGGGGTTTTTCTTGTGGTTTGTGAAATTCAGGAAATTTTTGATGGCTTTCACTTTGTTATTCTCTTGTGACCTAGCTCTTCAAATAGTTTAGGCACCAAAGGGAAGAATGAAGTATCTAGGAAGCCTTAGCCAGTCTTTGAACTGCTTAAGTCAAGCTTAAGTCAAGGTTATTCTTGAATTTTCCTAATCTGGATATGAGTTAGGGTCTGTTGTCCTTTAGTTCCCTTATGAAAAAGAATGCATTATTACATGCATTATACTACCTTTGTATACTTTTGGTCATATTCTATAACAGCATAATTTTTTAAAAAATATTCAGGACTAAATTGAAGATGTCAGTAGTATTGGATATGACAATGATTTTTAGGAAGTGACCCAGAGCTTTAGGGGATTTTGAAACTTCCTAGTCTAAAGGTTAGTGGCAATAGCACTAAAGGAGAAGACAGTGGCACCCCACTCCAGCACTGTTGCCTGGAAACTCCCATGGATGGAGGAGCCTGGTGGGCTGCAGTCCATGGGGTTGCTAAGAGTCGGACACGACTGAGCAACTTCACTTTCACTTTTCACTTTCATGCATTGGAGAAGGAAATGGCACCCACTCCAGTGTTCTTGCCTGGAGAATCCAGGGACGGGGGAGCCTGGTGGGCTTCTGTCTATGGGGTCGCACAGAGTCGGACACAATTGAAGTAATTTAGCAGCAGTCTAAAGGTTAGAATCCTTCTATTTATTGTAGAAAACACTTTCTATTGTGATACCAGTATGATGGTTTCATGTATTGGTAAGGATATATATTTTTTAGTCAAGTACACATCTGGGTTCAATTCCATGTTGAGTCTTCAGTGACTGAGTGACTTTGGATTTGTTACCTAAACTCTGTGATCCTTATTTTCCTTACATGAAATATAGGTTGTTAATACTTAATTGCTGTATAATTTTAAGTAATGGATTCATTACAAATAAAGCCCTATAGTATACTTAATACTGTTAAGGATTCAACAAATGATGAACATTTTTGTTAAAGAATTTATAAGGCTAAAATAATTAATACTAGATTGCTTGGGATTAGTAGCTAATGATTGAATAGTCACATTGATAAAGTCATTGCCTTTTTTAGTGTGCCTTTTACTTGATAGACAAGTTATCTAAAATCATCAGGAATGATAATATAATTCTAAAAAGTGAAATTAAATTAATTGTCATTAAATATAAAAATAATTAAAATATAAAAGCAACTATAAAAGGATCAGCTAAAACATTTACTAGGTCATAGTAATAATGAAACAATATAATTCTTTTATAGAAAGGAATAAAGAAAAATTCATACAATTAAAATGAAAATATAATCCTTAAGATATTAAAAACTTGCTGAAATATTACAATGGTATTAGCTAGCAACTGGCGACTTTTATAAGCATAAGAAAATGCAATTCTAATATGCTAGACTTGAGATGCAGATTAAAAGTGGGGATGACTATATAGTCAAATGATTAAAAGCTGAATTTGATTTGTTGAAAAGATCTGAGGTAGTATCTGGATATTTTTACTTTTGAACAGTATATCCTTGATTAAAATAATAATATACTTGTCAAGTCAGTTATGTCTGTTTCCTCCTATTTTAAGTGAAAATAATACCCATTGCACAGATTCATAATCAAAAATAAATCTAAAGACTTTAGAATAGTACGTGACATATTTTAATCATGCACAATCATTTAGTTGGTAGTCTTATTGTTAATCCTGTTTCATATACTAATCTATACTAATTAATCTACCATATCTAAGTGTCAAATGCTGCCAGAACAGCTGAAAATACTAATGTTGTTGCTTAGTCACACAGTTGTGTCTGATGCTTTGCGACCCCATGGACTGTACCATGCCAGGCTTCCCTTGTCCTTCCCTGTCTCCCAGAGTTTGCCCAGATTCATGTCCATCGAGTTAGTGATGCCATCCAACCGTCTCATCCTCCGTCACTGTCTTCTGAGGATGTGAAAATTTTAGGAAAATGGAATTCCAGCCAAGTTTCATGAAAGGCTAAACCATAGGCTAAAGCATATAGGCACAATGTCCTTAGACTAACTTGATTCTCTAGCATTTATTCCCAAGAGTAAATCAGGGCAAGCAAATTACCACAACTATAACATGCCTACCAGCCATAGGCCAAGCCTTAGTCAATCACATTCAGTAGCCACTCTTTCCCTTCAGTTGGATGGTAAGTAGAAGACAATGGGCCTGTTGGATGGTAATGAGAGATGAGCTTGGAAGACTACAGGAGCTAGTTGATAGAAGGTCGTGGTCTTGATAAATGTGCATAGAAAGATTCCATTTCCTAACCAGATACATGTTGCATATGGAAGTAGTTATGTCTTTCTAAGAGAGGTTCGTGTTCACCACTCCATCGTGTAACATTAGGGCAGTCTTTTTTCAATATAAATATAGAGATACAAATTGATAGCAGCATTTCTGCAGTCAATACAGAATATATAATCATTTTAGGCATTCTTAATAAAGACCCTAAAGTATTAACTCTGTTCTGCATTTGTTTGCATCATCTCATAAGAAAACAATAAAGGACTGAATAGCAGTATCAGCAAACCTTTTACTANCCAGGGACGGGGGAGCCTGGTGGGCTTCTGTCTATGGGGTCGCACAGAGTCGGACACAATTGAAGTAATTTAGCAGCAGTCTAAAGGTTAGAATCCTTCTATTTATTGTAGAAAACACTTTCTATTGTGATACCAGTATGATGGTTTCATGTATTGGTAAGGATATATATTTTTTAGTCAAGTACACATCTGGGTTCAATTCCATGTTGAGTCTTCAGTGACTGAGTGACTTTGGATTTGTTACCTAAACTCTGTGATCCTTATTTTCCTTACATGAAATATAGGTTGTTAATACTTAATTGCTGTATAATTTTAAGTAATGGATTCATTACAAATAAAGCCCTATAGTATACTTAATACTGTTAAGGATTCAACAAATGATGAACATTTTTGTTAAAGAATTTATAAGGCTAAAATAATTAATACTAGATTGCTTGGGATTAGTAGCTAATGATTGAATAGTCACATTGATAAAGTCATTGCCTTTTTTAGTGTGCCTTTTACTTGATAGACAAGTTATCTAAAATCATCAGGAATGATAATATAATTCTAAAAAGTGAAATTAAATTAATTGTCATTAAATATAAAAATAATTAAAATATAAAAGCAACTATAAAAGGATCAGCTAAAACATTTACTAGGTCATAGTAATAATGAAACAATATAATTCTTTTATAGAAAGGAATAAAGAAAAATTCATACAATTAAAATGAAAATATAATCCTTAAGATATTAAAAACTTGCTGAAATATTACAATGGTATTAGCTAGCAACTGGCGACTTTTATAAGCATAAGAAAATGCAATTCTAATATGCTAGACTTGAGATGCAGATTAAAAGTGGGGATGACTATATAGTCAAATGATTAAAAGCTGAATTTGATTTGTTGAAAAGATCTGAGGTAGTATCTGGATATTTTTACTTTTGAACAGTATATCCTTGATTAAAATAATAATATACTTGTCAAGTCAGTTATGTCTGTTTCCTCCTATTTTAAGTGAAAATAATACCCATTGCAGAGATTCATAATCAAAAATAAATCTAAAGACTTTAGAATAGTACGTGACATATTTTAATCATGCACAATCATTTAGTTGGTAGTCTTATTGTTAATCCTGTTTCATATACTAATCTATACTAATTAATCTACCATATCTAAGTGTCAAATGCTGCCAGAACAGCTGAAAATACTAATGTTGTTGCTTAGTCACACAGTTGTGTCTGATGCTTTGCGACCCCATGGACTGTACCATGCCAGGCTTCCCTTGTCCTTCCCTGTCTCCCAGAGTTTGCCCAGATTCATGTCCATCGAGTCAGTGATGCCATCCAACCGTCTCATCCTCCGTCACTGTCTTCTGAGGATGTGAAAATTTTAGGAAAATGGAATTCCAGCCAAGTTTCATGAAAGGCTAAACCATAGGCTAAAGCATATAGGCACAATGTCCTTAGACTAACTTGATTCTCTAGCATTTATTCCCAAGAGTAAATCAGGGCAAGCAAATTACCACAACTATAACATGCCTACCAGCCATAGGCCAAGCCTTAGTCAATCACATTCAGTAGCCACTCTTTCCCTCAAGTTGGATGGTAAGTAGAAGACAATGGGCCTGTTGGATGGTAATGAGAGAAGAGCTTGGAAGACTACAGGAGCTAGTTGATAGAAGGTCGTGGTCTTGATAAATGTGCATAGAAAGATTCCATTTCCTAACCAGATACATGTTGCATATGGAAGTAGTTATGTCTTTCTAAGAGAGGTTCGTGTTCACCACTCCATCGTGTAACATTAGGGCAGTCTTTTTTCAATATAAATATAGAGATACAAATTGATAGCAGCATTTCTGCAGTCAATACAGAATATATAATCATTTTAGGCATTCTTAATAAAGACCCTAAAGTATTAACTCTGTTCTGCATTTGTTTGCATCATCTCATAAGAAAACAATAAAGGACTGAATAGCAGTATCAGCAAACCTTTTACTATTTGTTTTCCTGGGAAATTGCAAACAATACCATCTTTCAGGCTACATTACTACTCTATCAGAATTTTTAATTCTAGTACCAAAAATGGATTTGCAAATGGAAAACTAGGAATATAACAATATATTTAGGGTTTAAGAACCAGTCAGTGGTATTTAAGTAACAGGAATATTCAAGAATTAAATCTTTCCAAGATCACATCTACAGTATCAGAAATTTATCTTTTTTTACCTTATATTTAAGAGCTCTGTATGGTGATAAGACATAGTTACATTTGAACAGTTGTCAGATGGCTGTTGATTTCTCAAAATTTAGAAGACTTGAATAAATAATACTTGTATGATCATAATTTTAATTTCCAAACAGATGCTTAGTAAGCCATTATTTTCACAGCATGGTGACTTCAACAGTTAAAGAATAGGTTCGTGGGATGGAAGAGTTGGCAAACAGCACATCTGGTGGTTCATATTTCCCAGAGACTTTACACTTGTCCTTAGTCTTCATCTGTCAGATTCAGATTTATTGTAAGTAGGAGTCTAGCAGAAAGCAGGTGCTGTTTTTTGTATTCCTATGTAATATTTTATGTCTTTAGGGAGGAAAATAATACAATATGGCATCTTGTTGAAATGCATGCAAGACATGTTCCTGAGAGCCTTACAGCTCCCTGTACCCGGTGCTTTGTTCATATGGCACCTTAGAGTGCCTACTACTTGATTTAATATTATTTTCCCTAGCTTTATTGGGATGTAATTGACAGAATTCTAATGTTTAAAGTATACAATATGATGATTTGATACACTTTCTTTTATTTTTTAAAAATGCGTTGGTTACCAGTTTGGTTTTGATGAAGTTTTAGGCTAATGCAAATTACTTTCTTACCCGTGTAACTCTGAGATTTTGAAGAGTCCATTTTAAGTAGATCTTCAGTTTAAATGATTAACTGCTCAATATATTTATTACTTTGCAATGCTACTGTTTGTAAATTCCCTAAGGGCATAGATCCAAACCAGCCTTTAGTGCCAATTATGACAAATACTCCTGAGTCAGGAAGATTCCTTGGAGAGGAAATGGAAGACCACTCCAGTATTTTTGCCTGGAGAATCTCATGGACAGAGGAGACTGGTGGACTATAGTCTATAGGGTCACAAAAAGTTGGACATGACTGAAGCAACTTAGCATGCATGCATTTACAAATTGATTAAATAGCTTGATTAACCTGAACAATGAGATTGGCAAATTTTGTGTTAGTTGGTATTACATAATCCATTTTCAGGATATATAAAGAATGTAATATATAACATGGATATATGCCTGGAGATGTAACTGAAATGTTTTCATATACTTTAGCTGTTTTCCGTTGAAAGCAATAATAAATAAAATTTAAAAATCTCTATAAATTTTAAACAAATTGCTTTTTATATTTGTGATTTGTAATCTTCAGCAAAGACTGTAAAGAGTTTTGTTATAATACTTCTTTNTTGTATATTTTTGAGATTAGTTGTTTGTCAGTTGCTTCATTTGCTATTATTTTCTCCCATTCTGAAGGTTGTCTTTTCACTTTGCTTATAGTTTCCTTCATTGTGCAAAAGCTTTTAATTTAAATTGGGTCCAATTTGTTTATTTTTGCTTTTATTTCCAATATTCTGGGAGGTGGGTCATATAGGATCTTGCTGTGATTTATGTCAGAGTGTTTTGCCTATATTTTCCTCTAGTTTTATATTTGCTGGTCTTACGTTTAGATCTTTAATTCATTTTGAGTTTATTTTTGTGTTTGTTTCATTCTTTTACAAGTGGTTGACCAGTTTCCCCAGCAGCACTTGTTAAAGAGATAGATTATCTTTTTTCCATTGTATATTCTTGCCTCCTTTGTCAAAGATAAGGTGTCCATAGGTGCACGGATTTATCTGTGGGCTTTCTATTTTGTTCCATTGATCTATATTTGGTCTTTGTGCCAGCACCATACTGTCTTGATGACTGTAGCTTTGTAGTATAGCCTGAAGTCATAATTGCCTTAACTTTAAAACACATTTTAATATCTGCTAAAGCAAGCTGCTCTCATTACTTATTCAGAAATTTTTTAGTATATAATTGTTTTGTAATGCTGAAAAAGATTTTATTGGAATTTTTACTGGAATTGCATTGAATATGTGTACAAGACATCAGATACTGACCTCTTCCTTTACATACATTCTATCTTTCTATTCTAAAACAATATGAACCTATTTATGGTCTTTGCTAACATTTTATAATTTTATAAATTTTCTATTTCTCACTCTACCCTGGAGAAATATTAAATATTACCTAAGGATCAAGAAAGGAGAAAGAAGAGAGAGGGAAAAGAGGAATTCCGTCCTTTTCTGATTACCACTAATAAGGGTACTATGTCTAAAACAGCTAAAGTTGGAAATGGGGAAAAAAATCACATTTAATAGGAGTTCAGAGTTTTATAGTACAGAGAACTGGCATTTTAAACACCAAAAATAAGCAGAGATTCACTTTATTTCCTGATAGTGACCAAACACTTGGGGTACTCACTGAAATTTCATCAAGGGATTTGAAAGAACAAGTTGAAATGCAGATTTGAAGTGGTGATGTAAAAGGGTTGATTTCTATTTTTCTATTAAGTCTAGCTCATTCAATAGATTTTAAATTTGCCTATGCTATGGAGATTTTTAACTTTAACACAGTAAAATATGTCAATGATACTTATTAAAGGTGTATTGTGTCATGTGTTAAATTTGTTCCTATCCCAGCGTCATATTCTACTATATTTTCTTCTCAAATTTTAAAGTTTTTAACATTTACATTGTAATGCACCAAGAACTTACTTATTTTATGTGTATTGTGAGAAAAAAACTCGTTTTTTTAATATGGGTAACCAAGTATGCCAGCTTCATATATTCAGTCACCCATCACTTTCCCTATGATCATTGCCACTCTGAAAAAAATTAAGTTTTTCTATTGAGTCTATTTGTGGACTTTCTATTCTGATCCCTGATCCCTTGGACAACATCAAATGCCATTATGCCTTGCTGCTGCTGCTGCTAAGTCACTATAGTCGTGTCCGACTCTGTGCGATCCCATAGATGGCAGCCCACCAGGCTCCCCCATCTCTGGGATTCTCCAGGCAAGAACGCTGGAGTGGGTTGCCATTTCCTTCTCCAATGCATGAAAGTGAAAAGTGAAAGTGAAGTCGCTCAGTTGTGTCCGACTCTTCACCACCCCATGGACTGCAGCTTCCAGACTCCTCCGTCCATGGGATTTTCCAGGCAAGAGTAGTGGAGTGGGGTGCCATTGCCTTCTCCGGCCATCATGCCTTATATGCCTCTAACTGTAAATATAACAGAAAATCTTACACCAGATCTATATTACATATCATGATAATGGGACAATGGACAAATGCTGGTCACCTGAAACTTAAAGAATACATCATTCTGACAAAGATACCAAGTGTCAAAAATTAGTACCAACATGATGGAGGATGGAAAAATGTTCTGACATAACGAGCAAAGCTTTACTATAAAGGACAAACATGTGTTTGAGCAAGTATCCAAATCCTATAATCCTGATTGTTCTCATAGAGTACCTCTTTTCTTTGGGGGTATGAAAAATTAAGGAAAATTTAGAAGGTACAAAAGTAATATTAATGAACTTCAACTTGAAGGCAACTATAGTTAAGAAATGGGTATAATAATGAAGATAACAAAGAAATAACTTCAAAATCCTGGTTTAAACACTTTATACTGGTGATAATCTAATCAGTTTTATAATAATTCTACTGCATGTACATTTTGAGAGCTTTTTGAAAATTTAGAGCATCTGAGAGACTCATATATTCAGAGAGATTCTAATTAAAGGTTTAGAAGTATTTGATTAAGTTTGCAATCAACATTTAAATGTTTTGGGAAATTTAATCTGTTTAATGCCTATGTTTGATTTATCAGTTTATACACATGCTGTGTAAATATTCAGTGGGATGTTATTAATATTAAATGAATTCTAGATTCATATGATTAATAAACTAGAAAATAAACTAATTATAAATAATAGTGTTTATTCCTCTTTCTGCATAGACATCATTTGGAATGAAGTAATTTCACAATGATAAGTCATATCATTCCCCTTGTCTTCGTCTGCAAAATGGCTTTTTTATTTTTGACCCTTAATTAGCCTTGTAAGTTCTATAAAAGTGCCCTGTAGTCATTTTAATTGAAATTTCACTGAATCAATAGATTAATTTGGGATAAATTTTCTTCTTTATGAGAACATAGTACATTTCTTCTGTTCCTGTTTTCAAAGGGAATTTCTCTAACACATTCTTAATTAAGATGATGGCTATTTACATTCAGTGATACTGATGAGAAATCTATGTCAATACTATTCTCATTCATCTGCGTATAACCGAGATACCAGACTTTTATCAGACACAATTTGCAAATATTTTCTCCTACTCTTTGGTTTGTCTTCTCACTTTCTCACTGTGCCTTTTGAAACACATAAGTTATTTATTGTGATGAAAGTCTATTTATTTTGTCTTTGGTTGCTTGTGCTTTCGGTGCCAAAGCTAAGAAAACATTGCCTAATCCAAGTTCAGAGATTTATTGTTACATTTTCTTCTAAGAGTTTTATAGTTTGGTTCTTAAATGCAGGTCTTGTAATTTTTTGTACATGATATAGGTAGGGGTCCCAATTCATTCCTTTGTGTGTGGCAATCTGGTTTTCCAAGCATTATGTTTTGAACAGACTATTTTCTACTCTACTGAATAGTCTTGCTACCCTTGTTGATCATCAATTAACTATATATGTATGGTTTTATTTCTGGACTTTCAATTCTATTCTATTGATGTATATATTTATCCCATGCCAGTACCACACAATCTTATGCTGCCTGCTATCAAGACAATTGTTGCTCTATGTGTAATCTCTATATTTTTCTCTAACAGTATAAAAGATTTTCTTTTTGACTTTCTGCAAATTCACTGTGAAATGTCTATGTGTGGCACATAATCTGAATCCTGTTTGGTTCTGGGAGTGTCAGTTCAGTTCAGTTCAGTCGCTCAGTCATGTCTGACTTTTTGTGACACCATGAATCGCAGCACGCCAGGCCTCCCTGTCCATCACCAACTCCCGGAGTTCACTCAAATTAATGACCATCAAGTCGTGATGCCATCCAGCCATCTTATCCTTGGTCGTTTCCTTCTCCCCCTGCCCCCAATCCCTCCCAGCATGAAGAGTCTTTTCCAATGATTCAACTCTTC
>SJYV01008824.1:0-10104 GCA_006410875.1 Neotragus pygmaeus
ATTTTATTTCTGTTATCATAATGGATGTGTAAAAACAGATACTCAAGGTGTATTAAGCACTTGCACAATAACCAATATTCAAAGGTATATCTATTTAACTGCTACTATTTACTTGAAATTAAAATGGAAGACAAAAAACATTGCCTAAATATAAGTACCAATTTTATTATTTTAAATTAAGACAACTAAACTGTCAATAGGAACCTATTTGATCTTAAGATGTGTGTGTGTGTGTGTGTGTGTGTGTGTGTGTGTATGACATGTGCTTTTATTTAGGATGTAAAGATAGACTAATAGACACAAAGATGCACAACTTTTAGAACAGAAAAAAGGCTTCTACTTTTAATTATATAACATATCACCTTATTGTTATAACGTTAGAAATGACTTTAAAAACAGAAGTGTTCCTGTTAAAAAGGTTGTAAACACCTTAATAGTGTTTTCTCAAATTGGGATATGTAGAATAAGTATTAAAATTTCTATACTATTGATAAAATTATCCCTAAACTATTATCATGAGATATATATATATATATAAAATCTCAATAATATAATTTTGTAAACTTTTATCTCTTTTATCAATTAACCATTTTATTTTCAAACAACAAAGCAAAACAAAAATAAAAGAATACCAAAAGGGAAATGTCAGGAGCAGTTACAAATAGAATAAATTGATAAAGTGGCAGTTTTGCCTCCTTTATATGAAAATTTAATGAGCATTTTTTATAGCATCAGAACATAACAAACTGAAAAAATATCTCAAAAAGAACATGTACAAAGTTTAATCTAAGACCTGGCTGAAGAAAGACAATTTTCAGGAGCTCTAAATATATACTTTCTCTAAGTCTCTAAAAGAATATAAATGACCCAAAGAAACTGGCTGCCATAAAGGTTTCCTTTACATAAACCCTCCAGTGTACACCCCAACTGGGAGCTCAACATATCCTGTAAGGTTTCTCAGTTTTTTATTTTTGTACTCCCAATATAGCAATTATATATAAATACCATGTATTTCATAGAATTTCTTAGTTTGTTTTGAGAGCTAAGGGCTTCCCTGGTGGCTCAGATGGTAAAGAATCCACCTGCAATGCAGGAGATCTGGTTCAATCCCCAGGTCGGGAAGACCCCCTGGAGAAGGGAATGGCTACCCACTCTAGTATTCTTGCCTGGAGAATTCCATGGACAGAAGATTCTGGTAGGCTACAGTCCATGGGGTCACAGAGACAAAAGAGTTGAACATGCCTGAGTGACTAACACTTTCACTTTCACTTTATGGAGCTAGGTGTTTTAAAACTCAGCCTTTATTTAATGTTTTTAATAAAAGTTCTAATCAACCTATATCAAATGACTTACCCCTACCTTAGAATAAGTAAAGTCTTCTTACAGTAATTAAAGCTAACCCTCAAAGCAGTTGTTAATAACCAGATAAAAATTTTATTTTTAACTTGCCTTTTTTAATAGTAATTTGACAGTTATAGGTCAATCAGTAGTTTCATTCTCTTATTATCAGCACCATCATTTCTCCTAGCAGTGCTTACTATTAGAAAGCAGTTTTAAAACATAGGGGTACCAAAGCTGTACAATTACTGTCAGTACATTTCTACCCTTTGGTACTGTCAGCTTAATAGATAATACCACAGATATGAGCACAGTCAACTTCAGCAGCTTCTCAGAGGCAAGCTCTTGCCTTTTACTGACTAGCTTCATTCAATTATGTCTTAATTGTTCATGTGCTAATGTTCATTAAGTGAAAAATAATATTTCTTTCCTATAAGGTAGAACACTTGAGATATGAAAAATTGTTACTTTGTCTCTAAGGCACAAATGAGTTAATCTATGGTATCTGGAAAAGCCCAGTAGATTTGTGCAAAGATAGCCCTGTACCAAGAAGGGAAAACAGGATTAATAAAACTGCTAAATTCAGCCATAAACAAAATTACTCTNCCATTCGGGGATCGAACCTGCGTCTCCTGCATTGCAGGCGGATCCTTCCCCTTTACCCTTATTTTAAAAACAAACACATTCGTGGGAAACGTGGGACACATTCTGCCCCAAGAAAAACCAACCTTTCATATCCTTATCCTCAGGTACTGCCTAATGGGTGAACCAGAATGAATTGTTTGAAAGGATACTCTGTTAGTTCTCAGCAAATGAAAAAACCTCTTTTTTGAGTTGAAATCTTGTACTTCCCAGTTCAGAACGGAGGGCAATAATTCCTTGGTAGCACATATCTGTTAAACTTTTTCTAGCATACCTCTTCCAGATGTGTCAGGCCACCCCTGGGAGTTTTAGGGCATCACTTGTTTAGGACTCTGTGACTTGTGTCTGGTTTTAGCACCCTAGGCTCTTCAAAGCCTAAGATCCAGCATAATAACTTCACAGAAGCAAAAACTGAGACCCCAAAATATTAAGTGACCCACAGGCCAGAACACAGGTTCCTTGATTCCCAGAAATGCTGGACTAACAAAGTTCAGTTTGGGTCTAAGGAGGCCTGGGTGGAGGAAAGAGACACGGATCAAAGAACCCTTCATCTGCCTGGTGTGAATCACTGTGTAGAGGGCAGCAGCATACCGCTATAAGTGGCAGACTGCCGGGATCTGGAGATGGTAATCCCAGTTTCCCCTCTGCTTCTCAGATATTTGTTCTGAAATCCAAGAAGTGGAAAACAAATCTGCTTCCCAGAGAGGTAATGATAAGTGAAAATACAAAGTTAGTTCTCAATATTTCCTGGGAATACAGAGGAGACAAAAACAGATAAAATCAAAATGAATGGCTCAGATGGGGTCACCTATGCTACTTACAAATGGACACACACACGTGTACACACCTTTTCCATTAAAAGCCTGTTTGATTCCCTTCTGTAAAGCACAGAGGCCAACAGCCTTCAGTTTCCAGAGCAAACTCACAAAGCAGAATGCCCACTGGCTATTTAGAAAGCTAACACTATTAAACAGGATTCTAGGCGCTCTGATTTTTCCAGTAGTCTTGTATGGATGTGAGAGTTGGACAATAAAGAAAGCTGAGTGCCAAACAATTTATGCTTTTGAATTGTGGTGTTGGAGAAGACTCTTGACAGTCCTTTGAACGGCAAGGAGATCCAACCAGTCCATCCTAAAGGAAATCGGTCCTGAATATTCATCGGAAGAGCTGAGGCTGAAGCTTTGCAAAGCTTCAATACTTTGGCCACCTGATGCAGAGAACTGCCTCATTTGAAAAGACCCTGATGCTGGAAAGGATTGAAGGCAGGAGGAGAAGGTGATGACAAAGGATGAGATGGTTGGATGGCATCACTTACTCAATGGACATGAGTTTGAGTAAACTCCAGGAGTTGGTGATGGACAGGGAGTCCTGGCGTGCTGCAGTCCATGGGGTCACAAAGAATCAGACAAGACTGAGCGACTGAACTGAACTATTAGCAATAGTGGCTTGGCCATAAACTCTGGAAATATTTGAAAATCAGATACTGCTTNTGAGTAAACTCCAGGAGTTGGTGATGGACAGGGAGTCCTGGCGTGCTGCAGTCCATGGGGTCACAAAGAATCAGACAAGACTGAGCGACTGAACTGAACTATTAGCAATAGTGGCTTGGCCATAAACTCTGGAAATATTTGAAAATCAGATACTGCTTATCTAATTGTTTTACTTGATTTCGAGTATAATTTTCCAACTGATTTCAGATCTTAGGCCAAAATCTTAATAATGTTATTTAGTACTCCCCTGTGAGAAACAGGCATAGATTTCTTATAACAGCTTTAATAGCATTAATGGCTCTAGTTAATGACCTCCCTTTAGCCATGTCCTTTTTTCCTAACTTTGTAGTCCCCTCCCACTCTGTGTTCACTTATATGCTTTACTTTGGTCAGTGGAACAGTAGCAGACTTGATGTAAATGGAGGTTTGAAAAAATGTTTGTCAACAAGGAAATACCACTACACATCTGTTAAAATTTCCAAAATTCCAGAACACTGACAAAACCAAATGCTGGCAAGAATGTGGAGCAAAAGGAACTTTCATTCATCACTGGTGGGAATGCAAAATTCAATGGCCACTTTGAACAACAGTTTTTCAATTGCTTACAAAACTAAACATACTCTTACCATGTAACTTGGCAATCATACTCCTTAGTATATACCCTAAGGAGCTGAAAACTTATGTCCATACAAAAACCTGCATGTGGATGTTTATAGCAGCTTTATTCAAAATTGCAAAAACTTGGAAGTAAACCAAGACTTGCTTGGTAGGTGAATGGATAAACTGTGGTAAAACGGAATATTATTCAGTGCTCTTAAAAAAAAAAAAAAAGCTATCAAGCCACAAAAACCCATGGAAGAANCTTTATTCAAAATTGCAAAAACTTGGAAGTAAACCAAGACTTGCTTGGTAGGTGAATGGATAAACTGTGGTAAAACGGAATATTATTCAGTGCTCTTAAAAAAAAAAAAAAAGCTATCAAGCCACAAAAACCCATGGAAGAAACTTAAATGCACATTACTAAGTGAAATAACTCTGTCTGAAAGGGCTACATGTGGTATGATTCCAACTACACGATATTCTGGAGAAAACATAACTATGCAGACAGTAAAAAGATCAGTGGCTGACAGAGTTAGGGGGAGGGAGGGATGAATAGGCAGAGCACAGAGGATTTTTAGGGCAGAGAAACTACTCTGTATGATTCTTTAACAATGAAGATGTCATTATACATTTGTCCAAAACCTTAAAATTCATTAAGAATGAATCCTAATGTGAACTAAATCCTGCTGTAAAATAAATCCTAATGTAAAGACCTAACGGTCTTTGGTGATAACGATGGTGTCTGTGTAGGTTCACCAGGTGAGGCAAATTTGCCCCTCAGGTGCGGGATGTTGATAATGGAGGGGGCAATGCATGTGTAGGGGAAGGTGGTATGTGAGAAATCTCTGAACCTTCCCTTCAATCTCGCTATGAACCAAAATTGCTCTAAAAAATGAAGTCAATTTTTTTTTAATTGTGTGCTTTTCTGCTTCTTGGAATTCTGCCACCACCAGGAGAACAAGCCCACTGAAGGATGAAAGACCCTGTGGAATGGAGCTGAGTCATCGCAGTTGAGGTCATCCTTGACCAGCCAGCCCTAGTTGGCTGCAGAGGTACAAACAAGTTCAAATGAGATCTGCCAAGCTTGGTCCAGATCAGCAGAACCAAATCAAAGATTTGGGAGAAATAAAACATGATTGCTGTTCTAAGTTATGAGTTCAATTAATTATCTATTGCTGCATGGCAAACCACTTCTAAACTCATAGCCTAAAACAATCACCATTTACTATTTCTCATGAGTCTATGAGTCAACTGGGCTCAGCTGGGCCTTGGCTAGAGTCACTCAATTGGCTGCATTTAGGTGGCCTCTCAGAGAAGGTGATGGCACCCCACTCCAGTACTCTTGCCTGGAAAATCCCATGGACGGAGGAGCCTAGTGGGCTGCAGTCCANACTCGATGGACATGAGTCTGAGTGAACTCCGGGAGTTGGTGATGGACAGGGAGGCCTGGCATGTTGCAAGTTATGGGGTCGCAGAGTTGGACACGACTGAGGGAGTGAACTGTAATGCAGGAGATGCAGGAGACATGGCTTCAATCCCTGGGTCGGGAAGATCCTTTGAAGAAGGAAATGTCAACCAACTCTAGTATTCTTGTCTGGGAAATTTCATGGACAGAGGAACCGAATGGGCTACGGTCCATGGGGTCACAGAAGAGTTGGACACGATTCAGTGACTAACAACCCAACATGGATGCTAAAGTTCGTGTGGTTTCCCCAAATACATGAGTCCTCTGTCTCTGTGCCTTTGCTTGCGAGACCACTTCTATTGAAGAAGCCGTGTTCACTCCATACCTCCCAGCTCAGGCAGCCCCTGTTCAGGACAGTGTTTCTTTGTCTTCACCAAAGGTGTTTCTAAACTGCACCTACAAACCATCCCGCCCACTTCTCTCAGAGCACTTATTTCATTATACTGCTATCTTTTGTTTAGATGATGGTCCTTCCGATTAGAAGTGTTTTAAATTTTTGGAGCCATTGGGAATTTTGTCTCTGAACCCCCCAGCTCCTGGCACATATACTACACAGTCAATAACTATTTGTTTACCTGACATAACTGAAATACAGGGAATAATCACAAGGTCATTAACCAAACTCATTTCCCCACACCTGATTGCTAGAATCTAACCATTCAATAAATACTTGTTTTATCTAACTAAATGGACATATTTGATTCATTATTTCTTAAAGGCAAAAAAGTGAATTATACTTGTAATGAGGCATTTTTAGTGGTTGGGCTGGGATCTTTGAAAATGAAAGGAATAACTTTTTGTTCCTCACGGGCTTTACTACTCATTTGCATTAGTTTCCTATTGTTGTTATAACAAATCACCCTATACTTAGTGAATTAAAAACCACAAATGTATTATATAGTTCTGGAGGTTAGAAGTCTGAAATGGAACAGCAGGTTCTGTTCCTTTTTCAGGCTCTAGGGGAGAATTGTTTCCTTGTCTTTCCCAGTTTCTAGCAGCTGCCTAATTCCTCAGTCTGTTGCCAAGAAACTGCATCATCACATCTTCTCTGACTCTCCTCCAACCTCCTTCTTTTCTCCAATAAGGACCCCTGGATAATTGATAATGCTATCAACAAGGAAGAATGTTTAGACCAATTGATATAGTTCCTTTGGAAACCAGTTCAGCAATACCTTATAAAGTTAAAAATGTACACACCTGATGGCCCATAAATTCTTTTCCCAGAGTATATTCCCTAGAGATGCTATTGTATGTTTCTGGCAGAGGTCACATATGAGACCATTCAGGTTAGCGTTGCTCCTAAGAGTGAAAACTAGGACACAATTTCATGTCCATCAATTGAAGAGGTGAAAAACAAATTGCTGTATATGCATAGAACAGAATGGGCCTCCCAGGTGGCACTAGAAATAAATAACTTGCTTGCAGATGCAGGAGACGTAAGAGACATGGGTTCAATCCCTGGGTCAGGAAGATCCCCTGGAGAAGGGTATGGTAACCACTCTAGTATTCTTACCTGGAGAATCCCATGGACAGAGGAGCCTGTCAGGCTACCATCCATAGTGTTGCACAGAGTGGGACATGACTGAAGTTACTTATCATGCACACACAACAGAATGGCTTGCAACAGTGAAAAGGAATTAACTGTAACTACAAACATCATCACGTTTGTCAAAATAAAGCAACACCAAACAAAAAATGTGACAGGTGAATGCATATGAAATGACACCATTTATGTAAATGACAAAATGAGTAAAATTAAATAATAGCGAACATAGTTGCATCGGCTTAGGTCCGCTAGAAGTTTGGGGCACGTGGGCTGGAATATTGAGGGTGTAGTCGTGTCGGCGCCAGTGCCGTCGGTCGTCTCGCAGTTCTTAGAGGAGTCCTCGGGTTCTCTTCCTCTGTGTCTCAAGCGGTTGGGTGCATATCTCCCTAAACACTGCTGACCAGGGCACTGCAGTTTGGTTACTGTGTCCTCATGGGGACCTTCCCCTTCAGTTCTTCCTTCTTGGGCTTCATCTCTTGTGTGGGAAGCTTCATTTTAGAGGTTAACCTGAGAATACAGCTTCATTTTAGAGGTTAATCTGAGAATACAGACCAACCCACAGAGCAAAATGAATTTCCTGGGTATCTCGCTGGAGGAAGGCTTTGTGATTTTCTCTTTGCCAGGATCATTCTGCACCTCATCATGAATTTCATTGCCTAAATCATTCCCATTTACTTAATGGAGGAGTAGGAGACCAGAAAAATATTCACTTTTTGATTTCCCCTGGATAAGCGCTCTTGAGGTTGCAGTTTGTTGGACACATGGATTTTCTTCAGATTTATACTTGCTACCAACTCAGATTTGGGATGCGGTGGATAGCCCTGAGAAGTTCCCCAGCTTCCCTGTCAGAACAGCTTTGTAATGAGCGTTTGTTAGCACAGCCTCTGCCTTCCATGAAGTATAACCTTTTTTGCCTTCCAAATAAAGAAACTCCCTGTCATTCGTAAGGGCTTCCCTCATAGCTCTGTTGATAAAGAATCCACCTGCAGTGCAGGAGACCCCAGTTTGATTCCTGGGTTGGGAAGATCAGCTGGAGATAGGATAGACTGTGTGGAAGACCTGGGTTCAATTAGGAAGATCCCCCAGAGAAAGGAAAGTCTACACACTCCAGTATTCTGGCCTGGAGAATTCCAGGAATTATACGGTCACTCCTTAAAAAGAAAAAAGAAAAAAAAACACAAAGATTAAAAAAAAAAACACTAAAAAAGTAAAAAAGAAAAACTCCAAAGCCAAAACAACCATAGGTATGTGTATATCATGAATGGTAAATTTTTTTTAAAGGAAAGAAAAATTTGAGCTATTAGTTTACCAGTGATGAAGAGAAAGGGATCCCATCATAGAAGGAATTGGAGACTTCACATCTATACTGCTACTGCTGCTGCTGCTGCTAAGTTGCTTCAGTTGTGTCTGACTCTATGCGACCCCATAGACGGCAGCCCACCATACTCCTCCATCCCTGGGATTCCCCAGGCAAGAATACAAGAGTGGGTTGCCATTTCCTTCTCCAATGCATGTATGCATGCTAAGTTACTTCAGTCGTGTCTGACTCTGTGCGACCCTATGGACAGCAGCCCACCAGGCTCTTCTGTCTACAGGATTCTCCAGCAAGAATACTGGGGTGGGTTACCTTATCCTTCTTCACATGTCTATACTGGTGATATTCTATTTCACACATAATGAGGGAGGTACATGGGTGCTTATTTTTTCTAATATTATTGTTTAAATGAATATAAATACATGTATGATTATGCATGGAATGGTGTTAGTGTGTTCGTCACTCATTCATGCCCAACTCTTTGTGACTCCGTGGACTCTCATCCGCCAGGCTCCTCTGTCCATGGAATTCTCTAGACCAGAATACTGGAGTGAGTAACCATTCCTTTCTCCAGCAGATCTTCCAAATTCAGGGATCAAACCCAGGTCTCCTGCATTTTTGGAGGCAGATTCTCTACCATCTGAGCCACCAGGGAAGCCCATTTAATAATAAAAAATGAATTTTTTTTTTTTAAGTAAGAGTGCTGGTAAAAATCCCTAGGAACCCAGGGCAAATGTTTGAGCTTGAATTTCCTCATCTATATAGATAGAATTTATAATAGACAATCTTGAAGGAGTCTTAACTCAAGTTCTTGGTTGTTGTGAGATATCCAGCCTTTTTAACTTGGCTGTAAAGTTTTTGAAAGGTAGAAGAATAAGATTGCTTTTGGGAAAAATACATTTTATTCTGATGATCATAGATGAATCCAGTGAATTTGACGGCCTCCCAGCAGTTCATCATCTTCGGACTTGTCTCATTTATTCATATCATACTCAGTATTTCCATATTGAGCCATAAGTCATTTACCATGACTTGATATTTTCTGATCTCCCTGTGGCCCAAGAGGAAGGTTAAGTATCTATGCTTATTCTGACATGAATTTATACCAGTGTCTCATGGAGGTGGATTGAGAATGATGGACATATGAAAGTGGCTAAAGAGTCTTTTGGGTGATTTACTTCTGCCATTAGAAGTATTGTGGAAGGAATTAATATAATTAATAAAAGGAATTAAAAAGTTAAAATGTCAGAGGCAGAGTGTTGCCAACACACTAAAGGGTTTTTTGCTTTACTGGCAAATTAATTCCAGGCACCATCAACAATTTACAAGGCTTTGTTTGTGCATGATACCTGAAGACAAAGTCTACTTTATAAAGTGGTTTAACATGCTATTTTTTTTTTCATAAAATAATATTGGAATCTAGCTGAAAAATTAATTTTGGATGCTATTATTTAGAGTTAGGAAAATATTCAATGCTGTGAAATCAGGAAACTAAGAAATTATTTTGCTTAACATGCTTCCACATTAAATACACAACTTAAAAGTGTTAACTGTGTGTTTATGAAATGCAATGTATAAGACAACCCATATCCTCCTTATTTATCTCTAAAATCTTAAAAATATATGAAATATTCTTAGATAAGTAATGAAAAGTTGGGAATATAATTTAGATTCCTTGGCAATAAGTAAATATTGCAATAATTAAAAA
>SJYV01008830.1:0-30717 GCA_006410875.1 Neotragus pygmaeus
TGTAATGTCTTACACTTCTTATATTCAGTTTATTCCTAGGTGTTTTGTTCTTTTAATGCTCTTTTCTAGATTGTTCATTGCTAGTTATAGAAATATAGTTGGAGAACTATTTATTCAATCCTTTGCGCATTTTTGAGTTCTCTTTTTATTGTTTCTTCATATTGTATCCTGCAAACTTGCTGAACTTGTTTACGCTAGTTTTTCCTGTTGATTCTTAGGATTTTCTGTGTACAAAATCATGCCATTCACAAAGAGTTTAAATTTTTCCTTTCCAATCTGGCTGCGGTTGATTTGTTTGTTTGTTTGTTTGTTTGCTTGATTTTGCCTAATTGCTCTGGCTAGAACTTCCAGTGTAATACTGACTAGAACTGACAAGAGCTGAGATCTTTGGAAGAGCATCAGTCTTTAGCTCTGGGCTTTTTGGAAATGGCTCTTAGCAAGTTAAAGAAGTCCCCTTCTGTTCCTGCTTTACTGGAGGTGTTTTATAGCGAAAGGTGCATTCCTGGGGTGAATCCCACCTGGTCACTAGCTCTTCTTTTGATTAAGCAAATGTCTTTAATTTGCAGAGCCACTTCTCCAAAGAACTTAATTGATAATAGTTGTAAGCTGTATGCTTACACGCCAGGCATTATGTCAGCTGCTCTGTCTGCGTTTAAATCTTCACAGGAACTTTACAAGGGATCACAGAGCAAAGTTGCTGGGAAGTGGTGGATCTGGAATGCATGCAAGTCTTTACACTTTAATGCCTCTCTGTGTCTGAGTGGATTGATGGAACTTCTGAGCTGGAAAAGGAAATGCGAAAATGTATACCCCACTGCAGTTGTACAAATTCAGCCCCATTGAGCCCTGGGACCTATAATATCATCTGAACACGCTCTTCAGAGTGAGAATGTGAGGCTTTCTAGTTTGGTGAGCTGTGAACTTTTTTGCCTCATTGGTTTCTTTCTCTTCCTCCAGAACCACCTTCTCTAGACCCTGCCCTTCCCCAAGAGGAGGACACAGAGGAGGAAGGAATGGCAGCTGGTCTCACAGCAGGGCCCCAAGTAAGTTGGAAATTTACTCCAAGAAGCAGTCTTTTAAAAAAAAACTAAGGGTGCTTTTGTTTTTTAATTACAAAAGGCACTCATGTTCTTTGTAGAAACCCTGGAAAATGTAGACAACACACTACCCACCCCCACAGTCACCCTTGCTCCTACAAAGAAATAACACTTAACACTTTGATTTATGTCCTTTTAGATACTTTTGTTGTTATTGTTTTCCCAGAGATGATTTGTCCTGCTTTGAAACCTTTTTATTTCTACTTAGTAGAATTGGATTAATATTTCCCCCATTTCATTAAGAGTATTCTACAGAATTATTTCCAATAAACTCCATTTCGTAGTCCTTCTGTGAAGGTAAGAACTGTCTTCTCCCTTTCTTTTTCTTGACTAGACTAGGAATTGCTCTGTTTTCATTTTTAGAAAGTCTGCTCTTGGATTTCCTCATCAATTCTAATCTTTATTAAAAAAAAAACTTTTAGTTGTTTTTTTTTGCTTCCGCTTTCCTTAGATTTATTTTAAAATTAATATTTTTAACCTCTTGAGTTGAATCCATAATTTATTTTCTTCCTTTTTGTTCAGATATACTGAATGTTTTTAGATATGACAAAATTGTGGCTTTGGTTTCTTGTCTGCACATGTGACTTGTCTGTGCCCCATGGAGGATAAAGTTTATGTCTCTTCTCCACACAAATTATGCAGGTATAGTGTAATTGCAGGGTGTAGCACTTTACAACTCTATAAGCTCAACCTTATTAAATTACTCATTTCTTCCATACCTTTATTTTTTGGTTTATTTTGTATTAACTCTGTCAGCAACTGAGGTATTTAACACCTCTCGTGCCTATCATATTTTAAATTTCTCCTTGTATTTTCTACAGTTTTTCCCTTATGAATTATATATTTGTTATTTGGTTCATAACCCTTATATCTTCATGGTAGATTTTACTCTCTTGATTTCTATAAAAACACCCCATGTTTTTAAATATTTCATTGTTTTTAAAAATGACCCTCTATCCCATTTAAAGCATTTCTCTGTGTGAAGATGTATTGGAAGGACAAGTAAAATTAGAAATCAGGAGATTAGTTAAGATTTGGGAAATGCTACTGGCTTAAAACCAGGCAGTGGTAAGGGTGTGGACAGAAATGTGTGAATTCTCACTTTTGGGAAGGAAGAACGAACATGCATTTGACTTGTGGGGAACTTCGGGGAACGGGAAGATAACATCCAGGTGTCTGACATGGCCAACAAGGTACATGAAGGTACCATTTCCTAAGCTGATCGTAGATAAAGATGCTCACGATGCCTCCCCTGCCTTGGATAGCCTTTTCTTTCTCCATCTGAGGAACTGCTCCTTCAAGGCCAGCTTGGTGGTTGCCTTCTCTCTGTGCGGTCTTCCCTGAGTGTCCCGCCCCTACCCTCCAACTAGGGTTCCTCTTCCATTATCCTAGTAAGTAGAATATCCCTCTCTTCCACACGTTGTTACAGGTGGTTGCAAACGTGCCTGGCTGTCCTGCTTACTGTAAGATGTCTGAGTTCATGGGAATATTTATCAAACGTTCTGCAAACATTCATCATTCACATTCTTTGCTGATTTGCAGCTGATTCCTTGCCGCATAAACTCACGCATTCTAATTTTGTTTTCTCTGTGTTGGTACTTTTAATTCCTGAGCACTTGTTAGTTTCTGCCCAATTACTGCCCATAGATATACATGTATTTCTTACTATTTATATATAAAGTCTACAAGAATTATACACATGTGAAGACAGAGAGACTGTTATTTATTTTCATGCGTCAGTGTCCAGTATAGCGTTAGGCATATAGGAAGTGATCAGTGGTGCTTTTCTGGATCTACCCCAAGTCCTTTCAGAGACCTTTAGTAGATTCCCTAACCACCACACCCAGAGCCGCCAGCCTCCCTCCCTCCTCACATTCTAAGGGCTCTGGGCAAGAAGGACTGTGCTTGTTGTTTCAGGGATCCACACCTTTCAGCAGTGTGACTGTAGATTTTACCCACGGGGGATGGAGGCAGTTGGCCCCTGCTCCGAGGGACAGGTTCAAGGAAGGGATGCCAGAAAATTCCAGAAACCTGGTCTTACTGGGTAAGGAAACCATTCAAGATCCAGGATTTGTTCGGTTCTGAAAATCTGTGGCACTCCGCAGTCTTGAGTCAGCCTCAGTGGCTCTGATGCACCGGAGGGGCAGTGTTCATTCCTCCGCGTTCGCTAATGAACGGTCTCTGCATTCTGGGTTGGGAAGGAGGCAATTTCATTTTGTTCCCCCTCGATGCTGTACCTCCACATTTTCCTACTTCCCAGGAGGGGTCCCCCATAGTCAGTAAGTTCCCATCTTCCTAAGTAACTTGTTTTATGGGCTTGCTAAGCTCTCTGACTTGACCCCTCCATGAGGCTGTTTCTTTATCTCTCTTCAGAAATGCTGTACCAAGACTTCAGCACCGTCATCTGTCTTATTTACTGCTGTGTCCTCTAGTACCCAGCACCAAGTCAGTGCTCAGTATATTTACTGAGGGAATGAAATGAATGATCTGTTCCCCCTCCCCCAGTTCTGGGTAGCTATTTATACTTAGGGCAGATCTCTTAAGTCCACTTCTTTTCCCCTTTAAATAGGACTTCCAGTTTCCCAACCTGGTATGAACTCCCAGTTGGAACAAAGGGAAGGTTCATGGATGCCCGAGAGAGACGGCCTAAGGAACGCCTGTCCTGGTGAGTGAGCAAGGCAGTCTCAGGAGCAAAAGCCCCTTTGAAAACATTTGAATATTTTAACAACAGGAGAGGTAGGTATTGCTATCTCACTTCTATAGATGAGGAAAATAAAGCTGAGAGAGGCTGACTCACTGGTTCAGAGCCTCCCAGCTGGAAAGTGGCCGGGCTGGGTTTGAAGCAACAGCAGTCAGAGTCCAGAGGCCTCTGTTCCCTGCCATCGCCTCATCTCCCCAAGCTGGGAGGTATTTGGAAGCACGGGCGGTGTTGCTGGCCCCCAGGAAATGAGAACCGTCTTCGCTGGCCCAGCACATCCCCTGCTTCAGGGTCACCTCGCTGAGGATCTCAGGTGCCCACCTTTACCCATCCTTGACCTGTGACACCTGCTGCTGCCCCCCTGTCTGACTGACTCTTTATTGAATTCTGCACCCATCTTCATGGCCATGCTGGAATTTTCTAAAGAGCTGACACTAAGAAACTCAGGAGGAACAAAAGCACAGGAAACCACAGTTGCTATGTATGTTTAGGTCTTACTGCTCATCTGAGGCTGCTCACTCCACCCTCATCTTCATATTTCAGCCCTTGCTGGTAAATGACCTCTGGCAGGGCCTGTGGTCAGGCCCAGCTGTGGCAGGGCAGCTACTTTTGATATTTTGAAACTTAAAGCATCAGAGGTACAAGTGAACTTAACAGCTTTAAGGTGACAAAATTTTAAATTTTTCTAAAAATGCAGCCTAATGCTTTTATATCTGATTATGGTTGCTGTAAGTCAATGAAAACAAAGCCTCTGGCTTATTTTCCACAGGGTTTATCTGCACTCTCTTCTTCCCATTTTAGCCTCTATCTAAGCAGCCTGTCACATGTCACCTCAGTCCTTGTAACTGCAGGCGCCGTTCACCCTTGCTGAAACACTTCCCTTCACAGGGAACCTGGCTCCCCTGCTGCTTCCTCCCCCCTCGCCACACCTGCTCCCAGCTCAGCATCCTCGTTAGGCAGGACCTTTCCCCCTGAGTCCCGAGACCCTGTATAGAACTTCAGAGATGGAATGCAGGGTTTTATGGCAGTGACTGCATTTTCCTGGGAAAAGGCTTCTTCAATCTTGGGTTCAAGAGCCTAAAAAGGTTACTGAAGAAGATTCAGATCACCGAGTTATGAGAAACAAAAGTTGGGAAAAGGTGTTACCATGAAAAATCTGTGCCCTAAGGTATCAGTGTAGAGTATTAGTGTGGAAGCAAGTTTGGATTATGGATCCATGAAAGATACGCCAGGAGCTGGCTTGCTGCATATCAAGTACATGGATTCAGAGTAAATCACTAAATTGTGGTCATCTGTTTCTATATCTCAAAAATGTGGATAACAAAACCTGTCTTACTTGACAACACTAATACATATGAAAAAGGTGTTGACAGTGTAGGACTGTATTGAGTCTGTGATAAGTGAAGTAACTGGAGGAGTTTTAAATCCAGCTGTTAGAGTAAAACACTGCCCCAGGGGTGTTCTACCTCTACTCTGAGGCCCCACAGAGCATCGGCATCGCCGAGCCTCATGGGCGGGTTCAGGGTTCCCTGTTATTCCATCCCACCCTTCCACAGTAACAGACAGACCCAGCGCTTGGATGTGCCTTTGCCTCACTCCTTGGTCCATGCCTGGGGTTGTTTTATTAATAGCTACTGGAGGTGCAACAGAGGAGAAGATTGAGTCCCTGCTTATATACTAGCAAGGAACATAAATAAAATGAGTAAGCAAAGTAACTGGTAGAATATTGAATAGTGGTGAGTACTGTAAGAATGGTAATACCAGTGAAGGCTATTCTGCTGCTGCTGCCAAGTCGCTTCAGTTGTGTTCGACTCTGTGCGACCCCATAGACGGCAGCCCACCAGGTTCCGCCATCCCTGGGATTATCCAGGCAAGAACACTGGAGTGGGTTGCCATTTCCTTCTCCAAGAAGGCTATTCTAGATTAGGTGAATAGGAAAAACCACTTTGAGGAGGTAACATTGGAGCTGAGATCTGAAGGAAGAGAATGAGCCAGCTGTTTGAGAGTCTAGATAAGGAACATCCTGGGCCACACCATGTGATGAAGCTTTGAGTGGAAATTAGTTTAACTTGTGTTAGGATCAGTAGACCCTAGGACTCAGTAAACAAGAGAGAGTGCTGGGCAGGGCAGCAGATCATGTAAGACTCAGAGGCCATGGAAGACGTTCAGGTTTTATCCAAGGAGGAAGATAGGAAGCCATTGAAGGTGTTGAGCACAAAAAGGATAATACTTGATTTGTGTTTGAGAAGATAACCTGTGGAGACTAGACTTTCAGGGTTAAAGACCAGAAGCAGGGAGATGAGTTAGGACATAACAATAAGAGGATGGTGGTGGGTCAGGACAAAGATTCAGGGCATACTTGGGGTTACAGCCAACAGGACTCACTAGGGATTGGCTATGAGAGACAAGGCATTGACGGTGACCCTGGTCTGAGCAGCTGGGTGAATGGAAAGGCCGACTAGGTCACTGACTAGAAAGGGAAATTCACCACTTCTATTTTTGGGTATATTGGGTTTGAGATATTATTAGAGTGTCTTATACAGAAGCCCAGAGAAGGCAATGGCACTCTACTCCAGTATTCTTGCCTAGAACATCCCATGGATGGAGGAGCCTGGTAGGCTACAGTCCATGCTAAGGGGCGGACACAACTGAGCAACTTCCCTTTCACTTTTCACTTTCATGCATTGGAGAAGGAAATGGCAGCCCCCTCCAGTGTTCTTGCCTGGAGAATCCCAGGGACCGGGGAGCCTGGTGGGCTGCCGTCTGTGGGGTCGCACAGAGTCGGATACGACTGAAGTGACTTAGCAGCAGCATACAGGAGCCGGCACACAGGGGAGAGGTGAGCTGAGGCAAGCCAGTTCATGAACATCACATGGTCTTTTTTTTTGTCTCTGTGGCTGGGCATGCCATATCTTAGTTCCCCAACCAGGGATCAAACCTCTGCTCCCTGCAATGGAAACACGGGGTCCTAACCTGTCCTAACCTTAATTGCTCCTTTCTCCTACTGTTTCTTTTATTACCATTTTTCTTCTTTCCATCTTTGACTCAGATAAGACAGTCAGTTTTTGAGAGCTGTCAGTGTTATCTAAGGCCTAATACCAAGTGACATAGAGATACCTTCAACCCAAAACAGGGACTTCTGTGCTCTTGGTAGACTGGGCTTCAAATGCACATGCAACTTACAGGGAAAACTACTTAATGGGAAACATTTACAAGACAAAGTTTCAAGATAATAACAAGCACTCATAGAACACTTGCTGTTCTGGGTCATTTGTGTTTTAGCTCATTTAGTTCTCATAATTCTGTAAGAGAGCTACAGTCACAGATAATAAATCCAGGGTATAGTAATTTGCCCAAAGTCATATCAGTAGTAGGAGGTAGGGCCAAGATTTGAATCCAGGCAGCCTGGGTCAAGGTTCTCTATAGAAATTCAAATAAAGGGCACCTGAAACTAACCCGTTTTCCTAAATAAGGTAGAAACAGGAAGAACCATTTCAGGAAAATTGACCCTTGAGAAGAAGCTCCATTGCCCTCCCTAAAACTCCACTCCCCTTAGCTATAAGCCTCTCTGGAGACAGACAGAGAGATCTGGGATCAGAGGGTTCAATTAGTTTTAACACTTGCCAAATACTATACGTTAACTCACACTTTAAAGTTTTCTCTTAAAATGAATGTGTTCCCAAAAAGGAATAATCAATAATTTATTATAAAAATACTGTCATTGGAGGACATTAGAAATACACATAAGCATTGAAGATAAAAATTACCCCTGGCTAACCCCACAACCCAAAGACAACACAGCTTACCTTCACATTATATAGTTTGCCAGGGTTTTTTCAACAAATACCTTTCTACAAAAGGAATTATAGTGCACAGATTACACACATGACTTAACTGCTAAATAGTGTTTCCTTGACTGGCTATACTATAGTCATTCCTTGTTATGAAACATTTAGGTGTTTGCTTTTCATTTGACAACTAATGTAGTGTTGAGAATCAAGTGATGTCAGTGCAGGTCTATGTAATTTCTCATTAGTTCCTCAGGATAGATTCTTACAAGTGGAATTCTGATGTCAGCATTTTAGACTCTGGACAGGTGCAGCCAGATTGCTCTCCAGAAAGCTCGTCCCTGTTTAAGCTCGTCCCTGTTTATGCAGCCGCACAATATGTGACATCCCACCTGCTACACCCTTACCAGCACTCTAAGATTAACCATTTTTTTTGAAATCTTGATGATTTGATAAGGTGAAAATGTTCATCCTGCTGGCATCAGTCGTAAGCTTTTTAAAGTGAAAAGCTTCCAAACCTGGTAAGTAGGTTGCCCAAAACCATACTGAGAATTGTGAGAATAAGAAGATAGCTCAGGACAACTCCAGGACTTGGCAAAAGCACAGGAGAGGTGTGTGTCTGAGGCAGGCTCAGGATCCACTGCTGTTGTTTAGAAAATGGAGCAGAGGGTGCTCATGTCTCTGAAAAGTTTTCTGGTCACACAGTTCAGAACAGAAGCATCCTGGGGCTCCCCTGATGACTCAGATGGTAGAGAATCTGCCTGGAAAACAGGCAGCCCAAGTTCAATCCCTGGGTCGGGAAGATTCCTTGAAGAAGGAAATGGCAACCCACTTCAGTATTCTTGCCTGGAGAATCCCATGGACAGAGGAGCCTGGCGGGCGACAGTCCATGGGGTCACAAAGAGTCGGACTAAGCAGCTAACACTTACATACACATCCTGGGTGAAGCATGGAAGCAGTCCGCAAACAGGCTTAGCCCAGCTCCTTCAGCCTTCATGTTGCAGTATTTCTACCGCCAAAAGAATTTTTTAAATTACTTTTCTAAATTTTCTTCAGATTGGAAGATTATATCTGAATCACCACCCGAGCAAGACATTTCTGAAGAATCATTGCAAGATCCAAGTGTAGAAATGCCCTCTGGGGTGTCAGAGCACAGGAACAGTGACCTGGGGAAAAGCCTCAACCTGAGACCAGTCCTTTCTCCACAACAGAGAGTTCCTACAGAAGTGAGATCCCATAAATGTGACACACACACACAGAGCTTTGGGAATAATGCAGGTACAGTTAAACCTCACAGAGTGAAGCCGTACACGTGTAACGAATGTGGCAAGGCCTTCGGTTATTGTTCTTCCCTTTCTCAGCATCAGAAGAGCCATACTGGGGAGAAGCCATACGAGTGCAATGAATGCGGGAAGGCCTTCAGCCAGAGTTCATCTCTTATTCAGCACCAGAGGATTCACACCGGAGAGAAACCTTATAAATGCAGTGAGTGTGGGAGAGCCTTCAGCCAAAACGCAAACCTCACAAAACACCAGCGAACTCATACTGGAGAAAAGCCCTACAAATGTACCGAGTGTGAGAAAGCCTTCAGTGACTGTTCAGCCCTTGTTCAGCACCAGAGAATCCACACTGGAGAGAAGCCTTATGAGTGTAGCGACTGTGGGAAGGCATTCCGCCACAGTGCAAATCTTACCAACCACCAGCGGACTCACACAGGGGAGAAGCCCTACAAGTGCAGAGAATGTGGGAAGGCCTTCAGCTACTGTGCAGCATTTATTCAGCACCAGAGAATCCATACAGGGGAGAAACCCTACAAATGTAATGCGTGTGGGAAGGCCTTCAGCCAGAGTGCAAACCTCACAAACCACCAGAGGACTCACACTGGAGAGAAACCCTACAAGTGTAGTGAGTGCGGGAAAGCATTCAGCCAAAGTACAAACCTTATAATCCACCAAAAGACTCACACTGGAGAGAAACCTTATAAATGTAATGACTGTGGGAAGTTCTTCAGTGAGAGCTCCGCCCTTATTCGGCATCATATAATTCACACAGGAGAAAAGCCCTACGAGTGCAATGAGTGTGGGAAGGCATTTAACCAGAGCTCATCCCTTAGTCAGCATCAGCGAATTCACACTGGTGTGAAACCCTATGAATGTAGAGAGTGTGGGAAGGCCTTCAGGTGTAGTTCAGCTTTTATTAGACATCAGAGACTCCATGCTGGAGAGTAACTGGGAACATAACTGAAGTGGATAGGGACCTGACCGGTAATTTGAAGGCATCTGGGGACATCTGATGTAAATAAAGGCTTAGCCCAGAGCCACATGCAAAAGCGCCTTTTAATAGTCACTATTTTATACCTTGCGTGTGGTACTCCTTATCAACACTTGGTAAGCATAGACTGCCCAGCTCCAATGTTTTCAAGATTTACCTTTAACTCAGAAATGTTGGTTTATAAAGAATGAGTCAAGGACTTGGTTTGTACTTAAAAGGCCAGGTGTCTTGAGATGGTCTGTCATAGTCATCTCTGCTTGAATGAACCAAGAACAGTGGCTGCGAACAAGTCCTCCCCACAACAGGGCCACTAAGGTATCAGATTTGGGGGAGTGCAGTCAAGTGAGGATGAGGATCCCAGGGCCAACTGTTGCTAGAATGGGGATGGAAGAGACTCCCTGATGCTGCACACAGCCTGCACTTTCTGAGCTGTTAAGGGAACTGACAAGTGTTTACTGTCAAGAAAAGCGCGATTGAGGGTGCACCCTCAGCAAGGTGCCTGCCTTTAAATGGAGTCCCTGCGGAGGGAGGGCTTCCCTGGTGGCTCAGCTGGCAAAGAATCCCCTACAATGCAGACCAGGGTTCCATCCCTGGGTTGGGAAGACCCCCTGGAGAAGAAACGGCTACCCAGTACATAACAAAATAAAAGTTATCTTTTCTACCTGGAATAAGATAGCCACAGCATGTTACAGACGTAAGACTATTAACTATAATATATATAGTATGTATAGTTAACTAATAGTCATATTAACTATGACTTTCACTGGGGCCATCTGACGGCAGCTATGCTTTCCTGGTTCAAAGGAAGGTGAAGGTGAAGTCGCTCAGTTGTGTCCAACTCTTTGCGACCCCGTGGACTGTCGCCTACCAGGCTCTTCCATCCATGGGATTCTCCAGGCAAGAATACTGGAGTGGGTTGCCATTTCCTTCACCAGGGGATCTTCCCGACCCAGGGATCGAACCCAAGTCTCCCACATTGAAGGCAGACGCTTTAACCTCTGAGCCACCAGGGAAGCCCAAAGTGGGTCATTTTTCCTTTTCCCACCTTCCTGACAGCCCAGTTATCTTGGATCAAGCTCTTTAGCCTGTTGGCCTGCTTCTTTCTCCTTTACACCAACATTGTTGATCCTAGCTGCTATAAACTGCTTCCCTGGTGTTTTTTTTATAAGGATGCTTGATTCCCCATTAGTGGTCTACTGTGAGGTGGTTGTCACCCAAGGCCTCCAGCTTTGACTCCTTGATGAATTTGCCCCATGTCCTGGAACCTTTCATCACTTAAGAGATCTCAGATAGTCCTTTCCAGTAAAGTAAGTTGTCCACATCTGCTTGGAAACCTAAGCTTCCCTGGTGGCTCAGACAGTAAAAGCATCTGCCTGCAATGCTGGAGACCCAGGTTCAAACCCTGGGTCAGGAATATCCCCTGGGCATAGACAGAGGAGCCTGGCAGGATACAGTCCATAGGGCTGCAAAGAGTGCACACACAAAACTCAAGAATGGGAGAGGAAAGCAACTAGAGAGAAATGAAGATCATAGGGCTGTCATTCCTCCACTTTTAGTTAAGTACCCAGAAAGAAGCCCCTTCCAGATAGGTATTTCAAGCTTTTGTCTCAGTACCTAGGTGATTGATGTTCATTTGTGGCATATCAAATCGAGTGAGTGAGGAGCTCTTGATAGAAAATCAGATAGTAGCCTGCATGAAGCTCCTCTGCCCATGGAATTTTCAAGGCAAGAGTACTGGAGTGGGTTGCCATTTCCTTCTCCAGGGAATCTTCCCAACCCAGGGATCAAGACTTTAACCTCGCTTTCCTGGTGGCTTAGACAGTAAAGCGTCTGTCTACAATGTGGGGGACGTGAGTTCGATCCCTGGGTCGGGAATATCCCCTGGAGAAGGAAATGGCAATCTACTCCAGTACTACTGCTTGGAAAACCCCATGGACAAAGGAGCCTGGTAGGCTACAGTCCATGGGGTCGCAAAGAGTCGGACATGACTGAGCAACTTCACTTTCACTTCACTTACATCAACTTGAAATCAATCAAGGACCATAAACAGCAGGTTCTTCGGTTGTCCCATCAGTAATTCTGAGCCCAGGTGCGTGCTGGGATGGACAGCAAAGCCCTGGGCCTGCAACCCACCAACTGAGTAAACTGGTTTGGGAAGAGCTCCTTCTACACATATTTTCTATTATGTTCAAATCCCAAGTTTTCTTTCTGCCCAACAGTATTTTCTTGAGGTCAGAATTCTGNGGCTACAGTCCATGGGGTCGCAAAGAGTCGGACATGACTGAGCAACTTCACTTTCACTTCACTTACATCAACTTGAAATCAATCAAGGACCATAAACAGCAGGTTCTTCGGTTGTCCCATCAGTAATTCTGAGCCCAGGTGCGTGCTGGGATGGACAGCAAAGCCCTGGGCCTGCAACCCACCAACTGAGTAAACTGGTTTGGGAAGAGCTCCTTCTACACATATTTTCTATTATGTTCAAATCCCAAGTTTTCTTTCTGCCCAACAGTATTTTCTTGAGGTCAGAATTCTGTTGTCGACTGACTGCTACTTTATCTGTCACCTTGGCCCCAATGACCACAATTTGACCACAAAGACTAGGCTACCCCCCCAAGGAAGAAGCTACATCAGAAAGTCCACTGGTTGTCAAATGATCCTTTATTTTTCTTTTTTCTTTGCAGTTCTTAACTCTGTGGGAGAAAAAAAAGAAACCTCTCAATAACAGGACAAAAAACTTTATCCCCCACTATTGAGCATTTCTAGAACTTTCTACAGTATCTCAAAGGATACATTAGCTCCGCCCCCAGTCTTCACCTTAATTTTAACCATATCAGTGCAGAAGTGACTTACAGCGGGGCACTCCACTGCGCCACTGTTGATATCATCTATGATGTCATGAGGGTGGCGGCCATCAACATTGCAGCCCACAGACTGGGCAGTCCCCAGGATCTCTCTAATGGTTCCTGTCATTAAGGAAAGGTGGAATCAGAGGGGAAGTCCGCCCCTCGCAATTCTCAGATATCAGAGGGAATACAGGTGAAGGGAATAACAAGGAGTAACTATTTTATGGATTACAAGAATAATTATTACTGCTCCCCTAATCCAAAACTCAGCACTCAGTATTATTTAAAAATTCCAAGTGCAAAACTGGCCACAGATCCCATTATACCCAAACTCAAACCGAAAGACGCTCCAATTCCCGGTCTTACAGCGTTAAAAAAGTCCCTTCTAGTTGGGAAAAGGCCACTAAAGGAATACATCTCAAGTTACAGCTAAGGCGGCCCCAAACTGTTCTGCTCTTACCAGAAAGTTCTCTAGCTAGAGACCGATGCCGCATCTGCCGGGCAATGTTGACGATCTCATCAAAAGTGATGTTTCCACTGTGCTTAACTGCAGAAGAGAAAGAACAAAAGCTTTGTTACCACCTGAGGCCAGGGCAGACCACAGTCCATCTTCTCTCATCCATTTCTAGCCTGTTCCCATGCTTTCGGCACAGAGTCATCCACATGAAGAACAACCCTGTTTCCTAAGCTGGGGTTATTTTTAGCTCACCACTGGATTGCACCAGCCAACAGAGAACTGGTCAGGTGCAGTGGCAGGTGGCTGGACACAAGATCAAGCTTTGCTGACCTTACAGGGAAGGGACTGTTTTGCAGAGAAAAAGGTGACAGGCTGGTTAAAGCTGTCCATATGCCATCCAACTAGGAAGCTGCCCTTCCCCAGTTACTGGTTATCTATTTCTTCAACCTGTTTAACAGTTCCCTCCTGTAAGTTCTGAGGGGATCTGTTCCATACCAGTGATTGAGCAGAGCCACAGGGCATTTGTTGGCAGTGTCTGGCTCTGTAACAGCTTAACATCAAACACCTGTGCCATCCCTGTTTCCTTAAAGGGAGCAAATACAGCTGTCTATTACACTGGAGACACCACCACCCACAAATTACCAGGGGAAAAAACCACTCACTGTTTTTCTGCTTCTTTCTGTCCCTTGGTGGTTCCTTGAGGGCTTTGATGATCAGGGCAGAAGCAGAAGGCACCACCTCAATCTGCAGAAGAGATTTCTCCATGTGAATAAGCCCTATGCTACCCTCTAACAAGAACCGATAATACCATGCACTTCGGCTCTCAGAACCATGGGCCAGACACCGTTTACCAAATGTACATTCAAGCTAATTTTCACAACCAGAAACACAGCCTACCCTTCCCCAGCAAACGCTGATTTGCTCAGTGTCTCAAAATAAGAGTTAATATTTAAACTGCGCTCTTACAACAGCCCTCCCCACAAATAAAACTGCTTTTAGCATCTGCCTCCCAGGTATCCCCACCTCCGCCTTCCCTCAAACCAAGTACCTGGGCTTGTCTGTTCTGAATGGTCAGTTTCACTGTAATCCTCAGACCCTTCCAATCACCAGTTGCCTTGGCAATGTCATCACCGACCTTTTTTGGAGACTGTAGAAATACAAAGTATATATAATCACACTGTGCCCTAACCGAAACCGATCTGAAAATCTGCCCAGTTCCTCTCACTTGGTGGCACACAAGAAAGCTTTCTGAAACACGTTAACTGTGCCTACCTAATCAAGGTATGGCTATCACCATAATTAAATTGGAAAAATAAGGCTACGGGTTTAGTTTATCCAAGGCTGTAACCTTGAGGTTTAAGGCCACAATGGGGCCATGTCCCTTACCTACCCTTTCCTAAAGATCTATGTGGTATCTTTTACATTTGGATCACCAGGGGATCTTTAAAAATACCATGTTCCTGGTGTCTGACCAATCCTAGTCAACCTATGGGGATGCAGTCTGGGCATCTGCACTTTATAATTCTCTGAAGAGAATTATATAAAGGAGGTTAAGCAATGAAGAATTGAAGCTTTTGAACTGTGCTGTTGGAGAAGACTCTTAAGAGTCCCTTGGGACTGCAAGGAACTCTAACCAGTCCATCCTAAAGGAAATCAGTCCTGAATATTCATTGGAAGGACTGATGCTGAAACCCCAATCCTCTGGCCACCTGATGCAAAGAACTGACTCATCTGAAAAGACCCTGATTCTGGGAATGACTGAAGGCAGGAAAAGGGGACAACAGAGGATGAGATTTGTGGATGGCATCACCAACTCAATGGACATGTTTGAGTAAGCTCCGGGAGTTGGTGATGGACAGGGAGGCCTGGAGTACTGCGGTCCCGAGGCCGCAAAGAGTCAGACATGACTGAGCGACTGAACTGAACAGGAGAGGTGTCCAGTGAGCGCTAGCTGAGCTAAGGGAAAACGAAGAGTAAGGCGGCCACTGCTTAAGCAAAACTATGATGGGATAACTTTTCAGACAGGAGACCACTGCCCAAGAAATAAAGACCTAATTGTATTCAAGAAAAAAAGAGACGAATTAAGTCCAACCCTACGGATGTTAGTCACTCAGTCGTGTCAGACTCTGCAACCCCATAGACTGTAGTCCACCTGGGATTTTCCAGGCAAGAATACTGGAATGGGTTGCCATTTCCTTCTCCAGGACAGTAGATAAAGCCAAGCGTATGAATCAGTAGACTGAAAGCAGAGTTAATACTAGTTACTGTAAAACGGCTGCCCACAATACAGGAGACCCGGGTTCGATCCCTGGATCGGGAAGATCCTCTGAAGAAATGGCAACACACTCCAGTATTCTTGCCTGGAAAGTCCCATGAACAGAGAAGCCTGGTAGACTACAGTCCATGGGGTCGCAAGACAGGACTGAGCAACTTCACTTCACTGTAACGTTCACAAAGGTCTTCATTTCACACCCCATTCAATCCTCCAGCAGCCATATGGCTCTTTCCCTAAGAAATAGACCAACCGGACAAGTTTTCACTCTTGACTTCAAAAACCTCCTCTATCGCATCCCTCATGGACCCTCAGAGCCGCAACTAAGACACACGAAAACTACAGGTTCAAAGTAGCAGATTCCACCTTTATATACAACCTTTCTGCGGCAGCTGGTGCCAGTTCAGTGGCTCAGAGGCCTAGTAGGGGATGACAATCTGTCCCTGTCAACGGCACCTCAAAGGCAATCGTGTCTGCACAGACTGGAGTCTTACTTAGTAAGTGGCCCCCTCCCCCGGGGATGACTTACCAGACCCAGAGGGCCGATCTTGGGGGCCAGGGCAGACGTAGCACCGACTTCCCCACCGGTACACCTCAGGTACACTGGAAGAAAGAATGAATTAGTGCCTCCGCAGAAGGGGCGCCCAAATCACAGCCTCCCCTCCGCAGTCCTCTTGGAGGGCCTGGCCGCACCACTGTTTGCCTCTTACGGCAAAAATGCCAAGAGCGGGGAGCAAGGCAAGACACCCCTCCAGCCAAGGGGAGAACCGCTCCTATTGCCACGTGGGACGGCGGCCTTGGGTTCTGCCACCAATGCCGAGGCCCACACCGCATCGGTTTGGGGGCGGCCCCGCCGCCGGCCAACCCAGCCTGGGGAGAAGCGACCGGAGACAAACCTTACCCTAAGGCGTGCGGGCTGCGAAGCCGCCACAGGTCCGAGGCCCATTAAGAATAAGAGAGTCGGCCACGACCGCACAGCGCCCTGAACGCAGCACCAGAGGGCAGGCCCCTAGGAGGCAGCTGCCTTGAGGCCCAACGTGGGAAAAGCCATCACGGCTGGGGCCGCGGGCCGGACGGAATACGGGGAGGGATGCCACATCCCGAAGCCCCGGCCACATCTAAAGCACGCACCGACTTTGATCTCGTTGGGGTCGAACTTAGGCGGCATGGTGGAGGCGGCTGGTGTCGGATGAACCCGGATTCGGGACGACCGAAGAAAGTTGCACCTTCGCCACCTCCGAGCCGAAAGACGAAAGACCGGAACGTGGGACTTTTGCCCCGGATATAGACCCGAAAGCGCGACTGTCGCGAGAACTGCCGTTTCCGCCCAACCTTCCAGCGACGCCCTTGCCGCCATATTGCTTGTGGGCAGGCACCTGAGCCTGGCGGCTGGAGAACCTGGCACCGCGGTGAGCTGTGGCTACGGGGTCTGAAGGGGGGTTCAGGGCAGTTGTCCCTGAGAAGGCAGACAACAGAGGACTGCTCCCGAGATCCCAGGCCCCGCTGTTCCCCATTCTCCCTTATCCTGAGGGTCACCCCATAGTCCCAGTCACCCAATCCCAGAACCCCGCCCCTCTCCTAAGGTCCGCGTCGCATTCCGAGACCTCTCGGCCACAGCGATCTCGGACCACCTTCTAACTGCTTCGTGATGTATGCATTTTAGCTATTAGAACAATTTGTTAAGAGTCTAAATCCGGTCCAACTCTTAACTCTTTTAAGATTCTACGGTCTTCGGTCTCAGACTTCGTCATCCTGTTCTGCATGACTTTCTGAGATTCTGAATTTCGATCCCCAGTTTCTTCGTTTGGAGGAGACCAGACTCTGCTCCGGAGGGGACGTGCAGTGTCCTGTGGCCAGCCACCCCACGTCCATGACCAAGCCCTGCGAGTGATCGGCCTGCCTTCAGGTCCACCCGAGGGAACAGCCATCGGGGACCTGTTTATCTGCACAGAAAGGTTGGGCACTGCCCACTCCAGGCTGGGGAGGATGGGTGTGGCTCTTCTTATCTAGGCTGGACGTCAGGAAGGGGATGGATGAGGAATGGACATCAGGAAGCAGATAGGGAAGAGCTGGTCTAGGAGGGATGGAAGAGAGGTGGCCATTGGGGAGGAAGCGAAGGAAGGTTAGTCACTGGGGAGCAGAAGGATAAGAGCTGGTCATTAAGGAGAGATGGGGGAGGACTGGTTTTAAATTATTCCCCATCCCTGCAGACAGGTAGGGCGACAAGAGGGGCCTGAGCCAGCTCTGCAGGCCAGGCCAGCTCCCCAAACAGCCCACGCCTCTGTCGGCAGAGACCTGTGATCTCTGCCCCTCCCCTGAGGAGGAGGTATATGTCTTCTTCAACTGCATCTACACCCTGGCCCCTCTGCCCGGCTCTTTCTACTGTCCTAGGCCCTGAATAAATGTTTGTTAGATGCCTGGTGGTATGTGATTAACACTGTGCTAGGTACTGTGTTATGGGCTTTACAAATACGGAAATCACCGGCTCCAAATAGAACCAGGTGTTGGGAACATTATATTACTCACACTTTACAGATGAGGAAACTGAGGCTCAGAGAGGTGAACCAAGGGGACATGGCTGGTGGGTGTCCGAGCTGGGATTCAAAAACAGTTAAACAAACAAGCAAAATCATCCCAGTGTCCATGCTATTAACCATAAGCTTCTGTGTATGAGTGCATACTGACCCACTGATGTTCCATATCAAGTGCTGACATTTTTTGATACCGGGCAGGCAGTGAGTTCAGGACAGTGTGTACTGGGTGTGTGCTAAGTTACTAAAGCACCAAGGAGTTGGGCAAACGCCACGGGATCAGGACTTGAAAGAGCAGAGGTTCCAGACGGGTTGGGACTACAGTCCAGCCATATAACCAGATAGCTGGACTTGATGAACATCGATTTTGTTACTATAAAGAGGGTTGTGGTGAGAATCAGAGGGAATCATCATAACTGAGAGAGTGGCAAGTTACCTGACAATTGCTTTTGAATTTTTATTTATTGATAATTCAGAAACACCTTTGGTTACGATGTAGTTGAGTTCCCCATGACCAAGGAGAGTGCTGCCTAAAGCCGTGTAGCGTTTGGTGGTTTGCTGAGGCCACTCTGATAGTGTTTCAGGGGTTAGAAGTGATTCATCAGCCAAGGCTGTTAGAGTCCTCAAAAAGCCTCCTTGAAGAGGACCTGAGGAAATGTCTCCAGATCAACCCCCTTGTCTAGCGTGGAGGAGAGATGGGGGCCCTGAATGGGGAATGGGTGTGTCAGGGGCTCACAGTGGGTCCGGGGCACATGTGGGCTCAAAGCCAGGCCACCTGGCTTGATGTTGTGCTTTTCCACATCCTGCTGCTGCTTGTTTAGTCAACAAAGAACAAATGGTATTGAGCACCTGCTGTGCCAGGCTCAGGGCACAGATGGATGGTCAAGATGGACATGGCCTGCCCTCAAGGAGCATATAATCCAGCAGATGAGCTCCGTGCTCTTGTTACAGTACTCTGTCCAGGGTGTTGGGAGGCGGTGACAGATGCCCCAGGGCCTCACCCCTCTCCTCCACCCTAGTGTGGTGAAGATCGCTCTAGGAAAAAGGAAGGATGCCACTCTTCTTCCGGAAGCGGAAACCCAGCGAGGAGGCTCGGAAACGCCTGGAGTACCAGATGTGTCTGGTGAGGGAAATGGGTTTCCTCCGAGTCTATGCCCATCTCCACCTCCGCCCCAGGCAGCAGGGCTCCACGCTGCACTTCCCCTCTGCAGACTGACCATGCTTGGTGTGACTTGTTCACACTCTTCCCTGCCGGACCTCAAGCCCAGTTAAAGCCAGGATCGTTGGTGCACCTTCAGAATGGACTAGTTGAACCAGGAGGGTGTCTGCGATTCTTTGAAGCCTTTAATCCTATGTTTCTTGGCCTGATTTGTCCACCCTGGAAGGATGTTTTGCTCGAACCCTTTTCTTTTTCTTTCTTCTTTTTAAAACGATTTATTTATTTGCCTGCACTGGGTCTCAGTTGCGGCACGCTGGCTCTTTTAGTTGTGGCATGTGGGATTTGGTTCCCTGACCAGGGATTGAACCCCGGCCCCCTGAATTGGGAGTGCAGAGTCTTAACCACTGGACTACCAGTAAAGTCCTGGAAACTGCCCCCGGCCCCGGCTTTTTAAAAAATTCTTTTTATCCCTAGGCAAAAGAAGCTGGAGCAGATGACATTCTTGACATCTCTAAATGTGAACTCTCCGAGGTAAAGTGGGGTGGTTGGTGTTCTGCGTGTGAAGTTTTATCTGCTCTCTTTCTTGGCTCTGCTGTCCCAGGGAAATGATAGATGTGGATTGAGACTTTTAAGAGGCCAGAAGCTCTAGTCAAGAGATGTTTCCTTAGCTTTTGTTCTTGTGAAAGAAAACTGAGATGATCTTTTGGCCTCAGCATGGTCTTCAAGAGTCACAGAGTCCAGAAAATGCGCCCACAGATTCCTGAGGCCTTGGGAGAGCCTGGGATTCTCTGTAGGACATCAGAGATCTGTCTTTTGCTCCTCGGAGTTCATGATGGGGATGGGGTGGGTAGTTGGAGAAGTCACCGACAGCTGATTGGAAGGGCTGACCACCCGGTGTGGCTTCCTCCCAGCCTTCCCAGGGCTTAAACTTACTTCCTGCCCCTTCTTCCTGCCACTCAACAGGTTAAACACTGGCAGGAGGGGAGCCACTGATTCTTCTTTATCTTATCTTAGATTCCATTTGGGGCTTTTGGAACATGCAAAGTTCTGCAGAAGAAGGTGAGACGGATCTACATTTTCAGAAAAGTATTCATGGCATGTTTGCTTGTTTGAAATCAGATGAGGATTCTGGCGTAGACACTCCTCTTCTCTCTGAATGGCACACTTTCCACCTGCAGCAGGCGTCCTCACAGGGGAGCAGGCCCTGGCATCAGGCAGCTCTGGCTGGGCCCCTCCTGAATTGAGCAACTTCCTTACACTCTTACATCTCAGTTTCTCCATCTGTGAAAGGAAGACATCCATCGTTCTCCACTCGCAGAGCTATTATGAGTTTTAAATGAGTGACAGGGAAGTAGAGATAAAGATTTAAATGGCCTGAGTAGAGTGCCTGCCACATAGTGGACACTGAATAACCACATTGTTATTAATAGTGAAAATCACACTCATTTCATTCTGGTCAATTAGGGAAGATTAAGAGTGGGATGAATGATTTTTCAGAAAGGCATTGCAGCCTTGAATGCAGGTAGGTAACAGTATTCTAAATGAAGTGTCTAAGAGCAGGTAGGTAAAATGTGTTCTATGCCAACAGAAGAGTGAGCTTGACATTGGAAGTATCCATGTAAGGGTCAACACCTAACAAAAATAGTAGCATGTGACTCTGATTGAGCATCCGACCATGTCCCAGCCCTGGACTGAGTGCTTTCTGTCTGTTAGCTTGTTAGCAGCCCTCAGAGGCAGGAATTTATCATTCTCTGTTTTCCACAAGGGGCTTCCCTGGTAGCTCAGTGCTAGAGAATCCACCTGCTAATGCAGGGTTCGATCCATGGGTCAAGAAGGTCCCCTGGAGAAGGAAATGGCAACCCACTCCAATATTTTTTCCCGGAGAATCCTGTGGACAGAAGAGCCTAGTGGGCTACAATTCATGGGGTCACAAAGAGTCAGACACGACTGAGAGACTAGACAAGAACGGCATTTTCCACAGATGCTGCTGAAGCTGAGGGACGTGAAGATAGGGACAGCTGCACAGGGATCCCTTCTCGGGATGGAAGGAAGAATTAGGCCTCTGAGGTCCCTTTCGGTCTTGAAATTCCAGAGATTAAGGTCATCTGGTTTTCCCGTGTTTGGAGACGTCGCTTGTGATGTCTGCAGGAGAGAGTGCTGGGCTGGGCTGTCCGCTGGTGCCCATTGCTGCGCCAGCTGCCCCGCCTCCAATCTCCCTCCCTGCAGCTCTCCTTCAGCCTGACACACCGAAACTCTTTCCCACGCAGGTGTTGATCGTCCACACGAATCTGCTCACCTCCCTGCTCCCTAAATCCTGCAGCCTCCTGAGTCTCGCCACCATCAAGGTACCAGGGCCCTGCTCCCAGGGGGCAGCCAGCACACCCCTCCCGTCACATCTCGGCTGTCAGAATTTATGCCAGACGTGCCTCATGTCATCGGGACTCTGGGCATGATCAGCATGGTTTATCGGGTGCCTCCTCTGGGCCTGTGTGCGATGAGGTTGCAGAGAGAACCAGCCGCAAGCCCCGCCCTCAGGGAGCTTACCCACTAGGTGGAAAGGCAAACCATAAACTCATAGCAAGCGAACTGGCAGAGAACAGGGAGACCAATGGGCCCAGACAGGAAGCAAGAGGAAGCAAGTCAGTGCGTGACAGCGTGGTGAACTGAGTGACTCCCTCTTGACAGCTCCCCCAGGACAGAGGCTGCGACGTGATCACAGTGGACGGGAGCCAGGACCCCCGGGCTGTTCCCCATAAACTTGAGCTGTGACCGAGGGTATGCACGTGGCAGTGTAGAGACTGGCAGCCGAGGCATCAAAGTGATCTTTATGGCTAATGCTGGTGTGTAGGGACTAGGGGTGGTTCTTCTCTTTAATTGTTCTGGTCCAACACGCTTTATTTTGATAAGCAGAAGAAAGATAACATTAAAATGCTTTCATATTCGTGTATATTTATATTTCATATGTATGTATTTTATATGTATACATATATATATCCTCCATTTTGCTCATTTTCATTGTTAAAAATATTAGCAAATACAGTGAAGCATAAGGAAAAACAATTCACCCTCTAGAGAACTGCTATCAATATTTTATTGCATATTTGGAAGTCTTTTACTATGCAAATCTATACCTAGAGGAGTTTTCAACGTGAATATGTACGCATACTGGATAAATAAGAGTGAAGTGGTATAATACTTATGAAAACAAAAGATGGAGTGGTCCTTTAGTTGGGGAGGAAGGGGTTGGTACTCTTGGTTTGAGCACTAGAGGCCCCGGGGGCACCCCCACCACACCCTGTCTCCCTGGAGCCTGAAATCGCGGGGCTTTCTCAGTCGGGAACTTCGGGTGTTCCATTTGTTTCCCTTCTGCAGGTTCTGGATCTTCATGATAATCAGCTGACAGCTCTTCCCGACGACATAGGGCAGCTGACGGCCCTGCAGGTACGGCTGCAGGAGACACAGCCCCCCTCTGACCCCCTAAGTAAGAAACTGCAGCCGCACAGACTCAGAATGTTCTGGTCATGCTCCAGCCAGGGCTTAGGTGCCGCTAGCTCCTCCGTCTTTACTGTTGAGGTGCCCAGGGGTGGCGTCAGCCTTGCAGTCTGGGCTGTGGGCATCTCTCCACCGAATTTTTGGCATGTGCATTGGGATTGCATCATTAGCTTCCACAACTTTACAGGAAAAGAGCGCCCAGCGAGTCCACCGTTTCTAAGTGATGAATTCAGCTCTCCGGCTCAGTGTCTCACTTCTGCTTCTTGTCAGTGGCAGCCCCTGCATTTATCGAGCGCCCGCTGCATGCCAGCACCAAGCTAAGCATTTCACTTGCATCATCAACCAATTGCTCACAGCCCCTCTGAACACGTCAGCATCATCCCCAGTTCACAGAGGAGGATGGCCCATCCTTTTTTACACACGTATTTTCACTGTTCTGTAACTTTTGGATACCTGATAAGAATAACTTACAGCCATCCTTTGGTTCATCGAATATTCATCTGCCACATTATTTTTAATGTGCGTGCCTTCCCATCGTATCTGTTTATTCTTAACGGTTACTTTATATGTCATCCTGTCGGCCTCGCTCACCTCACAGTGCCACCAGTCAGCCCAGGTTTTAATCCCGTCTCCACCAGCTGCTGACCCCGCAGCCTCAGGCAGGTCCCACTGCCTGGATGCAGCTCAGTTTCCTTCTGTTCACTCTGGGATAACAAGGCTTCATCACGTGCCCCCTCACCTGGATCCCCTTATCTGGTGTTTGTGGTCACTATAAATGGTACAGTCTCAGCAAAAACCAGGTTCAAAGTCTTACATTGCCTTTGGACATGGGACTTCACCACTCTGAGCCTCAGTTTTCTCAGATGGGATCATGGCAATTGGTGTCTTCCTCACAGGGCTGTCAGGAGATAAAGACATGGGTGTGGTGCCCGGATGATGCCTGGCCGAAAGCAGCGTAGGCATTATTGTCTGCGTGTGTGCCTTCTCATGCCATTCTCCCTCTCTCTTAGGTCTTGAACGTGGAAAGGAATCAACTGACCTGTGTCCCACGTTCCATTGGGAACCTGATCCAGCTCCAGACCCTCAATGTGAAAGGTAGGGGGCCAGGAAGCCCTGTCCACGTGACCCTCGATCTGCTCTGAGCTGACCCAGCTAGTGTCCCCAGGGTGCCTGTCCTGGGACCCATTGAGCACGAGAGCAGACAGCCCCCAGGTGTCACTCAAACGGTCAGACCTCCTCTGTGGTCAGTGTGTCTCCACGGTAACCAGAGACAGAGCGTCTAGAGGGTTCCTGCAGCTCCTCCCGGCCGGGACCTTACAGTGGGGAGAGGTCTTACAGGGAGGTTTGTGTTTAGAGAGAGGCCTTACAGGGAGGTTCGTGTTTAGAACCATGGGCAGTGGACGGTGAGAGTGTGGACTGAGTGGGTGAGAGCCATTCTGAGTATCTCTTCCCACCCAGTGAGGAGCGCTTCTACACTCGGGGGTGCCACAAGTGTGTGTGAGAGAGGAAAGAGGTCTTATCCCCAATTTACAGATGAGGAAAACGAGGCTCAGAGAGCCGTGACTTGCTCAAGACCAGCCAGTGCAGTAGTGACTGAGCTGAAATTCTAACGCGTGCCTCCCTGTAGCCCCAGCTCTCTCCTTTCTTCTTTTCCTTCAGTTCTTTCTGCACAGGATGCCGTAGTTTACCCATTTGTAACATATAAATAATGATGAACATAATAGCACCCAATTTACTAATCACTTACTGAGATGGGCACATCATGTGATAGGCCCTGTGCTGAGCACCTTTTCATATGCGTCATCTCTTTGAGTCCCTCAGTATTCCTATAAGGCCAAATAGTGTGGGCACCCCCATTTTACTGATGTGGAAACTGGTCCAGGGAGGTCAAGTCGGTTTTCCAAAGTCTCTCAGCTCATAAGTGGTGGAGCAGGGACTTGAACCTGGGTCATTGAAACTCCACCGCTCTTCCTCATGGAGCCGGGGTATACCCCAGGCTCAGAGGGAGGAACCCACCTCCGCCCAGTCCTGGTAGGTGTCAGGTAGGAAGCTCGTGAAGGGGCCATGGGGTGCTGAGCTGTGCCACTGGGACCCCTCCAGACAACAGGCTGAAGGAGCTGCCGGACACGCTGGGGGAGCTTCGGAGCCTGCGCACTCTGGACATCAGTGAGAATGAGATTCAAAGGCTGCCCCGGATGCTGGCGCATGTCCGAACCCTGGAGGTAGGTGGGCTGTGCCCTCGCCTGGGGGCCTGCCTGGCCTGCCCGCCACTCCCCTCCCACATTCCTGGAGGCCTGCCCAGGATACAGGGGTCATGGAGACCTCAAGGTCCTCAGGGGCTCACAGAGAGAACAGTGTGAATGACTGTAATTAGGTGACTTGCTATCATAATGGGGGCAGCAAAGCGTGTTCCTAGTGGAGTGAAAAGCTCCTGCTGAATCCTGATGGGTTCGTTAAGAAAGACTTGGTGTTTGAGCCAGACCTTGAAAGAGGAGAAAGCTTTGGAGAAGTCGACAGGGGTCATGGGAGCATTCCAGGTGGAGGAACGGTTCGGGGAAAGGCAGGAGGTGGGAAAGCCCAGGACGTGTCAAGGGAGGAGCAGGGGGCCGGTGTGGTTGGAAGTCGCAGTGACTGGAGGGCGCTGGCAGGGAAGGAGCAGCCTCAGCTCAGAGCTGCAGAAACCATGATTGTCAGAGCTGGGGGTGGAGGGCAAGGCAGTCCAGGGACACTGTGCTGTCCTAACGAAGCACCCCAGGCTGGGGCCTTAAGACGTCTGCAGGCCAGAAGTCCAAGATTAAGGTCTTGATGGGGTTGGTTCTTCTAAGGCCTCTCTCTCCTTGGCTTCTGGACGGCCGTCTTCTCCCTGTGTCCTCCCATCCTCCTCCTTGGAATGCATCTGAGTCCTGATTGCCTCATCTTTTAAGGACACCAGCTCATGCTGGACTAGGGCCCAGACTGGTGACTTTGTTTTGAACTTGATTACCTCTTTAAAGACCTTATGTCTTGATTGTGTTGAGCGGTGAAGTGAATGACAGATAAAGAGGGGTCTCCTTGTGTCTGCAGACCCTGAGCCTCGACGCATCGTGCATGGTCTACCCCCCGCAGGAGGTGTGCGGCAGCGGTACTGAGGCCATTCAGCAGTTCCTCTGCAAAGGTAAAGCCAGGGAGCCCGCCTCCTTCGCTGAGTGAGCACAGACCCTGGGCCCTGGGGCTGCTCTGTGCCAGCGAGGCAGCTGAGGGTCCCTGCCTGCCCACAGCTCCGCACATCTGTCAGGAGAAGCAGGGAAAGATGATTGGCACGTGAGGAAGTGTGATGGCTCAGATGGTAAAGAACCCGCCTGCAGTGTGGGAGACCTGGGCTGGATCCCTGGGTTGGGAAGATCCCCTGGAGGAGGGCATGGCAACCCAGTCCAGCATTCTTGCTGGGAGAATTCCATGAAAAGAGCCTGGCAGGCTGCAGGCCATGGGGTCACAAAGAGTCAGACACGACCGAGCAACTAAGCACAGCACAGCAGGTATAAATGTGTATGTAAAACTTTTGGTTTTGGTGTCTTAAAAACATTCAAAAACACCCACAGAAGATGTTGCGCCAGGTGATTCTATGCCCTACCTTTTTCACTTAAGAATAGGTCCCGAGCCTTTCCTGTCCCGTGATGTGTGGCTGTCTCTGTTGTAAACTGCTGCAGCGTATTCCTAGTGGAACCACTGGAAGTTATTTCCCATTTGCCCCTGGAATGAACGCTTTAGCCGACACTTGTCTGGCATGCTGGGAGCACCCCCTGTAGGGAAGCAGGATTGGTGGGTGAACAGGGACAGCGCTCTGTATTGCCTCTGAAGAGGCTCCATCGATTTACATTCTATGAGGAGTATCTGAGAGGATTCCTCTTCCCCACAGCTTCACTAACAATTGGTGAGATCTTTAAGTCTTCTAATCTGATGGATTATTAAAAAGCAAAGATATTACTTTGCTGACAAAGGTCCGTCTAGTCATAGCTGTGGTTTTTCCAGTGCATGTATGGATGTGAGAGTTGGACTGTAAAGAAAGCTTGAGCACCGAAGAACTGATGCTTTTGAACTGTGGTGTTAGAGAAGACTCTTGAGAGTCCAACCAGTCCATCCTAAAGGAAACATCAGTCCTGAATGTTCATTGGAAGGACTGATGCTGAAGCTGAAGTTCCAATACTTTGGCCACCTGATGTGAAGAACTGACTCATTGGAAAAGACCCTGATACTGGGAAAGATTGAAGGTGGGAGGAGAAGGGGATGACAGAGGATGAGATGGTTGGATGGCATCACTGACTCGATGGATGTGACTTTGAACAAGCTCCAGGAGTTGGTGATGGACAGGAAAGCCTGACGTGCTGCAGTCCATGGGGTCACAAAAAATCGGACACAACTAAGCGATTGAACTGAACTGACCTCAACCTGATGGGTAAACAAGAGGAAGAGGGTGACAGAGGATGAGACGGTTGGATGGCATCACTGACTCAGTGGACATGAGTTTGAGCAAGCTCCAGGAAATGATGAAGGACAGGAAGCCTGGTGTGCTGTGGTCCATGGGGTCGTGAAGAGTTGGACACGACTTAGTGACTGAACAACAACCTTATTATTTTAATGTCATTTCCTTGAATATTAGAATACTTTTTGACATGTGTACTGTCCACTTTTAGTATTTCCTGTGAATTGCCTGTTTATATCCTTTGGTAGGGGAAAAAGGATGACATTGACTAGGTTAAAATCTAACCTTTACCTCAAAAGGATACTATCATCAGAGTTAAAAAGACAGGCTCCCTAGGTGGTGCTAATGGTAAATAATCTGCCTGCCAATGCAGGAGATGCAAGAGACCCTGGTTTGATCCTTGGCTTGAGAAGATGCCCCAGAGTAGTAAATGGCAACCCCCTCCAGTATTCTTGCCTGGGAAAATCCCATGGACAGAGGAGTCTGGCGGGCTATAGTCCATGGCACTGCAAAGAGTCGGACATGACTGAGCACACACACAACAAAATGAAAAAGTTAAAAAGATAAGTTACCGCCTGGGAGAAGATAGCCGCAACGTATGTTATAGACCCAAGGTTATTAACTATCATTTGTAAAGAGCACTAATAAATCAGCAAGAATAAGGCCAAATGGGGAAAGTGTATGAATCCTTTCAAATATACAGGAGGCAGCTACCCAGGAAATTGTGGATAAAGCTGGGTCTTGAACCCAGACTTCTCTACAAAGCTCAGGCATTTTTCATCTCATTCTCATGTGGACGGTAAAGAGGCAAGGGGCGGGAAGATTTATTCACTCAGCTGACGCTTATTGAGTGCTTGCCACATTTAAGGCCCAGGCATTAGGCCTCTGAGCAGTTGCAGGAGGGCCAGCATCGGAGGGGAGCAGTGGACTGCTCTGAGTTGCAAGGCGGTCTCCTTCCCTCCTGGTCAGCCTGTGTCCATCTCTCGCAGAGTCGGGGCTGGAGTACTACCCCCCTTCTCAGTACCTGCTGCCGGTCCTGGAGCAGGATGGGGCTGAGAACTCCCTGGACAGCCCCGACGGGCCCACAGACAGACTCTGCAGGGAGGAGGAGGAGTGGCAGGTAAGGCGCACTGCCTGCTGGCATGTGGGGTGGGCGGGGAGGGGAGGGCAAGGGTCGGGGTGTGTGTGCAAGGGCTCTGCACACGCAGGCGCGTTCAGAGCTTTGGCCCCCAGATTCCTCCATCAAACTAGAATTGACCTCCCTTCAGAGGGACATGCGGGAGGTTCCCTGGTGGTCTTGTTGTTTAGTCGCTAAGTCGTGTCCAACTCTTTGCAACTCCACAGACTGTGTAGCCCACCAGGCTCCTCTGCCCATGGGATTCTCCAGGCAAGAATACTGGAGTGGGTTGCCATTTCCTTCTCCAAGGGATCTCCTCGACCCAGGGATCAAACCCTTGTCTCCTGCTTTGGCAGGCGGATTCTTTCTTTTCTCTGGTGGCCTCGTGGGTAGGATTTCGGGCTTTCAGTACCAAGACCCAGGTTCCATACCTGGTTGGGGAGCTGAGATCCCAGAAGCNCCTCGACCCAGGGATCAAACCCTTGTCTCCTGCTTTGGCAGGCGGATTCTTTCTTTTCTCTGGTGGCCTCGTGGGTAGGATTTCGGGCTTTCAGTACCAAGACCCAGGTTCCATACCTGGTTGGGGAGCTGAGATCCCAGAAGCTGAGTGACTCAGCCAAGCAGATACATGTAGAAGTTTTCACAAGGCCTCCTAGGCACACTAGCTCATTTACCACTAGCTCTCTTTGCCACATATAAGGCCCAGGCGCTAGGCCTCTGAGCAGTTGCAGGAGGGCCAGCATCGGAGTGGAGCAGTGGACTGCTCTGGCTCCTCACCGCGCTAGCTCACCAGCACCAGCTTCATCCTACTCCTCTCTGTCCCTGAATGTCTAGGGTGTTTGGATAGGGGGTTCTCTCTGCTGGATTCTCCACGCCCATTCGCTCCATTCTCATCCTTCAGTTTCCAGCTGAAACATCACATTTTCTGAGAAGCTTTCCACAACCCAGCAGCCTAGGTCAGACCTATGGAAGTTCTCAGAGCCCCCTGTGCATTTCCTGGGAGAACCTGTGTTGCTGAACTTGGGTTCAGCTGCTCATGGCTCAAGAATCCGACACTGAAAGACAGTGTTGGGTGAAAGGAAGGATAGCTTTACTGGGGAAGCTAGTTATCCTGGGAAGAAGCTGAATGCACGTCCCCAGGAACCAACTTCCCACTGTGGGTCAGGGGGCAAAGGGTTTTTAAAGGGAGGGTTCCAGGGATTTGGAGGCAGAGGAGGGGGCTGCATGCGGAGCATCATCTTGAAGTCGGTCATCCGGCTGCCTGATCAGCAGCACCCTGATCATTTTGGGTACAGACCTGTAACTCCAGAGTCGGTTTGTCCCCATTTCTTTGAGGCCAGTTCTGGGAATTGTGTGAGACGGAGCAGTTTATGTCATGGCTGCAGACTGGGCATCACGTAGCTCATTTCTTCCGCCTGGTGGGGGGTTCAGTATCTGCAAAACAGCTGAGTAATACTACTCAGAACCTTATCTGTAGCCTTTGAGGAGGAACTAAAGGTTCTTGCCTTTGTTTAATGGCTAAACAGTTATTTTTGTCTTGCTTGACTATTTTGCTTCCGTGTGCTTCCGTGTTTTCTCATTTCTCTTAAGTTACTTCTTTAGCTAAAATCTCTACAGACAAGAGGCAGGTGGAGGACACTGTGAAGGGGGAGGGGATCTGTCCTGGAAAGGCCCCACAGGGCCCTGCTCCGTTACAACCACAGCTCTAATTACATGAAGAAGTACTCAAGAAAGGATTTGCTTCCTGTCTGTCTCCCTGCTTAATGGAGCTTGAGGAGAGTGGACCCCTGGGTCCCTGGGGGAGACCAAGAGTAGGTCAGGGCTGCAGGAGGAAGCTCAGCAAGGGTTGCCCACAATAACCAGGGTGCCTCTGACAGTGAAGCCAGACAGAAACCGCCTCTGCGCCCCCCACCCCACCCGTATGCTCCTCCATGGGAGCCCACAAATTGAGGCTGGGAGAGGGCACCAACTGTAGCCAGCTAGGCTTCACATCTATCTGATTGTGGAGATGGTCACATGACTGTATACAGTTGTGAAAACTCATAGACCTGTACACTTCTTTAAAAAGATAAATTTTACAGTACATAAATTATACCTTCATTAAAAAACATGTTTATATATGGAAACACATGCAAACATATATCTTTTTTCTAAAGGCACAAATGTAGGTAGGTAGATGCATGGACTTAGGTCTGAGGATGATATTTACATAGGAGCAGGGCTAGGGAAGAAACCCAAGTAAGACGGTAGGTGTTGCAAGAGGGCATCAGAGGGCAGACACACTGAACCATACTCACAGAAAACTAGTCAATCTGATCACGCTAGGACCACAGCCTTGTCTAACTCAGTGAAACTAAGCCATGCCCTGTGGGGCCACCCAAGACAGGCGGTCACAGTGGAGAGGTCTGACGGAATGTGGTCCACTGGAGAAGGGAATGGCAAACCACTTCAGTATTCTTGGCTTGAGAACCCCGTGAACAGTATGAAAAGGCAAAATGATAGGATACTGAAAGAGGAACTCCTCAGGTCA
>SJYV01008832.1:6955-16990 GCA_006410875.1 Neotragus pygmaeus
TGGACTTTAGCACTCCAGGCTTCCCTGTCTATCATCAACTCCCAGAGCTTACTCAAACTCATGTCCATTGAGTCGATGATGCCATCCAACCATCTCATCATCTGTCATCCACTTCTCTTGCCTTCAATCTTTCCCAGCATCAGGGTCTTTTCAAATGAATTAGCTCTTCGCATGAGGTGGCCAAAATATTGGAGTTTCAGCTTCAGCATCAGTCCTTCCAATGAATATTCAGGACTGATTTCCTTTAGTATGGACTGGTTGGACCTCCTTGCAGTCCAAGGGACTCTCAAGAGTCTTCTCCAACACCACAGTTCAAAAGCATCAATTCTTCAGTGCTCAGCTTTCTTTATAGTCCAACTCTCACATCCATACATGACTCCTGGGAAAAATACAGCTTTGACTAGAGGGACCTTCATTGGCAAACTAATGTCTCTGCTGTTTAAGATGCTATCTAGGTTGGTGATAACTTTTCTTCTAAGGATTAAGTGTCTTTTAATTTCATGGCTGCAGTCACCATCTGCAGTGATTTTGGAGACCCCCAAAAATAAAGTCTGTCACTGTTTCCGTTGTTTCCCCATCTTGCCATGAAATGATGGGGCCAGATGCCATGATCTTAGTTTTCTGAATGTTGAGTTTTAAGCTAATTTTTCTCTCTCCTCTTACTTTCATCAAAAAGCTTTTTAGTTCTTCTTTGCTTTCTGCCATAAATGTGGCGTCATCTGCACTGAAGAACTTACTTAGCATCTTTGTGGGTTGGGAAAATTTCTGAGTGTCAATTTCCTTATTTCAAAAATGATGGGCATATTTACCTTGTAAAACTTTTAGTAAATACAATGAGATAATTTTTTAAAAGGGTCTAAATAAACAGAGTATGTTCATAGTATGAACTCAATTAATATGTGTATTATTATTATTATATTATCTGTAGTGAAAAGTGTAGTCCTTGTATTAAAAATTGTTAAGAGTCTCAAAATTTCTTTGAAGGGCATTTAACAGAGAACATAATGCCTGCAGCCTCCAGCTTGTGTCTGATGACTTTGGACTATCTTGACAGAGCTGCTGAGTACATTGTTTTTACATAATTTCTTTGACCTTATCTGCAAGCTCCATAAGAAATAGTCAACATTCTAGAACCTAGACAAATATGGACAGGGATATTCTTGCAAACAAAGATAAAATCTTGGTATAAGTTGAGGGAGTACAGATAAAGCAGAAAACTAAGCTAAAACATATGGGCCGTATAGGTTATATTTTTAAAAACTTTTTCCAATGATATCTATACTTTGTGAAAAAAAAAGTCTACAGATGATAATTATATAAGAAAAAAATTTGCTTGGATATAAAGTGAATCCATATAAAATCTTGCATTTGGGGACTTTNGGCCGTATAGGTTATATTTTTAAAAACTTTTTCCAATGATATCTATACTTTGTGAAAAAAAAAGTCTACAGATGATAATTATATAAGAAAAAAATTTGCTTGGATATAAAGTGAATCCATATAAAATCTTGCATTTGGGGACTTTTATGAACCAAAGTTTATTCCTTTAAAATTAACCTGTGGAAGTTCTAATCCCTAGTATAATGGCACTTGAGGAGCAGTCTTTGTGACATAATTTGATTTTGATAAGGTTATGAGGGTAAAGCCCTCAAAATGGGATTAGCATCTTGTAGGAAGGGGAAGTGACACTAATATTCTCACTTTGTCATGTAAGGACTCATCTAGAAGGTGGCTATCTGCAAGCCAGGAAGAGAACTCTCACCAGGACCCAACTGTGCTGGCATCTTGATTTTGGACTTCCTAGGCCCCAGAATTGGGGGAAAACAAATTTTTGTTTAAAAGCTGTGTTACGTTTATTTATTTCTGTGTGTGTGTGTGTGTGTGTGTGTGTGGCAGCCCACATGACTAAGACAGTATCCACCCCAGACACCAAAACTAGAAAAATGCAAAGACCTTCTTTTTAAATAAACTTCTGAAAAATAAATGTCTTTGGAAAAATAAACCCTAAATAATCTTCAAAATGAGTGTGCTTAAAAATATTTTAGTTTCCTTTTTGTAAAATTCACTTGCCAGTGATGGAACCCATGGCACATTACCCCTAAATCTGGCAATATTGCACATTGCATTTTTTAATCTGAAGGAATTTGAAAAAATGGCAGAAGCAGGAAGATCAATCAGACATCCCCCATCATCAACACCCCAGCCCTCTCCACTCTCCTTCTCTGAAATGGGTCATAAAACCGAACTCAGAAGAAAGGGGCATCATCCTTGTCTCCAAAAACTAAAGGATACTGAGAAGAACCCAATCAAACTTGCTGAGTTTCCCTTAGTTTACTCATAAACTCATGCTCTTTGAATTTCTCATAATTTCTACATGACTATCCAATTAGCTTAAAAATTCTCAAGCTTAACTTTTATTTTTTTAGATAATTTCCCTATGAAGTCTACCATGTTACATGAAACTTAAATTTGTACAATTTCCACCTATTAGCTCTGTCAGTTTAATTNACCTGGGGCAGCCCCCACCCCAGGCACGATCGCACTGAGTTTCCAGGAATGTTGTGAGTTGGGCACGGATTGTTGCTGTTCAGTCGCTAAGTGCTTCCTGACGCTTTGTGACCCCAGGGACTGCAGCACGCCAGGCTTCCTTGTCCGTCACTATCTCCCACAGTTTGCTCAAACCCATGTCCATTGAGTCAGTGTTGCCATGCAACCATCTCATCTTCCGTCGTCCCCTTCTCCTCCTGCCCCCAATCTTGCCCAGCATCAGGGTACTTGCCAGTGAATCACCTCCCCCCATCAGGTGGCCAAAGTGTTGGAGCTTCAGCTTCAGCATCAGTCCTTCCAATGGACATTCAGGGTTGATTTAGGATTGATTGGCTTGATCACCCTGCAGTCCAAGGGACTCTCAAGAGTCTTCTCCAGCGTCACACTTGAAAAGCATCAATTCTTCAGCGCTCAGCTTTCTTTATGGTCCAACTCTCACATCCATACATGACTACCGGAAAAGCCACAGTTTTGACTAGATGGACCTTTGTCAGCAAAGTGATGTCTCTGCTTTTTAATACACTGTTTGGGTTTGTCATAGCTATTCCTCCAAGGAGCAAGCATCTTTAATTTCATGATTGCAGTTTACTGTCCGCATTGATTTGTAGCCCAGGAAAATGAAATCTGACACTGTTTCCACATTTTCTCCATCTATTTACCATGAAGTGATGGGACCGGATGCCATGATCTTAGTTTTTTGAATGTTGAACAAGGGGTTTTTGCAACCCAAAGAAATTTGGAATTCTATTTTACAAATAAGTAAACAACGTTCCCCAGGCGTCAGTGCCCTCCTAGGAAGAAAGATCTAGAACTTGGCTCTTTCCACTCAGCCCTGCAGCTCCCAGATGATGACAACCTGGGCCCGGGAAGCAGAGTCAGGAATGGGGTACAGGAGCGTCAGGCAACACTGCGGCTGAAAGGGCGCCGGCGCGGGCTGTCTGGGGGCGACGGCATTGTTTATCCTTTGCTTTTTCCTCTTCCAGTCCCTGATGACAAGGCCAGTGGAATCATGACCCCAAAGATGCTCAGGCCCTGTTTCTCCTGAACCTGTGGCTGTGTTGTGGTCGATGACAAAGAAGACTCTGCAGAGGGAATTAAGGAGATGGAGCATCATCTGGGCTCCCTGGGTGGGCAGAGTCTCTCCTTGTGAGCCCTTAAAGTAGATGCCATCTCTGCCTGGAGGCAGGAGGGCTGGAGACATTTGAAGGTTGAGAGGGGCGTGAGTGGCTGCTTCCAGGGGGCCACCGGGGGGCACGAGAGGCACCTCAGGGGACCTGCTGGTGTGCCACCAGACTCGGTAGGTCTGCTGCAGGAACATGGGGCCTCAGTTCCACAGCAGGATGACCTGAACTCCATGAGTAACAGGAACGAGCTCAGAAGTGGTTGCACGTCCCGGCCCCCAGGAAGGAGAGCGGCCCTGCCAAGACTCTGATGGGCTGTGCTGCTGTGGACATGGATGTCCAAACATGTCTTCTTATCTCTGCTCTCAACTCTCTTGAGCATTTAGTCAGGAGTACAGTCGCTAACCACACGGCAATTCTGGTTTTGACGTTGTAAGGACGCTCCATACTGTTTTCCACAGTGGCCGCGACACTTTACTTTCCCACCGACGGTGCACCAGGGGTGCTAACTTGCCTCCATCCTTGGCAACACTCCGGCGGCTTCTGGACTTCTCGATGTCCACAGCAGCACAGCCCACCAGAGTCTTGGCAGGGCCGCTCACCGTCCCGGGTCCCTGGACGTGCAACAGTCCTGGGAATGAAGTGGTGTCTCTGGGGTTTCGAGTCACCTTTCTCTGCTACTCAGGGATGCCCGGCGTCTTCTCCTGTGCTTGTTGCCCACTGTGTATCCTCCTTGGAGGAATGCGTCCAAGCCTCTTGCTCACTCTATAGTCAAGTTGCCTCCTCTTGGGCGAGTTACACCACCTCTTCATATATTCTAGGTGCTAAACTCTTGTCCAGTGTGTGACGTTTCTGCTCCTCCGTGGATGGCCTTTTTACTGTGCCTTTTGATAAATAAGAAGACTGACTGTCTTTGAAGGATTAATTGTCCTTCTGAAGAAACCATAAGCTAAGATTAAAAACTATAAAAATTGAATGAGCTTATGCAAACACTTAACATAGTACTTAACATACTGTTGTGTACAACAGGTGTTAGCTTTAGTGTGCCAGAGGGCCTAGTTTCTCAGTTGTGCCCCACTCATCGCGACTTCGTGGATCGTGGCCCACCAGGCTTCTCCATCCATGGGTTTCCCTGGGCAAGAACCCTGAAGAAGGGGATCATCTTCTCCAGGGGATCATCCCGACCCTGGGATCAAACCCGCATCTCCTGTTTCTACTGCACAGACAGGCAGATTCTTTATCACTGTGCCACCTGGGAAGGCCTAGAATCAGTGGATACCTAGTCTGATAATAAAACTATCGCTTTAAAATTTCAGAACTTTAAAAAGTTTTCCATTAGGAATCATTTTGCAAAGCATTTTAAATTCCAAAGATATCAGCCTCCTTATTTATAAACATGTTTTATTAAGGGACTAAATAAGCAGTATTGGCTTAGTAATCATGGATTTTACACTTAGATTTTTTTCATGCTAAGTGTTGAGACTTTGGGTGGGTTCTATGAGCTAAATCTGCTCTCAGCCACAGAGTGTGCACTGCCGCTAAAGTACATAGGTGGAGCTGCCGACTAGTCTGAGCTTCGGTGCCACAACTTAGCGTCGCCCACCTTCACCACCTGCAGGATCGTATGACCAGCCAGGCAGATCCATGGAGGAGCATCGGAGTCCCCCAGGTGATGGTGAAGCCGTGCCGCTGTCAAGCTGATGACCGGCACTCTTTGTCACCAACAGAGCTATGTTGTGACCTGAAAAAGGGAGAAGTTCTTCATTTATTCAGCCAGTAACTCTGAGCCAGGCAAGTGCTCCATCCTGGAAATGAAATGTGCCTGGGTAAACAGCGATTTGATCAACCTGCAAACTATGCTGTGATGGAAACCAAGATCTTCTCATTGTTAAATTGCTGCAGAATAAGAGCCCTTCTGTTGAGACCTGTTGTCTGAAGATGGATCATTCTGACTGGTTGAGTTCATCCAGCCAGTCATTCAATTATGTACTTCCTCAAAGACCGTTTGGGTAACTCAGTCTGGAAACGCAGAAGTGAGGGAAGTGCTCACAGGCTGATCATCTCTTCCGGGTTTTCTTGGAGAGCCGTTGCTGCGTTCTCTTCAAGGCCTCTGGTTTTGTTCTGCCTTGCGTCCCAGCCCTTAAATGATGATATACTGTGGGCGAGTGGCTGACATGGTCTGCACAATGGCACGGTCCTCTCGGCCAAAATAAATCCAGACAAAGCAATTAAAGTCTGCCTCTTTGAAATGCTCCGAGTTGCCCAAAGCCAGTGGTGTGCATAAATTATGAAATTCAAAGCCAATGGATTCCTCGGCAGATTCCGCATCACAAAATTGCCCAAAGCCAGAGGAGAATCAGATGAATGCCAAAGACCACGTCTCACATGACGTGACATTCTTGGGATGGCAGATCACAGGGGGTCTTCAGGAGTGGAATTTAGCTCCAGTGGAAGTTGGCAAATGGACCCTAAGTAAAGGTTGCTGAATGAGACATATCTTCTGGAAGTGACTGTTACCTGTTTGCTTTGCCCTCGTTTCCAACGGACAGAAGCCTATCGGGGGAGGGGGATTTTTAAATTGTTTCTGCCTGGAGACTAAATAATAACTGGGTTTTATTTCTTTTACATCTGAGGTGGAAGCACAACACTAGCTGGTGGGCGAGCCGTGGGTCGGTGGTTCCCTAGCCCTGCTCAGCCGACGGCACCCAGAGCCCACGCAAAATTCAGACGTGTGCAGCGTGGAGGGACTCTGAGCAGCCAACCAACCGTACTTGGAGAGCATCTTCCTCCTTCTGAGTTTACATCCTTCCATGGTTAGGAAGAGAAAATGCCCTTTCCTTCACCAAAGGCAGTGTGAGAGCAGAGTCAGAGTTGTGTTTTCTGTTGACTTTTAATGCCTTCTCTTGTTTAAATAAAAATTGGCAACCTTTCCTGCAACCTATGAGACACTTATTTTCTTTACGAGTTTTTGAAAATTGAGAATTCCCAATATTCCAATCCGTTCTCACAGCAAACACTTTACACGGTGATCGGGAGCTTGGATTTGAGGAATGTGAGTGGGGGATACAGAGGGCTGGTGGGGGGACACACTCAGGACGAACCTCCATTCCGTGGGCTCAGGCCGACCTCGGGCTGGACGGCTCCCCTGAGCCCTGGGCCCCTCCACCCTGGGCGGGCACCCTCCTCCATTCTGAGCACCCGCAGGGAGCAGCCGTGGAGGTGGGGAGACGGTGGATCCGCAGCAAATGCTGACACGTGGCTTTGGGAGGATGAAGAGGCCTTGCTAAGAGGAGACGTCCCTCTGGCTGTGGACTGGGGTCCAGCCCAGTGGGTTACAGGCTCACCCGTCAGGCCATGTAGAGCCGCCGGTGGTCCTGACGTGCAGAGATGCCCAGTCTGGGGGGACACGTGGGGTGAGAGGCGCTCTGACCAGTCGGCCAATCTGCCGGTGAGGATGGCGCTGCCGTGCTCCGCATGCAGGCTCCACCGAGCCCCGCAAACCCTCCACGCAGCAGGCGGACCCCAAGCAGACGGGGCACGCAATTCCCAACCCCGGGCCCGGCAGCCTTGAAAGCTTCGCTTGTTCTGCAGTCCTCGGCTCTTCGCCGGCCGGAGGGGTGGGCGGCCGAGATGGACGCCGCGGCGGTCCAGCGCAGCGGCCAGCCGGGCTCATCCATGGCGCGCTCTCGAGCCATCGTGCCGTGCGGACCCATCCCCGTTCTGTGCGCGTCTCTGTGCTGAGGCCTTACACGAATGATGGGTGGACCAGAAAAAGCTAAACGAGTGAGTGAGGGGCTTAGAAGCTTGGGCTCTCCGTTGTCCCCCAAGTCCCCATCATCAGAAAAGCAGGGCGGGCCGCTGAGCTCACAATAAGGAGGGCTGACCCCTGCTCAGCCTGAGGTGGACGCTGAGCCCTGAAGGCCAGGGACGGGGATCTGGCCGCCGCCTGGAGAGCCAAGGCCACAAGGACGGGCAGAGACGCCAGCAGGAGTGTCGGGAGGGCCCGGGAGAAGCTCCACCCCGCCTCTGGGGACAGGCCCACCCTCATCAGCCGAAAGTCCTCTCTCCTTGTCAGTGGCAGGGAATCCCACCCCTGGGACCCCACTTATGAGATGCCCTCAGAGGGTCTCTGGACCTAATTCATCCAGCTCAATGGCATTTTACTTAAAAGCCCTTTGGGTTTTTATCTCCCAGACGCATGCCTTGTTTTGTGTTTTGCTTTTTTTTTTCCTTCCAGATTAGCTGATGGGAAGCAGGAAGCGAAGTTCATACCTCCTCCCTCCCACCCGCAGCGTCCCCACCCTTCTGTCCCCTTCTTCTCCAGTTTTCTCCCTTCAGAGACGTGGATGTTGCTTTCCGTGGACTCGGAAACCACTCCACAGTATCCCAGCACCAAGGTGGGGCGGGACTATACAGTCACTGCTACTTCACAAACGGGATTTCGGACTTGCAGGTTTTAAAAAGCACTGCCTGTTTATCAAAAAGAATGCAGGTTAAAATCATAACAGATATCAGACAAGTTTGTTGCAGATAACAACAAAGAAGAAAGGGGACTATCATCCTTTGATGAATTTGTACGTTGTGAATTTACACATATTTTGTCACATGCTTTGGCCACCTGATGCAAACAGTTAACTCATTGGAAAAGACCCTGATGCTGGGAAAGATTGGAGGCAAAAGGAGAAGAGGGTAGCAGAGGATGAGATGGTTGGATAGCGTCACCAGTTTAATGGACAGGAACTTGGGCAAACTCTGGGAGACAGGAAGGGCCAGGGAGGCCTGGCGTGCTGCAGTCCATGGGTCACAGAGTCAGGCATGACTGAGCAGCTGAACATCAATGTATCTTGTCAACCTCCTCCTCCTAAAGCTGGAGCTGTGACATGGTGATGTGGGTGTCCACCTGGGTGTCAAGTCTTCGCTGGTTTAAAAATAGGGGCTTACCATTTAAATTTCATTATTCTTTCCTGCCACAACTAGGCTTCAGACTTTCGATAGGTCTGAAGCGCTCTACGTGGTTTCAGCTGCTGTTAAGTATCCACTCTTGACCCTGCAATGGCGCCCACTCCAGTGTTCTTGCCTGGAGAATCCCAGGGACGGGGGAGCCTGGTGGGCTGCAGTCCATGGGGTCACTGAGTCGGACACGACTGAGCGACTTCACTTTTTTCACTTTCATGCACTGGAGAAGGAAATGGCAACCTACTCCAGTGTTCTTCCCTGGAGAATCCCAGGGACGGGGAAGCCTGGTGGGCTCCCATCTAGGGGGTCGCACAGAGTTGGACACGACTGAAGCGACTCAGCAGCAGCAGTTGACCCTGAGGACTTTTCTCTCAGATGTATGTCTCCTCCTTGATTTATCATATGCCATCTTTGTTCATTNGGGGAAGCCTGGTGGGCTCCCATCTAGGGGGTCGCACAGAGTTGGACACGACTGAAGCGACTCAGCAGCAGCAGTTGACCCTGAGGACTTTTCTCTCAGATGTATGTCTCCTCCTTGATTTATCATATGCCATCTTTGTTCATTTTATCCCTTATTCTTACTTGATTTCTGCTTTTATTTGCCCTGAATAGAATTTAAATTTTTACTAGTCAAAATTTTCATTCTTTTTCAGAAAAATTCAGGTCCCTGAAATTCAAGTTTGATCTCTGGGTTGGGAAGATTCCCTGGAGAAGAAATGGCAACCCACTCCAGAACTCTTGCCTGGAGAATCCCATGGACAGCTGGTAGGCTCCAGTCCATAGGGTCGCACAGAGTGACAGAAGTGACTTAACATGCATATTTTGACAGTTCTTCCCCAAACCAGAACGATGTAACAAAAATGAACTTACTCCTCTTCCTAAACCTCTGTGGTTTTATTTTTTGTGTTTTGAATACTGTTATATACCTTAAATTTATTTTTGTGTAAGATGTATATTCCTATTTTATCAGATGGATTATTTGCATTCAGATTTTTTGCATATGAGTTTTTTTTCCCCAAATGAGTAGCCAAAACTGTCATCGTGAAGTCAGTACCTCATCATTTTCTCATCAACATAAACGCTCCTTTGTACTTTGGTAGATGAGTGTCTGTCCTCTTTCCTCAGATGAGGCACACAATTCCATTAACTGTTCCATCTTCTCCTCGGCAAGCACACAATGATTCTAATTACTGGACCTCTCTTTTTTTCTTGACTGTGCTGTGCAGCTTGCAGGATCTCAGTTCCCCGACCAGGGATTGAACTTGGGCCGTGGCAGTGAAAGCCTAGACTCCTAACCTCTAGGCCACCTGGGTGGGTCTTGCAAAGTAATATGACTAATTCTGAAAGACCTGCTTTTGAAAGAAGTCATCTATGGATAAAAAATATGTAATGACTAATGTAAAAAAAAAAA
>SJYV01008838.1:0-10216 GCA_006410875.1 Neotragus pygmaeus
ACACAGTAACTCATAAAGTAGTTATTATCATTACCTCGTTTTACTTGTGAGAAAATGATGATACAGATGGGTAAAGTAAATTTGCCTAAGATCACAGAGCTGACGTGGGGACTCACAGGTTGAACTCAGGTAGCTGGTGTTAGGATGTAAGCTCTTAACCACTCCAAATTGCAGCCTCTTTGTAGGGTACAGAGTGTGGCATACATTATTTTTCTTATTGGCCAGGACAGTCCTCCAAAGTAGTTATTGTTATCCCAGTTATGTAAAGGTGAGAACTGAAGCTTTGAGAGTAAATTGCCTATGTTTATGTAGGTAGTAGGTAAGACTGGCAAGGATTCAGGCATAAGCACATTTGATAGTTCATGATTCTATGTTTATTTTTGGAATTAAATTGAATAAACTCCTGAATTTCTAGTCTTGGTAAAATTTTCTTTAGTAGGATGTTTCAGATTCTTCCAAACTATGTTCTTGGGAATTAGATAACCAACAAGACACTACCTTATAGTAGAAAATGCTAACTTTTAAAATATATATATTTATTTTCGTTTACTCATTTGGCTGCTCCGGGTCTTAGTTGCAGCTTGTAGGATCTTTTAGTTGTGGCAGGGGAACTCTTCGTTGTTGCATGCGGGATCTAGTTCCATGACCAGAGAGCAAACCTGGACCCACTGCATTCGGAGCTCAGAGTCTTAGCCACTGGACCACCAGGAAGGTCCCAGAAATGCTAACATTTTAAAGTCAAAAATTCCAGTTTAAATTGTAGTTCTACCACTTACTAGCCTTGAGATTTAGATCAAAAGCAGAGACATTACTTTGCCAACTAAGGTCCGTCTAGTCAAGGCTATGGTTTTTCCTGTGATCATNACTGAGTGACTGAACTGAACTGATTCTGTGTGTTTGGGGTTGCAGTGTGCATTGTAGGAAGGATAGGGGGCATCCCTGGCCTCTACTCACTACATGCCAGTAGTACTTTCCACCTCAGTCATGACAATCAAACATACCTCCAGATATTGCCAAATGTCTCTGGTGTGTAGGAGCAAAATTGCACCCAACTAAAAGCATTCCTTGGAAGAAAAGTTAGGACCAACCTAGACAGTTTATTCAAAAGCAAAGACATTACTTTGCCAACTAAGGTCCGTCTAGTCAAGGCTATGGTTTTTCCTGTGGTCATGTATGGATGTGAGAGTTGGACTGTGAAGAAGGCTGAGTGCTGAAGAATTGATGCTTTTGAACTGTGGTGTTGGAGAAGACTCTTGAGAGTCCCTTGGACTGCAAGGAAAGCCAACCAGTCCATTCTGAAGGAGATCAGCCCTGGGATTCTTTGGAAGGAAAGATGCTAAAGGTGAAACTCCAGTACTTTGGCCACCTCATGCAAAGAGTTAACTCATTGGAAAGGACTCTGATGCTGGGAGGGATTGGGGGCAGGAGGAGAAGGGGACGACAGAGGATGAGATGGCTGGATGGCATCACGGACTCAATGGACATGAGTCTGAGTGAACTCTGGGAGTTGGTGATGGAGAGGGAGACCTGGCGTGCTGCGATTCATGGGGTCTCAAGGAGTCGGACACGACTGAGCGACTGAACTGAACTGAACTGAACTGATACCTTCTTAGTAAAGTATCTTTTGAAAACTTTTGTCTATTTTAAAGTTGAGTTATTTGTCTTATTATTGAGTTGTGAGAATTCTTAAATATTCTAGATGCAAGTCATTTGTTGGATATATTGTTGAAAATAATTTTTCCCAACCTATATCTTGTATTTCCATTTGTAGAGCATTGTGTTTGGAAAAGCAAAGTTCCTAATTTTGGTGAAGTCTAATTTATTGATTATTTTCTTTATAGTTTGTATTTTTTGTATTCTGTTTAATAAAACTTGCCAAATTAAATGTTACTATAGTTTTCTCCCATTTTCTTCTTGAAGTTTTATGTTTTATCTATTATATTTAGGCTTTGATTAATTTTGAGTTAATTTTTATGTATGGTAAGAGGTAAGTCAAGGTTCACTTAAAATTATTTTAATTATCAATGTTTAAATTAAACTAGTTTAATTTAATTATTTTAATTGCTTCATAATATTGTGTTGGGGCTTCCCTGGTGGCTCAGAGGTTAAAGCGTCTGCCTGGAATGCAGGAGACTGGGGTTCGATCCCTGGGTTGGGAAGATCCCCTGGAGAAGGAAATGGCTACCCAATCCAGTACTCTTGCCTGGAGAATCCCATAGAGGGAGGAGCCTGGTGGGCTACAGTCCATGGGGTCACAAAGAGTCGGACACGACTGAGCGACTTCACTTTCACTTTTCTGTCATACATCAGCATAAATCAAGGTTCACTTCTTAAATATGGAGAGCCAATTGTTCCAGCACATATGTTGAAAAGATTATTCTTTTTCTATCGAATTTCCTTTGTAGCTTTGTTGAAAATGAGTTGTATATGCCTGTGAATTTACTTCTGGGCTCTCTATTCTGTTCCATTGGTCTCTACATCTTTATACCAATACCTCAATGTCTTGATTACCATAGGTTTATAGTAAGTGTAGAAATTAAACACTGTAAATCCTCCAGTTTTGTTTTTTTCAACATTGTTCTACATGCTAGATCTGTTATTACTGTGATGTTCTAATAGAGATGTTCTATTTTCCTCATTACTTCTACATTTATGAATTGGAATTTTTAAACAAAAATGTTTTCCTTCTTCCTCATTTATTCATTTATTTATATTAGTGTTGACTCATGGATATTTATTTTATTCTTTCACTTAAAATTCAATATTATTATGTATTTTATTTCTCATATTGTTCTACATTTTGCCATAACATATTCTTTCATGTTGATTTCTGTGTTTTGTTTTGTTTTTCTTTCAGGGTGGAATTTGAGTATAATTTATAATATCAGCAGAATCTAAAATGTATAGACAAGGTAATTTTGCCATGAACTTTGCCAACATATCTTCTAAAATCAATTCTCATATTGGTTGCTTCATAAACTCACTTTTAAAAATTATGGCAAAAAATATTACATGAAATTCACCACTTTAATAACTTTTAATTGTATATATGTTTGTTTCAGCCATGCCACATGGCTTGCAGGATCTCAGTCCCCTGACCAGGGATTGAACCCAGGCCATGACAGTGAAAGCCTGGAATCCTAACCATGAGGCCATTAGGGAACTCCCCAAAATAAGTATATTTTTAAAAATCACATAACTGAGATCCATTTTAGGTGCTTTGGTTTGTACTGGATTGATGTGCAAGGATGGAAACAGCAAAGTCATTATGAAGACTGTTGCATTAGGGCCTTGAAGTACTGTGTGTACAGATGGATAAGATGAAACATATTAGTAAAATACCAAGNCCATTTTAGGTGCTTTGGTTTGTACTGGATTGATGTGCAAGGATGGAAACAGCAAAGTCATTATGAAGACTGTTGCATTAGGGCCTTGAAGTACTGTGTGTACAGATGGATAAGATGAAACATATTAGTAAAATACCAAGGAGATAAAGTTGGCAAGACTTAGCATTTGATTGAAGGTAGTTAAAGACTGAAACTTTATGCAATAGGCCAGAAATAATGAAAGTGATATTTTTTAAAAGATAATCTGTGTACCACTCATAGCATATGCTACCTTCTATTATAATCAATCTATTTATAGCCAGGTCTTTGCTAGTAAATTCACAAGCCTCTGATGGAAGGGACTGGATTTTATATTTCCTTCTATCACTGGAGTTTAACTCTGCTCCATTGCAATAGATTTATTACCATTTATAGTAAGATGACCACAATTAGAAGACCTTCCTGAGCTTCCCCCTACTTCTATGGCTAACCCTTCTTGGCTCCTCTTCCTATGTTGTTGTTGAATTGTTTAGTCACTAAGTTGCATCCGACTCTTTGAGACCCCATGGACTGCAGCCCGCCAAGCTCCTCTGTCCATGGGATTTCCCAGGAAAGAATACAAGAGTGGGTTGCAATTTCCTTCTCCAGGGGATCTTCCCGGCCCAGGGATCGAACCTCCATCTCCTGCTTGGCAGGTGGATTCTTAACCACTGAGCCACCTGGGAAGCCCTTCCTCCTCATATACCAACTGGTAAATGTTGGCCTTTCTCGGGGTTCTGTTAGTATATGGTGACCCCTTCATTCCTGTGATTGTAAATAGCCCATCAGTGTTGATAACTGCCAGGTCCAACCCTCTCTTCTGAGTTTTGTAAACACAGACTTAACTGGCTACTTCACAGCTCCACTGGCAAGTCTCACAGCCTCCTCCAACTTATGCCAGAATGTGAGCTCTTCCTTTCTCCCTTCCAACCTGCTCCTCCCACGGTCTTCTCCCTCTCTCTAAAGGTTGTCACCATCCACCCAGTTGCTCGAGCCAGAAATTTGTGAGTCATTCTTACACCTCCTTTCCCTTGCCTCCCACACCCAGTGCATCACCAAGTGTGCTTAGACACTTTCCAACACACTCTCTCGAATCCATCCGCTCCTCTTCATCCCCACTGCTCATCACCCTGCCCCCAGACACTGCTAATCTCTCTCCTCACCACTAACTCCTTGCCAACTGAGTCTCACTTCCACTTCTGCCCTCTCCATACCATTCTCCATGTAGCAGCTGCAGTGATTTAAAGGCACAAGTCAGATCTCCTAAGCATTCTTCAATAGATCTCACTGAATGTGAATTAAAATTCAAGATGCTTGCTGTGATGCCCATCACATCAAGGTTGTTGCCGGCCCTGGTTCTTGCCTACTTCTCCAACCTCATCTCTTGACATCTCCCCTTAGGCCACCACTCCCTCTGCTCCAGTTACCTAAGCTTAGCTCTTTGTCGCCTCAAGGCAGCTCCTTCTTGGGGGAAAAGTCTTCCCAGGGCGCTCCACCCGGTCATCTGCAACTTATGTCTCAGGTCCAGTTTACTCTTAATTTCTCAAAGAGTCCTCCCTATCTTCCAATCTAAGTTACCTTCTTTCATTTTCCCCTTGTGTGACACTGTTTTCTCTCCTGTGGAAGACTACTCCTTGACTCCCAGAATCCATTCTCCCTTTCTTTCGTAGCAACGGAGTTTAGCTGGGTCTCTGGCCACGGAGCTGAAACTGTTTCCCTCCTTTGCACTTAGGTATGGACATGCAACTCCAAGCACATCACAGCCAAGGTGATATGTATGGACATCATGTGTGCAAGTGTAAGAGTTTGAGGGCTTCCCTTTAAGTGCCAGAGCTTACCCTCTCCCTGGCCCATGTGCTGGAAATGGTCAACCTGGACCAAGCATGGAATCCATGTTGTGTGGATGGTGGGGACATACTATCAATCATGGACTGCCTACTTGTGGATTGCTACATGAGAAAAAACAAAAAAATTATAACCCTATTTAAATACTGGACTTTTGACTTTCTTTGTTACAGTAAAGGAGGCCATGGATGGATGGTGTATTTATTTATTTGCTGAGCTAGACAGCTTATGGGTTCTCAGGGTTTTTAGTTCCCCTGACCAGGGTTCCTGGGTCCTGGCAGTAAAAATGTAAAGTCCTAACCACTTGGATGAGTTTTAAGTAGAGAATTAAGGTCTGCTGGTAGCCCATCCAGGGGGCACAACACAGTGTGAATGGTAGGTACCCCATGGTGTTGGGCAACCCTGAGGGACTGCAAAGAAATGACACTGTCTCGTGTTCTTAAGGATTACTTTGGTTGAAATAGGGAAGATTGATTGGGGTGAGAAAACACTGAGAAGCCAGAGAAGTGACTGTCATAAGGCAGAGGAGAGAGAACCTCATGGATGAGCACAGTGCAGGAATACAAAGAGGTCAAATTCCAGGAACATTTGAAAGGTGGACTCCACAGGGCTTGGTGTTTACTGAGTGTGATAGGCAAAATCATGGCCTCCTAGAGATGTCCATGTCCTAATCCCAGGAGCCTGCAACTCTGTTACCTTCCATTGCCAGAAGGACTTTGGAGATATGATCAAGTCAGGGTTCTTGAGAGGAAGAGATGACCCCGAACCAGGAAGGTGAGCCCAGTGTAATCACAAGGGATCTTATAAGAGGGTGGGAGGAGGGTCAGAAGAGGCAATGTGCCTGCTGAAGCAGAGGTCAGAGTGATGTATATACTGTGAAGATGGGAGAAAGGGGCTAGGAGCCAAGAAGCCTCTAGAAGCTGGGGAAGTCCAAAAAGTGGATTCTCCCCAAAGCCTACAGGTGGAATACAGCCCTGCAGACACATTGATTCTAGCTTGGAGAAACCCACTTTGGATTTCCAACTTACAGACATGTAAGATAGTAAATTTCTGTTATTTTACTTCACTGCATTCATGGTAGCTTGTTAGAGCAGCACAGGAAATTAATATGCTGGGGGTGGGGGTTAGGGTGAAGGGAGAGGCAAGTACAGCGCTTTGAACAACTGGGTGGGGATGATGGTTTGAAAGTGAAAGTGTCAATCGCACAGATGTGTCTGACTCTTTGTGACCTCAGAGACTGTAACCCGCCAGGTTCCTCTGTCCATGGAATTCTCCAAGCAAGAATACTGGAGTGGGTACCCATTCCCTTCTCCAACGGATCTTCCTAACCCAGGGATCAAACCCAGGTCTCCTGCACTGCAAGCAGATTCTGTACCATCTAAGCCACCAGAGAAGCCCAGGGCGGTTTGGGAGCCCAGAAGTAAAAGCCAGCGGGGGAGGGGTGGTAGCTGGGCGCCTGTGAAACAACCAACCTGCTGGAATTGGCCACATGGGTCTGGCACCCAGGAGAGGTGCTGCCCGGGAGATAGGGGTTGGGGGGCATTATTAAATATTCCGGGATTAAAGCCAAGGGAGGGGGTGAGAGCAATCACAGAAAAAAGGGAGGAAAGAAAGGCCAAGAGCAAAACTGACGTGGAACCTGAAGTGGCCTGAGAGGAATTGGAAAACCCAAGGCTGTAGGTCACAGAAGTCAGAGGAAGGGAGAGTTTCAAGGTGAGGCACGGTCCATGGTGTCCCATGTTGCTGAGCGAGAAAACTGGATGACATCATCTGGCTTAAAATAAAACCCCCCCAAGCTGCCATATGTGAATATTCATGTTTGTAAGAGTTTGCATATGCTAGGAAGAGGGACTCATTAAGAGCCTGGGCCCTGGAGCCAGACTACCTAGGTGCGATTCTACCTAGATGCAGATTCACTGACAAGTGGTGTGAGTTTGGTAAAGTCACTCCACATTTATATGCACCAATTTACTCTTTTGCAAAATGAGGTGATAACAGTACCTACGTGTATGTGACTGTTGTGAGGCTTAAATCAATAAATACATTAAAAGGGCTTTGAACAGTACCTGGCACAGGTAAGCTCTACTAAGTGTTAGCTATTTTTTCTCATTATTACCTATTGTAATATGTTTGTTTTGTTATTTAAGAAGTCAATTCTGCCAAAGGAAAGAAGAGAAATAAACACGATAAGGAGAAGAAATGAAATTAAATAAAAGCAAGTGGTTTGTAAGACTAAGTAATGCATATATCAGCTGAATGTAGAGAGGAAATGTCGGAAAGTCCAAGTAGGCATCAAATATTCTTGGTACAGTAAATATTCATGAAGCTTATTAGCACTCAATATTCAGGCAGGCTTCAAATGACCACCCACTGGTGACAGCTACACAGCCTCCATTTGTTCTCTGCCTGAGAAATGTCGATAAAATCCCACAGCTGCTCATCAGGCTAACTGGTGAGCTGGAACTGGCCAGCCATCCTCACTTCTTATCTCTCAATAGAGAAAATATGTGCTTGTCTGGCCCTGGGTACCCTCTGACTGCCAGAATCAACCTCAACTCTGATCCTTATAATCCCACCATCAGCACAGGAAAACTGACACAGGAGATAAAGGCACAGGTTCTCTGCCTATTTCATAATATATACCATCTGCTTATATCCTACTCTGTGTGTTAATCTATCTCCTGATCTCTTCTTCTGCGTTTTAAATTGATTCAATTAGCCATGTGATTTCAACACCCTAATTTTGTCTTTGAGCCTTTCTGGGCAATGACATCTGGGACAGCTTGCCTTGTAGTATAGTTGAAAGCTAATTTCCCGATCCACACCTACTAGTCACTTCGCCAGGGGTAGGGAGATGTGGAAGGGGAGGCAGGTCACTTTTTGTCTCTGCATATTTGCATTTTCTCCTTAGTTATACTCAGAAGGGAAGGGCCTATCAGGAAAAGCCTGGAGTAAGAAATGGCAACCCACTCTAGTATTCTTGCCTGGAGAATTCCATAGACAGAGGAACCTGCTGGACTAGTCTCTGGGGTTGCAAAGAAGCAGACGCCACTGAGCACACACACATACACCAGGAAAAAAATCCTGCCCTAAAAATGCCAATTAAAGCAACATTTTGTGCTCTGCTGACCCTTGAGGGCACCCTTCCTATCTGAAACCAGCTTCAACTTCTAGAATGACTTCGCTTCACTTGTGAACATGGAACCTGGGCAGCTCTAGATTAAGAACAATCCCCCATACCCCACCCAGGTTCTTCCTGCCTTCCTTTCATACACAGGAGAGAAACTGAATCATGTTAGACCTGGAGTTTGTTTACTTCTTCCTTTTCTTTTTCCAAAGGTTGCTTCTTTAATATTGGGACAGATAAGAAGCATAATAATTCTGTTAGGACAGCTACCAACTGGTTGTAGTTGTTCAGTTCCAAATTCTGCGTGGGAAGCTGTCTTTAGGCCACACCAGACCAAAACCTGTCCTTTTCAGAGTCCAATCATCACCTTGATCTCCTTCATCAAACTTTAACATGCAGTGCCTTTCCTTGTTTTGCTTTTATCTGTATTGCAAGTGGGTTTATCATGAGGCTAATGGAGCATAAGCTTCAGGTACCCAGTCCCAGATTCCAGGAGGGGCCATGGTGACTGTGTAACTTTGTTTTATTCTCCATAAGGAGGAGCCTCTAATCCTAAAGCTTCATGGCCTATAAAATTCTCATCAGTATGATTTCGTGGTTAAGAGCTTAAACTCTAGACATGAAAGCCTTCTCACCCATTTACCATTTATGTCATTTTAGGTAGGTCACATTCAGTTTCAGCCTTGGTGTCCTCAGTTGTAAGATGGGAATAATAGTACCTATATTTGGGGGATTACAGTAAAACTTAAATAGTACTTAAACAGAGCTTCCTATACGAGAAACATTCATCCATGTTAGCTGTCATTATTATTGCCGTTATTGCCAGAACAAGACACAAGCTCCTTGAGAGCAGGATCTGGTACCCCAAAGGCCCATCACAGGTGCCCCCAAAATGCCCGCTGAAGGAATACCCTTTACAGCCAACTCCACTCTCCCCACCCTCTCAGAGTGTCTAGCCAGAAGTACAACTCTAATTACATTTCTGATGCAACACACATCGTTATCTCTTCAGCGAGATACTCGGGTGGCACCTTCTCAGTTGGAAAGCCTGCTTCAGTCTCCGCCCTCCCCCAGTGAGTCCTGCCAGCCCCGGTTATTTGTCTCCGGCCCAGCTCCTCTCTCCCGGGTCACCTGAGGACTGTTGGCCAGGCCGCGGTCGGTCTAGAGACGCTGAACGAACGCGTTAATACTGTCGGCATTCTGCTTGGCACTTAATAGACGCTCAATAAACGATGGCTGTGACTGTTGTTGATCTTCACAATCCCCAGCCCGCCGTCCGTCCACTCTCCGCCCCCTCCCCGCGGAGCTGGGCCCGCGTCGTTCGCCTTGTGGGCGGTGGGCCCCAGCCGGGGTCGGGGCCCCGGGGATGGACCCTCGCGTCTCCTCCCCCGCGGCGCGGCGCGCTTCCCGGGCAGGGCTGGGGCCGCGGGTCCCCCGGGGCCGCCCCGGCGGGCGGGAGGCCGGGAGGAGCTGCCGCCGACGCAGCCGCCGCCGCCGCCGCAGGAGGCGGAGCGCTGCACCTGGCGGCGGGTCCTCGCGCTCGGCCCCGATACGGGTGCAGCTGGTAGCGAGCGGCGGAGGCCGGGCGGGAGGAGGAGGCAGGCGCGGAGAGGGCGAGGAGGTGGGGTCGGCCGGTGCGCGCGGCCCGCCGCTGCTGGTCTCCCCGGCGGCTCGCATCCCCCAGCCGGAGCAGCCGGCCACCCGCCCGAGATGGTGCGCGCCGCCCCGACAGCCGCCGCCCCGGCGCCCAGCGCCGCCGCCCCGCGCCCGGGGGAGCTGGCGTCCCGGGCCCCGCGCAGCTGAGCGCCGCCGCCGCCGCCGCAGGTGAGTCGGGGCCCGGAGCCCGGAGCCCGGGCCGAGGGCGGGGAGCCCCGCCGGC
>SJYV01008839.1:0-15574 GCA_006410875.1 Neotragus pygmaeus
GGTCAGGAAGAACCCCCTGAGGAATGGGATGGCCACCCACTCCAGTACTCCTGCCTTGATAATCCCATGGACAGAGGAGCCTGCAGGATTACAGTCCATGGGGTCACACAGAGTCAGACATGACTGAGTGACTAACACTTTTACTTTCAGTAAGTTCTCTGTGATCAATGAGGTTCCACACACTCACACCGAGTCTCTGGAAGACAAACAATTTCTAAAATTTGTTACTCAGAAAAAACAACAACAGGGTTTAGACCTCAATTTTTTAGCTCCAACTTCATTCCATTTATCACAGTTCAAACTTATTTCATGAGAGGAAACTTGAGCCTCACGAAAATAGACCCGTTAGAGAAAGACAAAAGCCCGCAGTGTCTGTGTGACTGGAGAGTCATGTCATCTGTTTGAGCCTCAGCTTCCCTCATAGCCCCGTTATAGGGTTGGGAAGATCTTCTGGAGAAGGGGTAGGCCACCCACTCCAGTATTCTTGGGCTTCCCTGGTGGCTGAGCTGGTAAAGAATCTGCCTGCAGTGTGGGAGACCTGGGTTTGATCCCTGGGTTGGGAAGCTCCCCTGGAGAAGGGAAAGGCTACCCACTCCAGTATTCTGGCCTGGAGAATTCCATGGACAGAGGCATCTGGTGGGCTACAGTCCATGGGGTCTCAAAGAGTCGGACAGGACTGAGTGACTTAACACAACCTTATTCCATGAGATGGAACTTTGGCCTCATGAAAAAGACCCGATACACAAACGCCTGCAGTGTCTGTGTGACTGGCGACTCACGCCACCTGCTTGAGCCTCCGTTTTCTGGGCTGTAGCCTCCTACCAGGCTGGCATGAGAATGGACTTGGACAATGAGGGGAAATGCTTGGGAAGCAAAAAAACTGTCACATGAACTTGAAGTGTCATCTTTAGAGTACGAGGAAATGTATATTTCAACGCACTTGGATGAAGGCTCAGATGGAGCAGTTACAATGGCTCGAACGCCATCAGCTTGAAATCCTACGCTGGCTTTCTGTCCTCAGCCCCTTCCTTTAAGTCAGTCAAGCACGTTCAGCAAGCATCTCTCCAGCCACTCAGATATAGGCAATGTAGAAGTCGAAGACGCGGCTCCTTCCTGGAGGACTTCAGCAGACAAGAATAGCACACAGACAGCTAAATGCTAAATTGCGTTGCAGCAGCTGTGGCTCAGAGGGTTCCTGGCCGATCACCAGGGAAGATTTCGGAGTGAGTCAGCTTTGAGCTATGGCTGGGCAAGAGGGAAGGCCGGGGTGGGGCAGGGTCTCCATCCACACTGGCCCTGGAGGGGGCACTTGTCCCTTCTCCCTGCAGGGACCCCGTCTGCGGATCTGATTTCTGGAGGCAGGACAGCCTATTGGCCTCTGGGGCTGCCCCCTTCCCTAACAACTGGATTCCCAGGTTTCATCTGAACCCTCCCAAAAGCACGCAGAATTTTCACAGAATGTGCTTGCTAGAGGCGCAGAGCTGATCCCACCTGCAGTGAGGGCTGATCCACTGAATCTAGGAGGAGCTTCAGTCTAACTTGGTACAAGCCCAGCATGGCTTTCCAAAGTCGACCACAGAGGTGACATCAAGGCCACCTGGTGGTGCTTCCTGGTCCTCCGTGGTGCTTCCACGGACCATTCGGCAATTCACGCGACCCACATCCTTTTAGTTCACTGTTGGGTCTAAAGAGCCACAGATCTTCCAAAGTTGGGTGGAAATCACCCAAAGTCATCCAATCTGCGTTGAAAGCAAGTTGCTGCGAAAGACAGTTTGTACGCCCTCCTGTTTTGGGAAGCCGTGGTGAGGGGCTTGGAGCGCAGCCCATGCGGCCACAGTACTTTTCTTCCCCTCCCAAGACATTAAAATAATAGAGAGCTTCACTCCTGAACTTTCAGCTGTGACGCTATGATCTGACTCATCTGTTTGATTTTTGCCGCCTGCAGTTTACATAGTATTGAGTATCCCTGGATCCCAGGGCCCATCTGACCCGTAAGATATGACCAGCCAGTGAACTGGGACAGCCAAGCACACGCTGTTGTCATCAGGGCCGGCAGTGAGCACCGTCAGCTCGGTTCCAGAAGAAACACAGGCGCCCAGCGTGCTGGCCAAAAACGCACGATCAAGGCAGAATGTTTAACGAGAACGCAGATCCGAAAGGACCCGTGTTTATCACCAGGTCGTAACAGGGCTAAGTAAATAGGAGCGTGGACGGGGGTGGGGGAGGCGGCTCCAAGGTCCTCCTCTTGGGTCAGGAAGGCAGTATGTGGTGAGGAGATAAACGCTGTACCCCTTCTCACTGCAGACTCCCCACTATTTCCTGCTGAGTTCCAACACGGAGGCGCTCCCCTGTTTCTTCTGCCGGAGGTAAATTAAGACATGCAGTCGCTTCGTATGCCGCGGGCTTGGGAACCACTGCTGGTGATACTCCTTGAGCTAAACTGGAGCTGCTGTGGCCTGAAGTGCTGGCTTCATATCCCGCATGTCCTTTTTACTGACAACACTTTATCTCATGAACACCGTCTCCACGGTGACCACGGTAGAATACCATCTGCAGCTGTGGGCTCCCGGACGCTTTCAGACCATCACCACGACGCACGCTGAGGCCTAGCTATATTCTCCTTCCAGGGTTGTCTGGGTCTGGGGTCTGCAAATGAGAGAGGGGAAATCGCCTGTGCTGTAAAATACACAGGAAAGAAATGTCGACTGTTAGAAGAGGTTGAATGCCCGAGTCACATGCGCTAGAGGCAAGCTCCTAAGAGGGAAAACCGTGATTCTGAAAAGACTCTACCATCAGTGAACGTCTCTCCGTGGAACATCTGCTGCGCCCTTGCACGCTGTGTCCACATTTGCCGGAATTCCTCTGGACTTCCACGGACCTTATCCTCTGGGGTCCGCTGTGGGCAGCTCTCTGTCATGTGTGTCCTCTGGTTCTTTTGTGCTTTGATTTATTTGTGGTTTGCCAAATGAAAATTCTGAAGCATGTCTCAGGTATTCTCTATAAACATCGATGAAATGTGAACCAAAGCTACGCATTTGTGTGATTTAGATTTCTCCTTCAGTTGTCACATGCATTATAAACAGGTTTGCCAAAGATCCCCATTAAAGCTTCTCAACATAACTGACATTGTGTGCTTAGCACAATAGTGTCGCCTGAACTAATACCGAAGCACAGTTACTTCTCTAGAAAACTCTTATGGAGTGGCAATTCTGGAAAGTGACAGTTTTCATGGAACACGAGCTCACTTCTGGGGCTTCCCTGGCAGCTCAGTTTTGTGCAGAATCTGCCCGCCACTGCAGGAGACACAGGAGGTGATCCATGGATTGGGAAGACCCCCTGGAGGAGGAAATGGCAACCCACTCCAGTGTTCTTGCCTGGAAAAGCCCATGGACAGAAGAGTCTGGTGCGCTACAGGCCGTGGGATCCCAAAACGTTGAACAACTGAGCCGCTGAGCTCACAAGCTCACTTTATTTAAAAGATACTTCAGCCAACTTTTCACACCGGTTGGCTTTTAGTTTTAAATTGTTTATCAGAGAAGCTCCTCAGCCCTGCTGAGACTATTTTCCAATCAAGAGCACATTTTTCTTTAAAAAAAAAATCTCTAAATGTGATTTGGTATTAACAGGTGAAGGCTTTGGAATCAAACAGCCTTGAGTCCCCTCTGCCTCTCATCACATGTGAATAAGGAATTTAGCCTCCCAGATGCGGCCTCCACTTTCTGAACGAAAATAGGAAGTGGCCGTTTACAGTGGAGGCTGCTGCGACAAGACCAGCAGGGAGCAGGGCGCCCCCTCCCCGGCATGCAGCTGGCACTCAGAGCATTCGGGGGACATAACAATGTGACTGACCTGGCCGTTTACAGTGGAGGCTGCTGCGACAAGACCAGCAGGGAGCAGGGCGCCCCCTCCCCGGCATGCAGCTGGCACTCAGAGCATTCGGGGGACATAACAATGTGACTGACCTGGCCGTTTACAGTGGAGGCTGCTGCGACAAGACCAGCAGGGAGCAGGGCGCCCCCTCCCCGGCATGCAGCTGGCACTCAGAGCATTCGGGGGACATAACAATGTGACTGACCTGGCCGTTTACAGTGGAGGCTGCTGCGACAAGACCAGCAGGGAGCAGGGCGCCCCCTCCCCGGCATGCAGCTGGCACTCAGAGCATTCGGGGGACATAACAATGTGACTGACCTGGCCGTTTACAGTGGAGGCTGCTGCGACAAGACCAGCAGGGAGCAGGGCGCCCCCTCCCCGGCATGCAGCTGGCACTCAGAGCATTCGGGGGACATAACAATGTGACTGACCTGGCCGTTTACAGTGGAGGCTGCTGCGACAAGACCAGCAGGGAGCAGGGCGCCCCCTCCCCGGCATGCAGCTGGCACTCAGAGCATTCGGGGGACATAACAATGTGACTGACCTGGCCGTTTACAGTGGAGGCTGCTGCGACAAGACCAGCAGGGAGCAGGGCGCCCCCTCCCCGGCATGCAGCTGGCACTCAGAGCATTCGGGGGACATAACAATGTGACTGACCTGGCCGTTTACAGTGGAGGCTGCTGCGACAAGACCAGCAGGGAGCAGGGCGCCCCCTCCCCGGCATGCAGCTGGCACTCAGAGCATTCGGGGGACATAGCAATGAGACTGGCCTGGAACGGCCAAGCTGACAGCTTGACCTGGCTGTTAGGATCTACTTTAAGTTGTTCATTTCCTTCCAGGTGAACTCACACCCTTTCCTGTGAGCAAAGGCAGGGAAGGTCCTCCATCAGCTGGGCGTAGGCTCTGCCCCTCTCTCGGGCGATGGAGAGGGACGTGGATCCAGTCCTATACTCTTCCCTGAAGCGTATCCAAGTCCAGCTGGTGGGGGAGTGGATGTGGTGGCCTGGGTAGCCTGTGTCCAGGGACATTTCTTCCTTAAGGTAAAAGTTAAAGGCCCAACGGGACTGCAGCTGACCCCTGACCTGAACGTGCGGTCTACGTCTGTACCTGGAGGGATCAAGACCACATCAGATTCACGCCCTTGGCCTCCGCTGTGTTTGTTACTTAGGTGTTTATCTTGAGTTCTATTTCCATGCTAGAATAACTGCTTCCTGTTAATCAAAACAAGTTACTTTTACTTAAACACAAGGATAAAGTAGAGATATGGAGGTAGATGTGTACACCATCTGTTTGCAAGAATGAAGTTTAAATAAACTCCTTAGCCTCCGAGTGTAGGGATTGTGTATAATTCAGCAGGGATTGGTCCTTATACAAGCGACAGGGTCAGAACACGGTGAGTTTTGAAAGCAAAGCATGTTTTGTTGTTTAAATTTATCCCAGAGAGGTTTGGTAAAGTTTTTTTTTTCAAGTCATGAAAGGTTTTTTAATAAGTATTTTGAAGATTGTTGTTGGGTCGCTAAGTTGTGTCGGACTCTTTGCGACCCCATGGACTGCAGCACACCAGGCTCCTCTGTCCTCCACTATCTCCCAGAGTTTGCTCAAATTCCTGCCCGTTAAGTTGGTGATGCCGTCCAACCATCTCATCCTCTGTCAAATCCAGTCACGTAACTAAGCAACGTGAATGGACCTTCCCGTAGGGAGCTATTCCTTTTTTTTGGTTTTCTTTCTGTTCGTCCAGACTGGCAACGTTTTTAATTTCTCAAAGACCTTTTAGAACTACTTTCTCACGTCATCTCCATGAGCAGCATTTTGAGGTGGACTCATGAGCAGTACCAGGCTGAGGCTGAAGACAGAAAGCAGGAGTTGAAAGCTTCATTGATTTTTCTAATCTGATTTCACTTAAACGTGGTCAATTACTCCCCTGTGTCACTTAAGCTTTACATTACGTAGATCCTAAAATGCCTTTTAAATCTCTAACTTCAAAGGATACTTCTAGCTACCATGGTCCAAAGCTTACCAATTTTAAATAATACAGACAATTTTGCAGATAATCTCTTACAGATAATCTCTTCTAGGACCTGGAGGCTCCCAAGGTCTCCCTTCTCACCTGCTGGGGGCTTGTGTCCTCTGTCCATCAACCTCAGAGCCCTGGACTTCAACAGCATCCCAGGGTCCGCCTTTCCCACATTCAAATGGCAGGAATAGAAACCATTCTTAGCAAGTGATCACGTGGAGCTCGCTCAAATTTACTCCAGAAAGTTAGTGTTGGAAATAAAAGCAAAGGCTCTGACTTCAAATCTTCATGCCAAGTGTTTATTTAATAAACGAACTGGAAAGGGCCTCAGCGGTCACTGGAAATGAATGACCCGGTCATTTAACTTGGTCCAGTCTGCCCCGGGGGAAGTCCCATCACGTGGGGGTTTTGAAACTAGTCTGTCCCGTGACTCCTCATAATAAAAGGACTCTGCAACATAAGAAATGTAACCTAAAGACCTCACTTTTCAGAAGGATGTTTCTTAGTCATAGAAAAAAAGTGAAGTCGCTCAGTCATGTCCAGCTCTTTGTGACCCCATGGACTGTCGCCTAACAGGCTCCTCCGTCCATGGGATTCTCCAGGCAAGAATACTGGAGTAGGTTGCCATTTCCTTCTCTAGGGGATCTTCCCCACCCAGGGATCGAACCCATGTCTCCCGCATTGCAGGCAGATGCTTTACCATCTGAGCCACCAGCGAAGCTCATTTTAAATTAAATTCAGAGTCCACGGTTCTCATCCAATATATTAAAAAGCTGGGACCAGAAGTGGGAGCCTGGTTATTCTGTCATGCTTTCCTAGATGTAAAGATATATCTGGTGCTTCCCTGGCGGCTCAGACGGTAAAAAGTATCCCTGCAATGTGGGAGACACAGTTCTATCCCTGGGTCGGGAAGATCCCGTGGAGAAGGAAATGGCAACCCACTCCAATATTCTTGTCTGGAGAATCCCATGGACCGAGGAGCCTGGCGGGCTACAGTCCACAGGGTCACAAAGAGTCAGACACGACTGAGCGACTAACTCTTCCATCTACACGAGCACTTGTGCTTGATGCATCCACTGTCTTGGAACACAAAGAATACATATATATGCCAATAAGCACATAAAATATAAATAATAGTTTCCCGGGGCTGCCATCACAGGGCATCACAAGCTGGGTGGATCAAAACAGCAGCAGAATGTATGCTCCAACAGCTCTAGAAGCCGGAAGCCCGAGACCACGGGGCTGGCAAGACCATACTTCCCGTCACGGGGCTGGGAAGGTTCCCCTGCCTCTTCCAGCCTCTAGTGGCTCCTGGGGTCCCCCGGCCGTGGCTACACCTTGCCAATCTCTGTCTCGATCTGTGCCAGAAAGCCCGCTCTGCCTGTTCTCATCAGGGCACTTGTCGTTTTGGGGGGACACACCTAGATAATCCAGGATAATCTCATCTCAAGATCTGTAATCACGCCTGCAAAGACTTTTCCGAGAAGGCTGGGGGGTGGCGGTGGCTTGCGGTGAGCGGCAGGTGTCAACTCGCCCCAGGAGTCATTCCTGAAACTGGCAGGCCCGCCCGTGTCCCGGCCTGGCCTGCCCTTGACTCTGGGGCCGAGCTCCCCACCGCTGAGTCTGCAGGTCACGCCGTCCAGAGAGCACCACCCATGCACGCTTGCCCACTACCCACCTTCCGCACAGGAAGCCTGAGCAGGCGTCCCTCGTCTCAGTATCCTGGCCCTGGGGTGAGGGCTGGTGGGAAGGACGGGGGCGCCCGAAGCTTCTCCAAGGAGAAGAGGAAGCCCACCACGGGTCCACTGGATCTGAGGATCTGCAGAAGGCACCTTGGGTCCACACGTCTCATTAGGAAAACTACCCCCAAGTGACTCCCTCCGACGGGTGAGTCACAGCTTCCGAAGGACGCCTTTCCCCTTGAGCTGGATTCTCCCCTCTCAGACTCGCTCTGTGCACTGAGCACCTGCGGGGAGCTGAGAGCTGAGTCACCAGCCACAGCACCCGTCCTGCTGTGGGGTCCGCAGATGCCTCCCCTGACTCCCCACCCTCCGCCCTCCTGGATGTGAACAGACACGCGTCTTCCAGGACCACAGCGCACACAGCAGAGAGAGGGGAGGTACCTCTTCTCCAGGAAGGAGCACCCCCAGCACCGTAAATTCATCCCCAACAGCTGTCAGGAAAGACCTCCCCCCTCGGGGAAGCAACCCGGCCTACAGCCACAGAGAAAAGCCCCCGCCCTCCTCTGAGCTTCTCCCGGCCACCTTGGGCATCCCTCCGCTCTCTCCACTGGCTGAAGGTTCAGACTGCTCCCAGACGAGTCAGTGTGGGATTTGCCCCCAGCACAAAACTGAAAAAGTAAAAGTGTGAGTCGCTCAGCCATGTCCGACCCGACACCTCTCGACCCCATGGACTATATGTAGCTCACCAGGTTCCTCTGTCCATGAAATTCTCTGGGCAAGAATACTGGAGTGGGTCGCCATTCACTTCTCCAAGGGATCTTCAAAACCTAGGGATTGAACTCAGAGACCCAGGAGGCCCAGATTTGATCCCTGGATTGGGAAGATCCCCTGGAGAAGGGAATGGCAACCCACTCCAGTATTCTTGCCCGGAGAATTCCATGGACAGAGGAGCTTGTGGGGGCTACAGTTCATGGGGTCACGGAGAGTCGCCTTTCTTTCTCCTGCATTGCAGGCGGACTCTTCAGCCTCTGAGGCGCCAGGGAAGCCCTGCACAGAGCTGCCCTGTTAGTCCCCCCCCCACCCCCGCTGCCACAGTGCAGCCCCCGCTCGGCTCCGTCTGCCAGGCGCAAAGCGGACGCTCTAAGGTCTGCTGGTGGGTTAACAGGAAGAGAGAGCCTTTTAACTGGAGGGAGGTGAGGGCCAGGGCCCAGACACAGAGAGGCTCGGTGTCGCCGCTTTCTCAGCCGCCGGCTTTGGAACACCATGTTCAAACTTGGGGGGGTTCCGGGCCTTGCTGATCACTTTTTTTTCTTTCCGAAGCTCATCCAGGCTGGAACTCAATGAGACACCAAGTGGTACACGTAATAATCAACCTGCCCTCAGATCAGATTCTCTGCAGGGGTAAGTTGGACCTGGTTCTGACCATTTCTACCGGAACCGATGACCCTTGAGACCAGGTCTGCTCAGAGCCCTGGGGGAGGATGTGTTCCTAAAAGGATTCGGCGGGTCGGCCAGTGAGATGAGACTGCAGGAGAAATTGGCCCTTCCAATTTCAAACCGTTAACAGAAGACTGCATTTCTCAACCACAAATAGCACATCAACCAGCCAAAGAGGCAGGACCTGTTCAGAAATATCCGTCTACAGTTCACCCTGTAATTTACTTTCTTTGTCGTAGGAAGAGCTATATGTATTTTTTTCTTCAAAGCTTCCTTCCCTTCCCCATAATTATGAATGTTGGATGGAACCAGGAGATGTACCAATAAAAGATTCCTGTCCTGCCCAGAGGTCTGGTCAGAGTCCCCGTTTCAGCAGGCCCAGCGGGACCATCAGAACAAAGAGGCCTCTGCAGGGAGACTTCGTGGGCCCAGAAGGCATAGAGTTCACATAGATAGGCCCAAACTGCCCACTTGAGCTTCCTAACATGCTATTGGTATGGGTTCTTTTTCTTATTATTATTTTTTTTCCATTTTGGTAGAGAGGAAAAGCCATATATTCTCTATAGTTTTTTACTTTAAAAAATATATATATGAGAAGGCAGGAATGAAAAGGGAAATTCGTGGTCAGAGTGAGTCCCTGTGAACAAGAAGCGTGGGGCAGAAATAAAAATATTTAAAGTGCTCTGGCTAGGGCATAGCATTGGCCTTCCTTGGTGGCTCAGTGGTAAAGAATCCACCTGCAATGCAGGAGATGCGAGTTCGATTATTAGGTTGGGAAGATCCCCTGGAGAAGGAAACGGCAACCCACTCCAGTGTTCTTGCCTAAAGAATCCCGTGGACAGAGCAACCTGGCTGGCCACAGTCCATGGGGTCACAGAAGAGGCAGACGTGACTTAGCAACTAAGGAATGGCAGAGCAGCGGTGAAGCTGGGATTCTTCTTGCTCAGAAAGGACTTGACTTCCCCACAGCCCCAGGGCCCAGCCAGCCACCCACCCCGGCCTGCTGACCCCCCGGCAGCCTCTCGGCAAGACCCTCACGTCACCGGAGCACCCTGGGGGTGAGGGTCTCCAAAGAGCCTTCCTGCCTGCTCACGTAGCATCCCAGAATCAGGAGCAGTGGGGGAGGAAGTCCCAGGAAGGGAGCGGTGAGTGCACCCCGCCTCCAGGCTTCCCCGGAATATTCCAGAAACAGCAGGCGGCAAAGGCAGAGCCAGGCCAGCCACCACCGCTCCTGATCTCCAGGGGCCAACATGATCGGCCCGAAACGGATGCCCCGGTCTCCTCTTCCTGTGCGGAAGTGTGTCCAGGGCGCAGCAGAGGCCAGCGCGGGGCCTCTGGTTCCGGGGTAACTTTCCCCTTACCCCAGGAGCTCACCCAGGCCGCTTTCCTTCTCACAGTGTCCGTGGCAGGATTCCAGAACCTGGAGTGGACAGCCGCCTCCCCCAGTGGATTTAAAGAGTTACCGAATGCGGGGTCCGGCTGCTCACGGCTCAAAAGCCGATAAACAGGCCAGGTTGATGGAAAGGAAAACTTGCTTTATGTCAGATGCCGGCAACTGGCAGATGGGGGGGCGGTGGGAGGGCAGACTTCTGTCTAAAGGCTGAGCCCCCACCCCAAACAATCAGAGGCGACAGACAGAAACAGCACAGTCTGCTCTGACGGACACCTTGAAATTGGCCATCAGCGGTCTGATCAGCGTCATCTCGATGGTTTTAGGTACAGTTAATCTTCAGTTTCAAGGTCAGTTTATTTCCATTTAGTCAAGGCCAGTTCTCAGAATTATGGCAGCTTACGTCGTGGCTAAGTCTGGGCTCGTGTAGTTAACTCCTTCCACCTGGTGGAGTTTTTGGCATAAGACAGCTCACAGGATGTGGCTCAGAATATTATCTATAGCCCTCGAGAAAGAGCTAAAGGTCCTTGACTGTGCTTAACGACTACTTTATTATCATTTGGTCTCCTTTGACTGTTTCATTTTGTTTCTGCATGTTCTCAAGCCACTGATTAAACTTACTCTTAGACTGAAGTTTTTTTACAGATAAAAGTCAGGCTGAGGGCCTCGAGGGCAGGGGCAAGGACCTGCTCTGTTTCAAAACCACTGGGCCCTGTCCCCCAAAAGTGTTTCTCACTGGTGAGATGTCCACCCAATGGGAGATGCTGAGCCTTTCTCCATCCCAATGCCAGAACGCGACTGGGATGCCTAGAAGCTTGGCAGAACCATGCCCCGAGAATCACCTCTGCAAATGTCTCCCCCAGCTGACATCTTGGCCAGTGGCTGGGTGAGCTATGGCTGGAATGCTTATGAGGTTTGCAGATGGCCGGAGTCTGGAGGGAACGCTAATTCCACACGTCTTGGGAGGAAGGGCCACAGGCAAAGCCAGGAACCTGGAGTGCTGACCCAATTAACCTACAGCGCCGTAAATTAAACCTACAGCGCCGTAAAATCCTGGATCCGGGTTCCACAGACGGAGACTGAGAGGCCATCTCAGTAATCCATGGAAGGGGGGGGGCGGAGCAGGGTGACACGCTTGCCGCCACCAGCGCTGACGCAGGCGGCCTCCTTTAGATCTGGTCCACGGCTGTCTGGGGAAGCCACGGTGTGGGCAATGCTGGAACCACAAGAAGCAAAATGATTCTAATTTCAGACTTCTCATTTCTCTGCTTGAAGAAGTCTGGGAGAAGTGAAAACTGGGAAAATCCTCCTATTCCAACGCACCTATGAAGCTTGGGTTTCTTAAATGGTGCTTAATTGGGTTAATGTTTAGACTTCCCAGGTGACTCAGACCGTAAAAGCGTCTGCCTACAATGCAGGAGACCAGGGTTTGATCCCTGGGTTGCGAAGTTCCCCTGGAGAAGGAAATGGCCACCCACTCCAGAATTCTTGCCTGGAGAATCCCATGGACAGAGGAGCCTAGCGGGCTGCAGTCCATGGGGTCACAAAGAGTCGGACACGCCTGAGTGGCTTCACTTTCTTTCACTTTGGTTAGTGTTTAAGTGCACAGTGTGGGACTTCCTTGGTGGCCCAGTGGTTAAGGCTCTGCCTTGCAGTGCAAGGGACATAAGTTCAATCCCTGGTCCAGAAAGATCCCACATGCCTCGTAGCAGGTAAGACCAGGCACCACAACTGCTGAGCCCAAGCTCTGGAGTCCAGGCTCTGCAACAGGAGAAGCCACTGCAATGAGGAGCCTGTGCCCAGCCCCCGAAGGGTGGCCTCTGCTGCTGGCACCGAGAGAGAGGCCCGCAGAGCAGTGAAGACCCAGTATCGCCACAAGGAAACAGATAAATGCACAGTGAACTTATAAGAAAGTAAGGATGGTTCTCAGAAGAAACAAATAAGGCGGAACCCCAAGTCCAGCCAGAGATGTAAAAGAGTGAGCCTTAAGGCCAGAGGCTAAACCTGCCCCCTCGGTGGTTCCTGTCCCCAGGGGTGTCCACTTGTCTGGATACATAGGGACAGGACAGGAGATCTTAGTGAAATGCTCCCATACTTCCAAGACACTCAAAGACTCAGCCCAAGTTACAGGTGAAGGAGGAAAGCTTGTCTAATTTTGTAAATATTACTATTGCTGGGTATGGATGTGAGAGTTGGACGATAAAGAAAGCTGAGCACTGAAGAATTGACACTTTTGAACTGTGATGTTGGAGAAGACTCTTGAGAGTCCCTTGGACTGCAAAGAGATCCAACCAGTCCATCCTAAAGGAGATCAGTCCTGGGTGTTCATTGGAAGGACTGATGTTGAAGCTGAAACCCCAATACTTTGGCCAGCTGATGTGAAGAGCTGACTCATTGGAAAAGACCCTGATGCTGGGAAAGATTGAAGGCAGGAGAAGGGAACAACAGAGGATGAGATGGTTGGATGGCATCACCGACTCAATGGACATGAGTTTGAGTGAACTCTGAGAGTTAGTGATGGACAGGGAGGCCTGGCGTGCTGCAGTCCATGGGGTCACAAAGAGTCGGACACAACTGAGTGACTGAACTGAACTGAACCAAACTGAACTATTGCTGGTTTAGTGATATATAGTAACAGCCTACAACAGAAAGTGAATAAAAGATGATTTTACTAAAAACAAACAAAAAACATATCTGGAACCTTAGGGAGATTCCATTCCATGGAGGCCCCTCTGCAGCCATCATCCATTCCTGGAATTTTGAAAGGCCTTGAGTCCTGGCCATGTTAGGACCGAAAAGTGCAAAGATCAGGAAACGCCCGTTTTTGGACCCTTTGCTCCCAGGGCTTGCATTCTACACCCTTCTCTTAAATTTGGTCAGAAAGTCAGTATAGACGGGATTGAGGAAGAGCGTCTGCATAGGATGGGTGGCAAACAGGCCAGCGTGGGTTCTAGGAGACACCGTGAAGGGCAGGTTGTTTGTTATGGGACCTGCGGGATTCTCCAGTCAAGTGAGCGTTTAGGATCTCCCGGCGAGGCGGGCATTATGGAGTCAATACTGGAGCGGCATTCACCAAATTTCATGACAGCCGGGAGCACCAGGCCAGGCGGCAGGGACTCGCCCTGGACCCAGGAGGTGAGCTTGGCTCCTGCAATGGGGAGATGGAAGAGCCCATGGTCCCGGACACGCAGCGTCCTGGCACCTCCGTCACAGACGCATCAGTGTTTTAACTAAGAACCACACCTGCCCTTTTCTTGAAATGTAAATTGGACCGGACCATCCAAGCAGGTTTGCAAGTAGGTCAGCCCCTCTTCTGGGGGTCCCAAGGTCATTAACACCTCCTTGGGCCTTAGGTGAGTCCAAGTTGGAAGGAAGGGAACCTCCACGAAGCAAGAGCAGGAATTAGGCCAAAGCCACAAAGTCTGAAACAGAAAGACAGAGATGAGTGCCCGCCAGGTGGGCACATGATGGCAGGGCTGGCATGGGCACCAGGGGCAGAGGTCAAGAGGGAGCTCTCCCAAAGAGGGTCTCCTCAGGGCTGAGGACCCAGGACCCTCTCCTGGGTCTCTGGGTCCTGCCTCAGCCCACTGAGCGCTGAACACCTGGACGAAGCCTGGTACAGGTTGCACCATCCAATATGGCGGCCACTTTGGCCAACCCAAACTGCAGATTCTTCATCACTGGGCCACCGGGGAAGTCCCTGAAATCGTATTTTTAGATAGATCTGATTAAATAAATAGTTCAACTTAATTTTACCAGTTTTTTCTCACTATTTTAACTATTTCCGATGGACAGCACGCTCTAAGGCTCCTGGCAGCATCCTGGAGGATGGTCCAAGAATGCTCACCCCCTGGTACCCACGGTCTTGTGTAATCAACCCTCGCTCCCCACCCCACTCATGTGACCGCTTCAAGCCTGAGGACATGGCGACACTGAAGGAAAGTCACTTCCATGACTGGGTAACAAAAGCTGGTGATTTCGTTTTGCTGGCTGCCTGTCCCTCAGGTTCTGCAGGAGCCCACGTGGCAAGGACTTGAAGGTAGTCCTGTGAGCAACTGACCCTGCCCACCACCAGTGAGGCTGTTCTCCATCGCAAGTTCGAGGCAGCTAAGTCCTCGTGAACATCTTGATGGCATGAAAGGACCCAGCAAATCCAGGCCCGATTCCCAGCTCAAAGAGACTGTCAGGAAACGAGTGCATGTCGCTTTAAGCCCCCAGGTGTGTGTGCTTAGTCAGCCAGTCACGCCCAGCTTACTGTGATCCCGAGGACGCTGGCTGTCTCCAGGCAAGAGCGCAGGAGTGGGTTGCCGTTTCCTTCGCCAGGGGTTCTTCTTGATCCGGGGATCAAACCCAGGCCTCCTGCATTGCAGGCAGACTCTACCATCTGAGCCACCACGGAAGCCCTAAGCCACTAAATTGAAGGCTCACTTGTTGCAGCGAGAGCTGACAGATAACAGCCCCCACCAGACTGCACGCAAGAACCTCAGGCCTTTGGGCTTGTCTGTTCGGGGTTAAATCCTCCGGACAAACAGTGCAGACGCAGGCCTGAGCAGGAATAAGTTGGTTCTCAGAGTGGGAGGCAGGCCCAGATGGCACCTTCCTGAGGTGGAGTGTGACCCACGGCCGCAGCTCTGCAGCCGCCCCTCAGCCTCAGAAAAGCTGCCGCTCTGTGAGACACGGCCCCCGAGCATCTCTGAGGCCTCAGACATCACAGTTATGATAAGGTGATTAAACTAAATGAAGTGCTCCACCCTGTCTCTAGTTTTCAAGCTCTCAATTACGACTCCCACCTGGATGGGCTTTTCTGGAGTCTGGGGGACATCAGTCCCCACTCTGGTTTTCTCTGCGTGCTTGTGGTACCCTGGGGCAGTGAGGTATCAGGCAGGGGGGAGATCCCGCACCAGTCCAGGGGGGCTGCAGGCTGGCTCTGGCCTGGGACCCCCGAGGAGCTCCACACAGGCCCAGCACACCGCCCCGGCCAGCAGGCCCTCCAGACATCCACCTCGAGTCCCTGGGCCACCACACTCGAGAGCCTGATCTGGTACACCTCCGAGGTCCCCAGAAAGGACCACAGGCACACACATCCCCGACATATACACACACCCCTGACATGTGCACACAGACACACACTCCCAGCATACACATACACATCCCCAACATATACACACATCCCCGACAGGC
>SJYV01008842.1:0-13712 GCA_006410875.1 Neotragus pygmaeus
AGCCTGGTGGGCTGCTGTCTATGGGGTCACACAGAGTCGGACACGACTGAAGCGACTTAGCAGCAACAGTGTGCATCTATTAATTTTGTACTCCAATTTATCCCTTCCTCCTTTCTCTTTGATAACCATAACTTTGTTTTCTATGTCTGTGAGTCTGTTTCTCTGTTGTTAATAAGTTCATTGTATAATTTTGCTTGGATTCCACATATAAATGATATCAGATAATATTTGTCTTTCTCTAACTTCCCTTAGTATGATATTCTCCAGGTCTGTCCCCATGTTACTGAAATAAGGCATTCTTTTAAAGGCCCCAGGAAAAATTCCTAGAAGGGAAAAGAGGATAGGAAACCAGCATACTTTCATTTGCACAGTAGTGACTGATAGTACGTTAGCACATTAGCATGGATTTGTTTATCAGATTTGTCAATTGTGAGTTAGAAAGCAGAGCTCACAATTGAGACAGGTGTAGTCTGGAGATGGTAGAGAGGAGGTGAGAAGGTCTGTGTTTTGAAGTGACAATATGGAAGTCTCCAGGGATAAAAAGAATAGTGATGAAAAAGTGGATGCTGAGAAAGGTCTGCATTTCAAAAGTTAAGGGCAGCCTCAGAGTAGAATTTCTTTCAGGCTGCTCTGAATATGACTAGGAAGAATAAAACACTAGTTATTGAAATTGTGAAATGAGTTTAAAATAGAACTAATGAACAAAATGATAGTCTTGTCGAAGTTTCACTAGCAGCGTGTCGACTGTACTTTGTGGAAGTACAAGTTCGGTGGTGTTACTGGCTTGATAAAATTCGCTTTGCTTTGGGGCTGAGAAGATCAGCTGTGATCCCGAGAGGAGGCCATCGTGGCGTCCCACGCAGGGGTGGTTCTGTGTTCATCTGGCTTTGGTTGAGTTTCTGCTTTGCTGTTTCTGGCTTCATTTGGATTATCATGTAATAATGCTCATTTAATAACAGTGAACTGAGAGGCGTCGTTTTGAAACATCGTTATCTTCTTTATACTTTTCTCTTTTCCCAAGGATCACAAGGAGGAGACACTTCTCACACACAACAGTTCCACAGTCTGATTTGCAATCTGCTACTTCTCATTAGACTTCAAGGTGGCTGTAGACAGTCCCATTTTTTGATGCTCACTTAGTCTATTGCTCCTTCAGAATCTAAAACACTTCCTTTGGCTGCCGTTGAATCATCTGTAAGCATTTCCAGAGTAAAGGCCCTTTCTGAAGTCCCCTAGGAGGCAACGCAGTCACCAAGCACAAGAAGGAAAATCACGTCATAAATCTCAGAAGTTATTTTCCATTTACATAACCAGTAGCAAATATCACTTGCAGGGCTTAAATAATGTAAATATAAACTAGGAGCGACTCTATCCATGGATCTTAATGAAACACCGTATATAAGAAGTATGAAATAAAAAGGCTCATTGAACAGATTTTTTAAAGTCAAAGAGAATATAAACAAATGCTCATACATGCATAATACATATGTGTCAGGCACTTTGCATTCAACACTGAGGCTAAAATTTTCAGGTTGTAAAAATAAATAAGCTTACAGATCCCTAAGGGGCTTTTTTTTTTTTTTTTAATGTCTTTTGGTACATCAGACAGAAACTGATCTGAGGTTGGTGTTCCTGGGGATTTCAGTAGACTGGCTGGTCTGGACCCCACAGCTAGTGGAGAGACGGCTGCTGCTTAGCGATGAGTTAAAGGAGAGCTAGATTTGCCTTCACAAAATGGCTTGCTCGTGTTCTTTGCTAGGATTCACTGTAATTATGATATAATCTATTTGTTTCATTCTGGATGTTCACTCCCTGCTACTTTGAAGTTGGTGAGTGAGCATTATTGTATATTTCTTACACATGAGAATAGGAAAATTCTAGAAAACTCAAACTGTTTGTAAATGGCTAAGCTGGCAGAAGAGAAAATGAAACCTAAACTTCTCAAATTCAACTTTTTGGCTTAGTTACTACAGAATTGCTGGTAGATATTCTGATTCCAGAGTAACTGGAAAAAAAATTTTGTCTTCAACTGTTTGCTTTCATCATTGTTTTTTAAAATAGTATTTACTAATATTTCCCTATTTAAAATATAATATTGCCCTTTAGAAAAATATAAAAATGTATAAAAAGAGAATAAAATCCATAGATTAATGCTAATACCCAGAGAGAACATATTTTAACACAGCTTGTCTCCTCTAAAAAAGCTAGATTTACACTATATGTAAGTATTATTTTTCATTAATTTAGTAGGTCAACCTATTACAAGGACATCTATTTTATGTACTATTAAGAAACAAGAGAAATTGCTGATAATATGGTGCAATGCTTAATGATTTAGGATTATTATTTTATATTTGTTGAAAAAATCCTCTAGACATAGGTCTCTTTCAAATATTTTGAGTTTACATGAATAAAAATAAGTGAAATTGATTGGCTAGGTATTCTAAAACTTTTTAATATTCAAACATCAACTCAAGATTCACCCTGTGATTCAGACTTTTTAATATTTGTATTTTTTTGATACAGTTATCTTCTATTTCTGCTAGGCTATTGGTGATGCAGCATTTTTTGGAAACTGTTCTATTGTTTCTAGAACATGCCTTTAAGTTGGTATTGCCTAGCTATAAGTTTTAATATACATGTACAAGCAATGAAACTTTAAGAAACACAATGATCTTAGATATGCAAAAATACAAAAAAACTATGCATCTTAGAGGGCTTCCCTGTTGGCTCAATGATAAAGAATCTGCCTGCCAATGCAGGAGACACAAGAGACATGGGTTTAATCCCTGGGTTATTGACTATGCCAACGCCTTTGATCGTGTGGATCACAATAAACTGTGGAAAATTCTGAAAGAGATGAGAATACCAGACCACCTGACCTGCCTCTTGAGAAATCTGTATGCGGCCAGGAAGCAACAGTTAGAACTAGACATGGAACAACAGATGGGTTCCGAATAGGAAAAGGAGTATGTCAAGGCTGTATATTGTCACCCTGCTTACTTAACTTTTATGCAGAGTACATCATGAGAAAGACTGGGCTGGAAGAAGCACAAGCTGGAATGAAGATTGCTGGGAGAAATATCAATTATCTCAGATATGCAGATGATACCACTCTTATGGCAGAAAGTGAAGAGGAACTAAAAAGCCTCTTGAGGAAAGTGAAAGAGGAGAGTGAAAAAGTTGACTTAAAGCTCAACATTCAGAAAATGAAGATCATGGCATTCGGTCCCATCACTCCATGGGAAATAGATGGGGAAACAGTGGAAACGGTGTCAGACTTTACTTTTTTGGGCTCCAAAATCACTGCAGATGGTGATTGCAGCCATGAAATTAAAAGATGCTTACTCCTTGGAAGAAAAGCTGTGACCAACCTAGATGGCATATTCAAAAGCAGAGACATTACTTTGCCAACAAAGGTCCGTCTAGTCAAGGCTATGGTTTTTCCTGTGGTCATGTATGGATGTGAGAGTTGGACTGTGAAGAAAGCTGAGCAGCGCAGAATTGATGCTTTTGAACTGTGGTGTTGGAGAAGACTCTTGAGAGTCCCTTGGACTGCAAGGAGATCCAACCAGTACATTCTGAAGGAGATCAGCCCTGGGATTTCTTTGGAAGGAATGATGCTAAAGCTGAAACTCTGGTACTTTGGCCACCTCATGCAGAGTTGACTCATTGGAAAAGACTCTGATGCTGGGAGGGATTGGGGGCAGGAGAAGAAGGGGACGACAGAGGATGAGATGGCTGGATGACATCACTGACTCAATGGACGTGAGTCTGAGTGAACTCTGGGAGATGGTGATGGACAGGGAGGCCTGGTATGCTGTGATTCATGGGGTCGCAAAGAGTCGGACATGACTGAGCAACTAAACTGAACTGAACTAGGAAGATTCCCTGGAGTATGAAGTGGCAACCCACTCTAGTACTCTTGCCAGGAAAATTGCATGGACAGAGGAGCCTCCCAGGCTACAGCCCATGAGGTTGCAAAGAGTTAGACATGAATGAGCAACTGAGCACACACATGCTTCTTAGAATCTATAAAATATGGTATATGCAACCTTCTTTTTTGCTAAATTTTATATCATTAGAACTTATTGCTACCTTTTAAATTAATGATTTTTTTTAAAAAAATTAATGATATTTAAGAGCTATACAGCATTCAATATAATTTATGTAAACAATTCCTTATTATTGCACATTCAGGACCTCTTTGATTTTTTGCCATCATAAATTAAAATATGATAAACATCTTTGAGTGTAAACCTTTGTCCACATCTTTGATAATTTCCTTGAGATGGAGTTCTAAGTTTGCCTAACTAGGCAAAATGATATGCAGTTTGCACTTCCTATACATTGTCAGATTACTTTCTAAAATGACTGTATCAATCTGTACACTAACTACTAGACTCTGCAGGCACACACTGCTAACCACTGCTATTCTCTACTCACCAGCAGTGTCTACAAGTTAAAGTTTGCCTCTTGATCAACCTACCCTTTCCTTACATTTCTTTTATTTTTATTTATCACTTGCCAGCATGATAAATAATTTCTTTCTCATTTTGGTAATTACTCCTTTCCTCAGTTCAGTTCAGTTGTTCAGTCATGTCCACCTCTTTGTGACCCCATGGACTGAAGCACACCAGGCTTCTCTGTCCATCATCAACTCCTGGAGTTAGCTCAAACTTATGTCCATCATGTTGGTGATGCCATCCAGCCATCTTATCCTCCATCATCCCCTTCTCCTCCTGCCTTCACTCTTTCCCAGCATCAAGGTCTTTTCCAGTGAGTCAGTTCTTCACATCAGGTGGCCAAAGTATTGGAGCTTCAGCTTCAGCATCAGTCCTTCCAATGAATATTCAGGAATGATTTCCTTTAGGATGAACTGGTTGGATCTCCATGCAGTCCAAGGGACTCTCAAGAGTTTTCTCCAACACCATAGTTTAAAAGCATCAATTCTTTGGCGTTCAGATATCTTTATGGTCCAAATCTCACTCCTTTCCTAAGTCCATGAATTTTAACCAAGAGAACTTTTACTTATCACTTACCCAAATTATACTAGGTGTAGCTAGCTACCTTCTTTTTTTTTTTTTTTTTTGCTAGCTACCTTAATTTTCCCTCTGCAGTTTCCTTAATCACCTCACTGCTCTAATTTTTTAGATACTCAGGGGGCTAAACCTGAATTTATTATTAGAAGATTTTGTCATGAAGGTAGGACAAGTCTATTTAATTTTCTTGATGAAATACTTATTTATGTCTAGTCCTCCATTCGATTACATATGTTGGCTTTTTTCATAATAATAGTAAAAATAATAAAAATTCATTGCTCTCCATTCTGACCTAAAAGGTTTTTTCTAGAAATATTGTCAAGCCTTGTTGAAATAAGTAAAATTTCCATTACTGGCACATTTATGGTCCAGGTCTTCATGATCATTGGAGATTTATTTAGGAAATGAAAGCTATTTTTAATATTCATCCTTTCAGCAAGCATCCATTGGGTGCACATTAGATGAGGTAAGGTAGGGTGAAGTCGATCAGTCATGTCCGACTCTTTGCGACCCCGTGGACTGTAACCTACTAGGCTTCTCCGTCCATGGGATTCTCCAGGCAAGAATACTGGACTGGATTGCCATTTCCTTCTCCAGGGGGTCTTCCCGACTNGAAGTCGATCAGTCATGTCCGACTCTTTGCGACCCCGTGGACTGTAACCTACTAGGCTTCTCCGTCCATGGGATTCTCCAGGCAAGAATACTGGACTGGATTGCCATTTCCTTCTCCAGGGGGTCTTCCCGACTCAGGGATCGAATCCAGGTCTCCCACATTGGAGGCAGACGCTTTAACTTCTGAGCCACGAGGGAAGCAGGTGCAACATTTGATGCTTGCAGTAATGCCAAGAAGAATAAGCCACATTCCTCACCCTATATTGATAATAATAATAACAATGGAAATTTATTAGATTCTTCCTTTATGCCAAGTACAGGTCTAAATGCTTGACATGTACTAACTCATTTAATCCATTCAACAACAATATGAGATTGGTTTTATTATTATCTTTATTTTATAGATAAAACAAAGGCAGGGAGAAGAAAGTAATTACCAAGAACCACACAGATGAATTGGAACCTGGACTACTTTACTCCAGAATCAATTTGCCTAACATATACTTCCCTATAAAAACTTAGAGTACAATAAGGTAGATTAGATTTACACAACATAACTTGCAAATAAACACTATTACCAGGAAAATATGATAGTACAAGGGGGTTGGGAACTTAGAGAAATCAAGATCCAAAGAAGTAGAATATGAATGGACCTTGAAAGATATAAATAATATTGCTTTGAGTTGAAATGAAGGTGCATAGTTACATGGTGGGTGGAAAGATAACAAACTCTAGGGCCCAATACCCCTGGGTTCAAATTATGTCCACAGCACATACTAGTTGTAAGGCAACTTCTCTTAGTCTCAGAAACGCAACCTGTTTTAGTTCTAATGAGCAAAGATATAAAAGTTTGGAAGCAGATGATATGTTTAGTGAATGGAAGTGATGCAAAGAAGAGAGGGCTACTGGGGGCAGTTCAAGAAAGGAAGGAGGGGAGGGAGGGAAGAAAGGAAAGGAGAAAGGAAGGAAGGAAGGGCAAGCATATGTGGGGAGCAGTTGTGGCTGAAGACAAACTGAAACAGATATGAAGAATTGGTGAAAGACTTGAGATAGCAGAAAGAAAGTAGGTCATTTTACTCAAAGGGAAACCACAAAGTTGGTAGCAGGATTATTTGGAGCAAAGAGAGGCTGAAGAAGTAAACGCGAAGGAGACTACGGGGACTGTCCAGTTGAGTGATAATAATGGCAAGAATCAGGGCAATGTTTATGGAAAGGAAGGAGAGAGATCCAAGAATAATTTCAAAGGTAGATTTGAAAGAACTTGTTAACCAACTAGGGATTTGGGATGGAGTCAAATGTTCCTCTGGTTTTCGCCCTACGGGCCTGAAATGATGATCAGGCCTTTTTTCAGAGAGAAATTGGAATTAGTTTAGGAGTGAATCAGAACTGCAAACTTGGGTGTCAGCAGTATGGATGACTTTGTGAAAAGTTTGAATGCAAAGGGAAAGAGAAGATGGGAGTTTGAGTGTCATAGTCCTAAAGCTAATTTAGGAAGAAGAATCTCTCTCTTTTTTTTTTTAAATTAATTTATTTTTTAATTTGACTTTACAATACTCTATTGGGTTTGCCATACATTGACATGAATCCGCCACAGGTAAGAATCTCTTTTGGATCAGCGCTTTTCTTTAGCAAAACCAAAAGTTAATTCTATTTTGGAGTCTTCTTCTCANTAAATTAATTTATTTTTTAATTTGACTTTACAATACTCTATTGGGTTTGCCATACATTGACATGAATCCGCCACAGGTAAGAATCTCTTTTGGATCAGCGCTTTTCTTTAGCAAAACCAAAAGTTAATTCTATTTTGGAGTCTTCTTCTCATTCTTTTCAGGGACCTTGATTCTCTTTTTGGATTAGACATTCCAGTGAGAACTTGATAGGAACTATAGATGCTATTGTATCCCCAAGTGTGTATGTGCATGAGTGGCAAAGGATGGAATCATAAAGATGCATACAAAAATTTACATACCATTTTAGAGAGTTCTTATACTTTTTGAAGCCTAGCCCACAAATCTCAAGAGTTTGCTTTCCATAGCTTCTTTTGTAACCAGTGTAATCCTATTTTTCCAACTACAATTAACTACATTTTAAGTACTGTGCTAAGTGTCTAAGTACCAGCTCATTTAATCCTCACCATCACATTGCCATATAGGTATTGCATTTCAAACATGCAGAAACACAGAGTTTAAATAAATTGCCCTGAGTTATAGCACTATTATGTGGTAGAGGCAAGAGTTGAACCTAGATCTCTGTATTAGGTTTCTCCAGAGAAACAGAATCGTAGGGGGTATGTGTGTGTCTGTGTGTGTATGTATGTGGGTACATGTGTGTGTTATTGTGTCTGTGTGTATGTATGTGTGTCTCTGTGGGTATATCTCTGTACGTGTGTGTTTATAAAGAGATTTAGTCTAAGGAAGTGGCTTATGTACTTAGGGAAGGTGACAAGTCCCAAGACATGCAGTCAGCAAGTTGGTGACCCAGCAGAGCTGATGCTATAGTTCCAGTCTGATTCCAAAGGCCTGAGGACCAGAAGAACCAATGATGCACTTCCTGTCCAAAGACTGGGAGGCTTGAGATTCAGATGGAGGTGAGGTTTCAGTCCGAGTCCAAGGACAAGAAAAATCTGATGTCCTACTTCAAAGAATGTCAGGTGGGAGGGAATTCTCTCTTACTCTGGGGATGGTCAGCCTTTTTGTCTATTCAGGCCTTCAGCTGATTAGATGAGGGCCATCTGCTTTACTCAGTCCATGGATTTAAACATTAACCTCATCCAAAACACACTCACAGACATACCTAAATAATGTTTGACCGACTATCTGGGCATCCAGTAGTCTAGTCAAGGTGACACAAAAGATCAACGACTAATAGTTCCAACCGCTGAGCCCCGTAAGTGTGTTAGTCACTCAGTTGTGGCCAACTTTTTGCGACCCCATGGACTGCAGCCCACGAGGCTCCTGTGTCCATGAGATTTTCCAGGCAAGGATACTGGAGTGGGTTGCCCTTTCCTTCTCCAGGGGATCTTCCCAACCCACGGATTGAACCCAGGTCGCCTGCACTGCAGGTAGATTCTTTACTGACTGAGCTACAAGGGAAGGCNATGAGATTTTCCAGGCAAGGATACTGGAGTGGGTTGCCCTTTCCTTCTCCAGGGGATCTTCCCAACCCACGGATTGAACCCAGGTCGCCTGCACTGCAGGTAGATTCTTTACTGACTGAGCTACAAGGGAAGGCCATACTGTCACTTAAAAATACACTCTAAAGTTTTTCGTGAATGAACTTTGATTTGGCTTTCACATGTGCCTTACTTAAATTACTCATGTTAGAGCTGCTGCTTCTTGCCCATTTCCCCTTTTCCCGTAACGTTCTCCTAATCGAAGATTCTATAGTAAAACCCACTCGGATTCATTCTGTTTGCTTTCTGCCCTGTTTTTTTCCCTAAGAAGATAAACTAGCCAAGGAAGCTTCCTATTTCATTTTAAATGTTCAAAGAGGGTTTTGCAGCTAAAAGTGAGTTAACAACATCTAAAAGAATCCTCAGTACGCACTAGGAGTGCATAGCAGGTGTTAAGAGTTTTCAAATTCACTGCATGCAATAGAAAAGAATCGCTGCATTCTGGTAGCAGTATCGAAACGTTCAGGTGGCTGTTTAGCATGCAGCGTTTGTGTTCGTAAAAGTCAATGCACGATTAAAAAAATATATTGTGGCTGTTTTTAGGCCCTGGAGCCAATCCAAAATAACAGCTGGGGTTTTACATCTCCTGGGGGACTCCTCAGACTCATGAAATTCAGTCCCAAGAAGTCATAACACTCTATTAGTGTGAAAGGCCCTGTGAGCAGGAGCCTGGAAGCTCAATTGTCAGAGTACACGGGAGACAGAAGGGCAGCTGTACACTCTCTCCGTCACACGCATTTCCAAATTTCTTTAATGAACTGAGTGCATCCACATAAGCTTGAAATGGTGATTAAGCAGTCGAAGTAAAGCCTTTGGCTTACAGGTTGTGTTTCTTTTCTACCAGGTGAGGGACGCACTAGTAGTGGGAGAACACATCTCTTCTTCACTTTACTTTGAAAACTGTAAACAGGAAAGTAGTAGATCAACTGGAGTGTGTCTTACGGACTGTGTGTTCAACTGTGTACCAGTCAAGGTAAAACAATTAATTTAAATTAACCTTTGATTTCTGTAAATGCAGACTGCAAAGCTATTGAAAGTGCATAGATAACTTGGAAGAAATTATGTTCACAAAAGGAGCATAAAGTCTAAATTTAAATTAGCTGATGTCTAGAAACAGGCAATGCAGTTGTACTGGGTTGGCCAAAAGGTTCATTCATGTTTTCCCACAGTATCGTACAGAAAAATCCAAGAACTTTATGGCCAACCCAAAGTTGTAGTTGAAGTCTGATTTTCAAATTTAGAAAAGGAGAAAAATAATATATCTTATGTCTTACTGGTTGGTAGATATCTTTTCCATAAAGGTCCCAATAGCACTGCAACTTCCTTGGAGTAGGTTTTTAAATATAATGCTTTGAATATGATGTGGCTTTGGGCAATGGAACCAAATATACCAGCCTCAAGTCTTAAATGATTTAGTTTTTTTTTTCTTTTGGTTTGAAATTGCCAAGTGATTTCATAGTGTCAAGGCCTATTTTCCTTAGATAACATGCTGAAGGTAGCCCAAGTGAGGTTAAATGCCAGCATCATCTACCATCATTGACTGAGACATTACCATCACTGGCTCTGGAGCTGCAAAGAGAAAAGCCCTACTTCTCCCTGCAGAGCTTACATACAAAGATGATACAAGGCACTGGATATTGTTGAATATGAGTTGAGACAATAAGTACTTTGAGGTTGGGGAAGGTAGGAATCCATTCTTAAAGAGCTTCTTTGCCAGTCTCAGTTGTATAATCTGTGAAGTAGTATCTGACCCCTAAAACACAGGAAAATTATAAATTTGATCTTCCATTACTAAATATAAATTTGATCTTCCATTACTAAATATAAATTTGATCTTCCATTACTAAATATCAATTCTCTCTTATATCTCTAGCTTTTAGCTCAGAGTGCTTCCCTGGTGGCTCAGAGGTTAAAATNGACATGAGTCTGAGTGAACTGCGAGAGATGGTGATGAACAGGGAGGCCTGGTGTGCTGCAATTCATGGGATCGCAAAGAGTCTTACACGACTGAGCCACTGAACTGAACTGAACTGAACTATGCATGTCTGCATACTAAATCACTTTAGTCATGCCTGACTCTTTGCAATTCCGAGGACAGTACCTCGCCACTAATCATGTGAGTTCTCTGATAGTGAAGTGGCAAAAAGCAAGGAGAAAATTTTAAGTTTGGGCTTTGTGTTTTTAGCAATATGATTAATATAAGAAAAATATCCTTAAGATAACTAGAACAATGATTTTACATATCCCAGTATATTAATCAACCTTCTACTGATGGGAATCTATGCTGTTACTAAACCATTCCTTTAACTACAATATACTGAGATGTGTCTTTCTGTTGTTTCATAAGAGAATTCCTCCTTTTTCATGTGATATATCTATAGTTCACATTTTAATTATTGCCATTGTATTGAAGCAACTTAGCAGCAGCATTATCTTTTTATCATTTAATTTCTTTGCATTTTTTTCCTTTCCCCCTTTGTTTTCAAAGTGAATCACAAACTATTCTATTATTCTATGGTTTCTTCTCTAAAATTACATGAAATATAGATTGCATTTCTCTTTCAGTAATTCCCTTCACCCCCCTCCTATTCTATTTTAAATGAAGCATAATATACACACTGGAAAGCAAATTGTAACGATATCACAACTCCATGTATTTTCACCGGGAATCACATTCATGCAATGAGCACCCAGACCAAGAAGCAGCACATTATCATCCTACCAGCAGAACTCTGGGTAAAGAAAGTGAAGTTGCTAAGTTGTGTCCAACTCTTTGTGACCCCATGAACTACCAGGCTACCTGGTAGCTGCTACTAGCCTCCCAGGCTGCTCTGTCCATGGAATTTTCCAGGCAAAAGTACTGGAGTGGGTTGCCATTTCCTTCTCCAGTGTATCTTCCTTCCCCAGGGATCAAACCCGGGTCTACTGCATTGCAGGCAGACGCTTTACTGTCTGAGCCACCAGGGAAGCCCAATAATACTCTGAATAATTCTATTCACAATAATCCTATTCACATTGAACGTTAGAACAATGAAAATAGCCTTTACACTATTTCTACTTTTCAGCATGTACACTAGATTGCCACAATTCTATTTTATACAAATGCACTACATTGTTTCCAGTCTTTTGGATCTCCTGTTTTGTGAAATTCCTCTTTACATCTTCTGCTTCTTTTTAAAATTCACATTTATATTATATTATAAAATGTTATATTCCATTTTAATAAGTATATATTATTCACTAAATCTTTACCTGTTTCTTCTCTTTTCATGTCTTTTACCATTAGCTCTTTGAGTTATTGGCTTATTATTTACAATTTAATCAAAACTTTTATCTTCTTTCTAGGTTTTATATAATTTTAGTGTGTCATTAAGCTATTTTCTTATTGGCTTATTAAGAGACTTTACTTGTTTTTAGTGCAGAGATGTTAAAGATTTGTCTGCTTCTTTTTATTATCAATACAAATATAAACTGATATTTTGTCTTTTAAAAGTAATTCTTCACTTAAGAGACAATAATTGTTAAACTCCATCTCCACAAATACCTTAACTTCAATAGCTCTTAGGTTATGTGACACAGTAACAAACTTTATTGTCATACTAACATAAAACATTATTTTCTTAACTTTTTACAAAAGTATTCGCATCTATATAAATGTTTATTTTTACACAACAGTAAATATTCATAATTAAAAAAATTTACTTTATNACCTTAACTTCAATAGCTCTTAGGTTATGTGACACAGTAACAAACTTTATTGTCATACTAACATAAAACATTATTTTCTTAACTTTTTACAAAAGTATTCGCATCTATATAAATGTTTATTTTTACACAACAGTAAATATTCATAATTAAAAAAATTTACTTTATTTTACTTTACAATACTCTATTGGCTTTGCCAAACATCGACATGAATCCACCACAGGTGTACACGAGCTCCCAATCCTGAATCCTCCTCCCACCTCCCACCCCACAACGTCTCTCTAGATCATCCCCATGCATCAGCCCCAAGCATCAAGCATCCTGCATTGAACATAGACCAGCGCCTCGTTTCTTACATGATAGTATACATGCCTCAATGCCATTACGACATATTCTGACTACAGGTAATTTATATCATGAAGATTTGAAAGAGCAAGATGAGATTTAAGATTACGAAGCGATTCACTAAATAGAGTCATAGTGACTTCTTTTTTAATGTTAATATGACATTTTCATTTTAATATTTGACCTAATGACTTCTTTCAATTGTTTTTTTCAAAATATGTGTGTTACATAAAAATTAAGGGGTTCCCTGGTGGCTCAGATAGTAAAGAATCTGCATGCAATGCAGGAGATGCAAAAGTTATACGTTCGATCCCTTGGTCAGGAAGATCTCCTGGAGAAGTAAATAGCTACCCACTGTGGCATTCTTGCCTGGATAATTCTATGGACAGAGGAGCCTTGTGGGTTACAGTCCACGAGGTCACAAAGAGTCGGACACAACTGAGTAATGACACACAAAAATTATATAAAACCTAGAAAGAAGATAAAAGTTTTGATTAAATTTTAAGCAGAAATATTACTATAATTATTTCTTGGTTTGTGTGCATGTATTTGCATAAAATATTTATAATAAAATGCAATTTTATAAATAATACAGATAAAAACTTATAACTTACCTTTTCCTATTAACAATAAAATGCAAATTTACTTCACTGTGTTAATGGTTGTCTTTATAGAAAAAAACATTCAAAATTTTAACAGCATAGTTATAATTGCAGTGACATATCTTCAATTAAATAAATTTTCCCTCAAGTACAAACTATGTATTTATCTCCAAAGCATTACCTGTAAGATGGTTTCTGGTCCAGTAAAGTAATTTGAGCTAAAAAAGACAGAAT
>SJYV01008842.1:17347-245362 GCA_006410875.1 Neotragus pygmaeus
TATTTTTCTTTCTGGTTACTTCACTCTGTATAATAGGCTCCAGTTTCATTCACCTCATTAGAACTGATTCAAATATGTTCTTTTTAATGGCTGAGTAATACTCCATTGTGTATATGTAGCACATTTCTTATCCATTCGTCTGCTGATGGACATCTAGGTTGGTTCCATGTCCTGGCTATTATAAACAGTGCTGCAATGAATATTGGGGTACACATGGCTCTTTCAATTCTGTTTTCCTGGTGTGTATGTCCAGAAGTGGGATTGCTGCACTGTTCTCCATTGTTGCTGTACTAGTTTGCATTCCTACTAACAATTTAAGAGGGTTCCCTTTTCTCCACACCCTCTCCAGCATTTATTGCTTTTAGACGTTTGGATAGCAGCCATTCTAACTGGTGTAAAATGGTACCTCATTGTGTTTTGGATTTGCATTTCTCTGATAATGAGTGATGTTGAGCATCTTTTCATGTGTTTGTTAGCCATCTGTATGTCTTCTCTGGAGAAATGTCTGTTTAGTCCTTTGGCCTATTTTGTGATTGGGTTGTTTATTTTTGTGGAATTGAGCTGCAGGGGTTGCTTGTATGTTTGAATTAATTCTTTGTCAGTTGATTCATTTTCTATTATTTTCTCCAATTGTGAAGGCTGTCTTTTCACCTTGGTTATAGTTTCCTTTGCTGTGCAGAAGCTTTTCATTTTAATTAGGTCCCACTTGTTTATTTTTGCTTTTATTTCCAATATTCTNTGTTTGAATTAATTCTTTGTCAGTTGATTCATTTTCTATTATTTTCTCCAATTGTGAAGGCTGTCTTTTCACCTTGGTTATAGTTTCCTTTGCTGTGCAGAAGCTTTTCATTTTAATTAGGTCCCACTTGTTTATTTTTGCTTTTATTTCCAATATTCTGGGAGGTGGGTCATAGAGTATCCTGTTGTGATGTGTGTCGGAGAGTGTTTTGGCTATGTTCTCCTCTGAGTTTTATAGTTTCTGGTCTTCCATTTTGATCTTTAATCCATTTTGTTTATTTTTGTGTATGTTATTAGAAAGGGTTCTAGTTTCATTCTTTATATATATAAATAAATTTATTTATTTTAATTTGAGGTTAATTACTTTACAATATTGTATTTGTTTTACCATACATCAACATGAATCTGCCACAGGTATACGCATGTTCCCCATCCTGAACCCCCTTCCCTCCTCCCTCACAGTACCATCCTTCTGGGTTGTCTCAGTGCACCAGCCCCAAGCATCCAGTATCATGCATTGAAAAATAAAAGTGGTTTACCAGTTTTCCCAGTATCACTTGTTAAACAGATTGTCTTTTCTCCATTGTATATTCTTGACTCTTTTGTCAAAGACAAGGTGTACATCAGTTCAGTTCAGTCGCTCAGTTGTGTCCGACTCTTTGTGACCCCATGAACTGCAGCACACCAGGCCTCCCTGTTCATCACCATCTCTCGGAGTTCACTCAGACTCNGAGGGCATGGCAACCCACTCCAGTATTCTTGCCTGGAGAATCCCCATGGCCAGAGAAGCCTGGCAGGCTACAGTCCACTGGGTCGCAAAGAGTTGGACACCACTGAACGACTCAGCACACACATTCAGTTCTAGTAACCATTTGAGATGAAGGAAAAGAAACTTTCTGCTTATTTATATTTTTATTAATATTTATTTACATGCTTAAAGCCCAGAGCAAGTTTTCCCATAAGTAGCAAAAAGAGATTGTCACAAAGGAACACAGAAGTGGGACTTCCCAGGCAGTTCAATGGCTAAGACTCACGCTTGCACTGCAGGGGCATGGGTTTCGATCCCTGGTTGGGGAACTAAGATCCCACATGCTGCATGGCATGGCAAAAATATTTTTTTTTAAATGAACACAGAGGTAAAGCAGTGAGTGGAGGGCAGGTGATCATCAGAACAAGAATTATTTGTCGTGAGGTTCTGTGCAACCTCAACCCTGAGTCACAGAGCCAGTTGTGGGCTTCCAGGTGATGAATGTAAGGAGGGACCACATTCAGGTTCATAGGTCATATGGCTTTGAGAGGGTTTTTCCTGGATGTTCCCCACATCAGAGAGAACTCTGAGCTCAAGGCTGCTTTTTCAGGAAGAAGCAGTGAGTAGCAACATCTGGAGCAAGACTTTGCCAAATCATTTGTAGCTAAATCTTTTGACAAAGAAGGTTTCCACCTAACCTCACGACAGAATCAATAACTAAACATTAACTTGCAATCCCCACTTCCATAAAGACAGAGAGCAGGAGGCTGGGGTTAGCACAGGCAGGACATTCTGGATGTGAAGGCTGGTCTGCCTCCCCTTGATCCTTGACCCTTCACCCTTCATATCCAGGCTCCGGAGGCTTGAACCCCCAGGGCAGGGAGCCACAGATGGTGAAGGTCCGGAAGGTTTCAGCCTCATCAAAACAAGGCGTTTGCCTCTCGATTGTCATTTCTGGGCATACAATGTTGTAATGGTGGTCAGAGCAACTGAAAAATGAGAACATGTTCATTCTTTTTTCCCTCTCTTTCACTTTTTCGGGTTTTCCTTGATTCTATCTATCTATTCTATCTTGATTCTATTTGCAAATGGTATTCTTTTGCAAATACCCTTTCTTGCTGCATTATACACCATCTCTGTCCTCCCCTGGGCTTCCCCAGTAAGTTCCGAGGAATACTATTTCAGGGGATAACATGGAAACCTGGGACCAAAAAAAAAGAGGGGAGAGTAATTTTGTTGACCTCTGGCTCCTTAATATGCTTAAGGATGGGCTGAGACTCCAAGAGGAACAGAGGAAGTCATATGTCAAGTCCGCAGGTTCTCGGGCCCTCTTCTCAAGGGACGTCTTGCAAGGCTGATGTTCCCCAGCACACTCTGGGAAACCGGTGTCCACCCTTGGCTGTCAAAGTGCTGTGTGCAGAAAGGCCCTGGGGGACCCTGAGAACCTGAGTCCTGGTTCTGTAGAGGAGACCCCTGGGCAGGCTGATCCTGTTGCTGGGTAGAAGCAACATTCTTACCCAGAGAACATTCCAGGAGCTTCTCTGGCTGTCCAGTGGTTAAGACTTTGCCTTTTAATGCAGGGGGTGTGGGTTCTATAGGGAGTGTGGGTTCTATCCCTGGTCGGAGGGCTAAGATCCCATATGCCTCAAGGCCAGAAAACCAGAATAAACCACAGGGGCAAAACTGTAACAAATTCAATAAAGATTTTTAAAATGATCCACATCCAAAAAAAGGAAAAAGACTATTCCAGAGCCTCAAGTGGGATTTCAGGCACATGTTGAGGTTGGAGCTGTGATCAGTGTGAGGCTGACCTGAAGAGTCAGGGAAGTAAAATGCTCCCGAGGGTGGCAGTGCCATGTGCCCAGGCAGAAGCGAGGACAGCAGGTGCCAGACGCACACTGTGTTCCTTTGTCATCGTGCACAGTGAGATGGCACAGGGTCACAGTGGAGCTTCTGGAATTGGATGGTGAGATCCTGGCTGGAAAACTGGCCACTTGGGGGCCTCCTAGGAGTTCAGCTGCCGAAGAGGGGCAGCCAGCAGGCACAGGCAAGCTCCCACTCCATGGGGACCCCTTAGCTGGGTCAGCGGACACATTCCCACCTTCTAGTTTCCTGGGGTGATCACTGGAATTGGGAGAGAGGAAGCTAATGCCTATTGGCTAAAATTGGTCTGGTGGGCCTGGAATTCCCTTGCAGAATTAGCACAGCTGTGCTGAAATAGGGGAGGCTACAGGAGCAGATGGCCACAGGCACAGAGGGCTACCTGTGTTGACCCCCTGCTTCATACCACCTCCTGCCTCCTCCTGGCAGTTTCCATTAAAACTGGTTGTTGGTCGGTAGCATCTTGGGAAAAGAAGGAGCTGCTCCTAGCAAGGGATTCAGGTGGGGATTTAGGGAAAAAGAGAAGGAAATACTTCTTTCTCTCTTTCATCCCTAGATATTCCTATAAGGTAACTGTATTTAAGTGTCTCACCGTGAAGCTGAAAAGAAATAACTTCCTCTCAGGATGAAAACTCCAAGCTTTCACAGAGATCCCCTCCACTGGCTACTAATCTCTCATGTGCTTTGCTAACCAAGGGAGTCTTGCTTTTTGCGGGGAGGAGGGAGCAATGAGGACATTGCCCCCAGTTGCTTGGGGTTGAAATCGCTTTTCTAATGAGCCAGCTGAACGCCAAGTGCCTGCAATTTGGAACACATTTTCCCACGCTACTCTAGATAAAAGAGATTTGTTTCCCAAGCTGGAGACAGTAAATTGGAAGCAAAGGGTAAAAATAAAGACGAGTCCAATCAAACCTCTCTTTGAATCAGATATTTTAAGGAGAGGTTATGACTATTTTTTCTTTATCTGTAGAGAGCAGAACATCTTGATTGAATCGAGTAAGACATGTTCTCAAAACTGTGTGCAGGGGCCTGGAAGGGGCTCCCTCACCCCACCCCGCTCTGCTCGGCCTGCCTGCATGCCTCCCCANNNTTTCTGTCAAACCTCAACATGAATCAGCCATAGGTGTATATATATCCCCTCCCTTTTGAACCTCCCTCCCATCTCCCTCCCCATCCCACCCCTCTAGGTTGATACAGAGCCCCTGTTTTGAGTTTCCTGAGCCATACAGCAAATTCCCATTGACTATCTATTTTACATATGGTAATGTACGTTTCCATGTTACTCTCTCCATACATCTCACCCTCTCCTCCCCTTTCCCCACATCCATAAGTCTATTCTCTGTGTCTGTTTCTCGACTGCTGCTCTGTAAATAAATTCTTCAAACCATTTTTCTAGGTTACATATGTGCGTTGCTGCTGCTGCTAAGTCGCTTCAGTTGTGTCCGACTCTGTGCAACCCCATAGATGGCAGCCCACCAGGCCCTCCCATCCCTGGGATTCTCCAGGCAAGAACACTGGAGTGGGTTGCTATTTCCTTCTCCAATGCATGAAAGTGAAAGGTGAAAGTGAAGTCGCTCAGTCATGCCCGACTCTTAGCGACCGCATGGACTGAAGCCCACCAGGCTCCTCTGTCCATGGGATTTTCCAGGCAAGAGTACTGCAGTGGGGTGCCATTGCCTTCTCCTATATGTGCATTAGGACTCAATATTTTTCTGACTCACTTCACTCTATATAATAGGTTCTAGGTTCATCCACCTCATCAGAACTGACTCAAATGTGTTCCTTTTTATGGCTGAGTAACATTCCATTGTGTATATGTACCACAACTTCTTTATCCATTTGTTGATGAACATCTAGGTTGCTTCCATGTTCTAGCTATTGTAAATAGTGCTTCAATGAACAATGGGCTACATGTGTCTTTTGAGGGCAGAGTTTTTTTTTACTGCACCACCCCCTGCACACAGAAGAGTACTTGGCTCCCAGTAGGTGCTTAGTAAATATCTGTTGAATGAATAGAGGTGCCAAGGCAGTGATACTGAGAAAGCAAGAGGAATTCTTTTCAGATGATGGAGTAGTTATGTTCCTATTTCCGTTTTGCTTGCAGGGTTTGTGTTTGAGCTTCATGCATTTTGATTCTAGGGGAAGAGAAACCAAGAAAAATTTTAGTATCATAAGGTATTTCCTGGTGGCTCAGTCGTAAAGAATCCACAGAAGACATGGGTTCGATCCATGGGTTGGGACGATCCCCTGGAGAAGGAAATGACAGTCCACTCTAATATTCTTGCCTGGGAAATCCCATGGACAGAGGAGCCAGGCAGGCTAAGTCCATAGGATCACAAAAAAGTAGGATGTGACTTGGCGACTACAACAGCAGCCATATCAGTCCCAGTCTCCCCTTCGGGGTTGAAAAAGAAGGAGGATGGCAGATGAGGAGAGAGAGTTTCCCTTCCATTACTGGCAATCTGTAGACTGGCTCTTGTAAAGTGCTCTTTAATGTCTTAAAGCTATAAATATTTTTCTGCTAGAATATACCTCTGTTGATGGTACAGTTGGTGTTGTAAAGCAGAAAAATGTCAGAGTAACATTTTCCAGTGAAAATATTTTTCCTGATGGTCTAAAATATGATTGTTGTGTCAGCAGCTCTGTCGTAGTCTTATCTGTGTCCGTCCCACCTATCATGGTGCAAGGCACTGTGTAGATATTTAACACTTGTAAAATGAATGAATAAGTCAGTTGGCATTGTGAGAAATCATGGTAGGAAAGGAATAAGTCTATTTGTTCTCCTCTCTCTAGAGGCAAAAACCATGTTCAAGTCAAGGGTAGAGTGTTTTTTAACCACCTGATGTTAGGGCTTAGCATTGGATTGTATCATGCAATTGCTTTAAGTAAAAAACTGTTTTTTGTTTTTGCTATATGTGGCATTTGGAGAAGTTATGCCAAGGACAAGATGTTTTTAAAAAACAAGTCTGAGTAGTTTACATATTTCCTTATTTATACTTTTTTTTTTCATTCTTGATTCTTAAAAGAGAACTGAAGACAGTATCTTTCAAATAAATTCCTCCCGCCCCTAGATGAGTCCAGTTGGTTTTACCAAATGTGTATTAACATGCCAGTAAAGATTAGTGTTTTTGCCCTATTTTTTCTAAGCCAATTCATTGTACTCTAATGGAGTAAAATAAAAAACAGCCTTTAATTGAATAATTTATTATGTCATTTGTTTTTTTTTCTTAGTGTGAAATACAGGAATTAGTACTTAATCAATTTCCTTGATTATTACTGAAACCAAGGGGCTGCATAGTCATATAGCAAACCTATTAGGGAATATATATATATATATATATATATTTTTTTTTTTTTTTAGGAAAATACAGTGTTATTATATAGCATCTTTTTTTTTTTTTCCTGGTTGCACTTCACAGCGTGTGGAGTCTTACCATGCCCCTGCAGTAGAAGTATGGAATCTTAACCACTGGACTGCCAGGGAAGTCCCTGTATAATTCTAAGCTGTTTTCATAGGTACATGCACTCGGGGATTCAGGATTGGGAGCTCGTGTACACCAGATGTGTATAAGAGACAGAGATGACACAGTCAGAGCTTCCTCTGTGCCCTCTCAGTTGGTGGCTGTTTTCTCCCATACACTCTTGGAGGAGAAGCAGAAGATCCTCTTTGTCCTCCTTTGCTGCTTCCAGACCATTCCTCCTTCTTTTCTAAAAATCCTGAATTTTGAGTATCATGCCATGAGACCACACAAAACCGTGGTTCCTCCTTGTTGCAGTCACTTTCTGTGGTCTTTGACCATATTAACTCCTGGCTTACTATTACTTGTTCCAGCCCTACTTCCAGCATACTTCTTGTGATTTCAGTATTCACATAAATTGTCCCTCTTGTTTCTTCATTTTTCTGTCCTGTATCCTCTCTTTCAATTGTGATATCTGCCACGTGGCCATACCCTAGACTGGCAAATCTCAAAGTGAGGTCTGGTGACCTCTGGGGGTCCCTAGGATGCTTTCAGAGAGACTATTATTTCCATAGCAATGCTTAGAGATTAGCTGCCTCTTGCACCCTCATGCTCTTGTGAATGCTCGGTAGTTTTCAGAGGTTCCATGACGTGTGATGAGTGTCTTTATTCTGGTGGCTAGTGGAATGTGTACTTGTGTACTCTTATGTCTAAAAAATATTCCCTTTTAATTTGAATTTGGTAAATATGAACAGACCCAACTCACATCACCAAAAACTCACTAATTCTTAAGACTGTTGTAAAGCCATCCTGAGACCAGCACATTTGAGGGCAGGGGTTTTATTTTTTTTTATTAGTTAATTAACTATATAATTTATTTTTACTAAAGGATAGTTGCTTTACAGAATTTTTCTGTTTTCTGTCAAACCTCAACATGAATCAGCCATAGGTGTATATATATCCCCTCCCTTTTGAACCTCCCTCCCATCTCCCTCCCCATCCCACCCCTCTAGGTTGATACAGAGCCCCTGTTTTGAGTTTCCTGAGCCATACAGCAAATTCCCATTGACTATCTATTTTACATATGGTAATGTACGTTTCCATGTTACTCTCTCCATACATCTCACCCTCTCCTCCCCTTTCCCCACATCCATAAGTCTATTCTCTGTGTCTGTTTCTCGACTGCTGCTCTGTAAATAAATTCTTCAAACCATTTTTCTAGGTTACATATGTGCGTTGCTGCTGCTGCTAAGTCGCTTCAGTTGTGTCCGACTCTGTGCAACCCCATAGATGGCAGCCCACCAGGCCCTCCCATCCCTGGGATTCTCCAGGCAAGAACACTGGAGTGGGTTGCTATTTCCTTCTCCAATGCATGAAAGTGAAAGGTGAAAGTGAAGTCGCTCAGTCATGCCCGACTCTTAGCGACCGCATGGACTGAAGCCCACCAGGCTCCTCTGTCCATGGGATTTTCCAGGCAAGAGTACTGCAGTGGGGTGCCATTGCCTTCTCCTATATGTGCATTAGGACTCAATATTTTTCTGACTCACTTCACTCTATATAATAGGTTCTAGGTTCATCCACCTCATCAGAACTGACTCAAATGTGTTCCTTTTTATGGCTGAGTAACATTCCATTGTGTATATGTACCACAACTTCTTTATCCATTTGTTGATGAACATCTAGGTTGCTTCCATGTTCTAGCTATTGTAAATAGTGCTTCAATGAACAATGGGCTACATGTGTCTTTTGAGGGCAGAGTTTTTTTTTACTGCACCACCCCCTGCACACAGAAGAGTACTTGGCTCCCAGTAGGTGCTTAGTAAATATCTGTTGAATGAATAGAGGTGCCAAGGCAGTGATACTGAGAAAGCAAGAGGAATTCTTTTCAGATGATGGAGTAGTTATGTTCCTATTTCCGTTTTGCTTGCAGGGTTTGTGTTTGAGCTTCATGCATTTTGATTCTAGGGGAAGAGAAACCAAGAAAAATTTTAGTATCATAAGGTATTTCCTGGTGGCTCAGTCGTAAAGAATCCACAGAAGACATGGGTTCGATCCATGGGTTGGGACGATCCCCTGGAGAAGGAAATGACAGTCCACTCTAATATTCTTGCCTGGGAAATCCCATGGACAGAGGAGCCAGGCAGGCTAAGTCCATAGGATCACAAAAAAGTAGGATGTGACTTGGCGACTACAACAGCAGCCATATCAGTCCCAGTCTCCCCTTCGGGGTTGAAAAAGAAGGAGGATGGCAGATGAGGAGAGAGAGTTTCCCTTCCATTACTGGCAATCTGTAGACTGGCTCTTGTAAAGTGCTCTTTAATGTCTTAAAGCTATAAATATTTTTCTGCTAGAATATACCTCTGTTGATGGTACAGTTGGTGTTGTAAAGCAGAAAAATGTCAGAGTAACATTTTCCAGTGAAAATATTTTTCCTGATGGTCTAAAATATGATTGTTGTGTCAGCAGCTCTGTCGTAGTCTTATCTGTGTCCGTCCCACCTATCATGGTGCAAGGCACTGTGTAGATATTTAACACTTGTAAAATGAATGAATAAGTCAGTTGGCATTGTGAGAAATCATGGTAGGAAAGGAATAAGTCTATTTGTTCTCCTCTCTCTAGAGGCAAAAACCATGTTCAAGTCAAGGGTAGAGTGTTTTTTAACCACCTGATGTTAGGGCTTAGCATTGGATTGTATCATGCAATTGCTTTAAGTAAAAAACTGTTTTTTGTTTTTGCTATATGTGGCATTTGGAGAAGTTATGCCAAGGACAAGATGTTTTTAAAAAACAAGTCTGAGTAGTTTACATATTTCCTTATTTATACTTTTTTTTTTCATTCTTGATTCTTAAAAGAGAACTGAAGACAGTATCTTTCAAATAAATTCCTCCCGCCCCTAGATGAGTCCAGTTGGTTTTACCAAATGTGTATTAACATGCCAGTAAAGATTAGTGTTTTTGCCCTATTTTTTCTAAGCCAATTCATTGTACTCTAATGGAGTAAAATAAAAAACAGCCTTTAATTGAATAATTTATTATGTCATTTGTTTTTTTTTCTTAGTGTGAAATACAGGAATTAGTACTTAATCAATTTCCTTGATTATTACTGAAACCAAGGGGCTGCATAGTCATATAGCAAACCTATTAGGGAATATATATATATATATATATATATTTTTTTTTTTTTTTAGGAAAATACAGTGTTATTATATAGCATCTTTTTTTTTTTTTCCTGGTTGCACTTCACAGCGTGTGGAGTCTTACCATGCCCCTGCAGTAGAAGTATGGAATCTTAACCACTGGACTGCCAGGGAAGTCCCTGTATAATTCTAAGCTGTTTTCATAGGTACATGCACTCGGGGATTCAGGATTGGGAGCTCGTGTACACCTGTGGTGGATTTATGTCGATGTATGGCAAAGCCAATAGAGTATTATAAAGTAAAAAAATAAATCAATTAATTAAAAAAATAATACAACACTTTTTCTTTAGATATGATTGATTGCATGGGAGATAATCTCAAATTTCATCATGACCATAAATCATACCTACAGTAAGGAAACCGATTTAATGCAATTGTTCCTCCCCACAAAGTACCTTTTTAGCAGCTAATTTTCCTATGGAAACTGTCATTTGCTTGTGGATCACTGATTCTTTATCAAGATCCTACTTTATCTCTAAGTTCCCAAGGTATTTGCTTGGTTTCCCTCCTCATGCCTCAGCATTAAAATATCAGAGTAATGATCAATTCTTTTCCTTCCTTATTATAATTATTTTTTTTTGTAATGCCTGGCGTGAAAAGTCTCAGGCATTCAGGAGTCACTTGTTGATGGACTAATCTAAATTGCTATACCTCCTGCAGACTATTAACTCAAGTGAAAGTCATGCAGTTGTGTCTGACTCTTTGCAACCCCGTGGACTATACAGTTCATGAAATTCTCCAGGCCAGAATACTAGAGTGGGTAGCCTTTCCCTTCTCCAGGGGATCTTCCCAACCCAGGGATCAAACCCAGGTCTCCTGCATTGTAGGCGAATTCTTTACCAGCTGAGCCACGAGGGAAGCCCATTTAAGTCAAGGGGGACACCGAAATGAATCAAAGGCCCTTCACGGGTTCCTTATCATGTCAGTTAGAGTGGGGGTATATGCAGTGGATGAGGAATAATAGTCAATGATCAAAATTTTACTTTCTATAGTGGGAAAACACTTTAGGACACGATTATACTGCAAGATAATTAGAGATTTTAGCTTTTACAGTTGGAATTGAATTTGAATACTGACTCCTACACTAACTGGTTCTTTGGTCTTAGACAAATTATTTGACATCTCAGTTTCTTCCTTTGTAAAAAGACCATAACAATATCTACTCTGCAGGGTTGTAGTAGATTTTAAGAGTAGGTGTAAAAATGTGTGCATGCTAAGTCACTTCAGTCATGTCTGACTCTGTGTGACCCTATAAACTGTAGCTCACCAGGCTCCTCTCTCCATGGGATTCTCCAGGCTAGAATACTGGAGTGGGTTGCCATGCCTCCTCGAGGGGATTTCCTGACCCAGGGATCAAACTGCATCTCTTATGTTTAAAAGTATGTGTCAGTAAAATCTAGAATGTACTAATTATAAGATCACATACAAGACAAGTCCAGGTTTTCTCATAATTGTGGATGATTCATTTACCTGAGGATTGTTTTTCAAAGTGGGTTCCAGGATATATGGAAATCCCTGTATCTCAAAAGGAGGACGGGGGTTATTCACAAATTTCTCTAAAATATTTGGTAACAGCAACAGTTGGTTAAAATATTTGAAAGAGTAATTATGAATATAACCTAGAAGCTCATGTAGACTAATTTGTATCAGACTTAAGGACTTGCAACTTGTTGTAGAATATACATATCTGGATGAAAGGACTGATTTTAAAACCACATGCCTCCGTTTATTTTATTGCTGATATGTGGTTTGGTTTGACATCAAGCTCTTGAATCACAATTTCCAGTTCTCTGCCTGTCAGTGACTTCATTTGAAGAATAGCCTTGTTCACTTCAAGGCTTTCAAGATATATTAAACCAAGATAATAAACTAAATGTTCCGAATAAACTCTTATCCTTCAGTGTAGAGAACCTGCAAAGATGTGATGATTTAGACTTTGTTTCAATGCTCCAGTTATATGGTTACAGAAAAACAAAGCAGAAACAGCAGAGTCACTCTCTGACAAGGTTGTGGCCGACCTAACCTGGGAACTGAGGGATTGCTTTTGCCAGCCCCGACTTCTTCTGCCCCTGGGACCTTGCGTTATCACAGCCGAAGGAGCTGCCTGGCTGGCCGTTCCACTGACGCCTCGGTGTCCCTCTCGACCCCACAGTGCTCATCCTCCAGCCTGGCTCCGAGTCTCCCATGGGAACCCTGCCTGGTAGAATTTGATTTGTTGTTGAAGTCCTCGCTGATGGCTCCTTTTACTTGGTACTCTCAGTCCCATCACAACAGGTTCAAGGGAACTCCTCCAGGGTACTAGTCCAAGCGGATGATACCCATCACTGAAATAAATCAGGAACATGGTACTGGCTACAACCAAGTTTTCACACATAACTCCTTCTGCCATATCGGACAGGTCATCAAGGGAAAAAAAAAAATCCCTCTGCAGAGTGCATTGTCCTGCTCCTAGTAATGCGTGTTGAATAATCAGGCTGTCTTGGAAGCAAATGATTGGCATCCATAGGGATCCCACTTCATGTTGTAGTGCAGCCCAGCTCTTGGTTGGGATTGACATGACTGCCATGTCCTTCTGTTGTATCTTCAGGCTCTCACTGCGTCCCTGCTTCCTGTTTTGGGGTCCTGCTGCATGGTTTTCCAGGGTGCTTCCATGTTTGCTTTCTTTTTTTGACATTAAAAAAAAACTTTTCCACGTTAACTTTTTTCTCATTCCATTACACTGCCTGTGTCCTGACAACATCCTTCAGTGTTTCTTGCCTGGGTCTCTTCCAGTCATTGGTCTTTTTCTGTGTCCCCAGTATGTGCTTTGTCCAGGATCCTCCTGAATTCCAGGATACTGACTAGGACCCATGATTTCCCTGGTTGCCTCTTTTCTGTCTGTATACCCTGGACAAACTCGACTCAGCTTCCTCTCTGTCTCCTTTGAGAATGAGTACCTGCAGAGTTTCTGAGGTTTTCTTGTGCAGAAGTTCATTGTGTCTGTGGTATGTGGATGAGCTGAGGAGGAGGGGTATAGCAATGTGAAGTGGTTGCCAAATTTATTTGCTCACAGGACTCGCTGTTGGAGGGTAATGTAGTTCAGTGCACACTTAGAGAAATGCTACCCCCTAGACTAGTAGTGATATTTGGGGCTTGAAAAACTGTTAAGAGCAGGTGTTATCCTCTCAGCAACAGAAGAGCATCTGTCTTTGATTTTGAACTTTCTTGATGTTTTCTTTGTAGTACTGTGGGGTCATTGTAATTAAAATTTTTCCATTCTGACATTTGGTTCCTGATTGCTCTAGTTTATCTAATCGAGCAAGCTCAGCATTTGTTGACAACCTATCACGTGTCGTAATATGCTGTGCTCCATGCCAGAAACACAAATATGAGTAAATAGGCCTGCTTTTGAAAAAAAACATCATAGGGTAAAACAAACATTTTATAAAGGTGGTTCTATATCAGACCAATTATATATATTTTTCATTTCAGACCTCAGACTTTTTTTAAAAACAGAGTTTTTCAATCCAAATAATAACGGATTCCCTTAGGGTAGAGAAGGAATTTCTAAGCATGTTACAAAAAATAAGAAACAGAATAAGTGCAAAAAAATTTAATATTTCTATACATCAAAGTCCACCATAAACAAAATTAAAAGGCACACTCTGCACTAGAAAGAACATTTTGCAACATGAAAGACAAAACTTTACTATTCTTAATAAAATAAGTACAAAGAAGATTCTAATAAGCCATTGTTGGAAGAATGAGTGAGTGAATAAATGAGCAAATGAATTTAAAGCCACAAGAAGAAAAACACTACAGGAGAAATATGAAAAAGATGTGACGAGTTGGCACAGGACAAATCACCCGTGCGGAGGTTCACACAGGCACACACACACAGAAGTACGAATCCAAATATACAAGACTAGCAAAGAAATGGCAATTAAGACAGAAGAAGGTTTTAATTGATCCTTCATTAATTTCATAGTGAAAAGTAAAAGAAAAGTGAAAGTGAAGTCGCTCAGTTGTGTCCAGCTCTTGGCAACTCCATGGACTGTAGCTCACCAGGCTTCTCCGTCCATGGGGTTTTCCAGGCAAGAGTACTGGAGTGGGTTGCCGTTTGCTTCGCCATGGGATCTTCCCCAGCCAGGGATTGAAGCCAGGTCTCCTGCATTGCAGGTAGACGCTTAACCCTCTGAGCCTCCAGGGAAGCCCTGTTAATTTGATAAGTGATTATTAAATACCTATTATTACCATACTGTTAAGTTGCTTTATAAATTGTATTATTTTATTTAATTTAAATAACTGTCCATAGAAAATAGTTATCCTCTTTTACCAATGAACAAAGGGCTTAAAAAAACTGAGTCTCATAATTGGGGTTTTGGAGGCAAGATTTGAACTCATCCCTGTATGCCCTTGTAGTCCATGCTCTTACCTACAATGGACTACTACAGGCATGAGTTCAAATACTAATACCTATCATAGTGTTCTGTTAGCATTAAAAACACCATGAAGGGCATTTGATGGTATGGTAAGTTGTTTGTGAAATAGAGTTAAGTAAAAAAACAATTGCAAAACAGTGTGCATACAGTGTGCACATATGTTCTTTTAAAAATGGTGTAGCATAGAGCAAAATTTGGAAAGATATACTGAAATGTGAACAGCGCTTATCTGTGACTTTCTGTTTATATTTTCTATATTTTCTATGATATGTATATATTGTGTCATAAGCAACAATATTTTTACTTTTTAATTAAAATTATTTTAATTTTGTCAAATAGGGTGTGTGTGAACATGACAGGTGTTTTGAAGTTTAGAGAAAAGAATTAACAGAACCAGCTTTGTACAAAAGAAGACAGAAGAGGAAACACCAGGAAACATAAGACAGCTACTGGTGCAAGATACAGAGTGACTGAGTAAATTGTTAAATAATATGGCTAGGCAATGGCACCTCACTCCAGTACCCTTGCCTGGAAAATCCAATGGACGGAGGTGCCTGGTAGGCTGCAGTCCATGGGGTCGTGAAGAGTCAGACACGACTGAGTGGCGTCACCTTCACTTTCCACTTTCATGCATTGGAGAAGAAAATGGCAACCCACTCCAGTGTTCTTGCCTGGAGAATCCCAGGGATGGGGGAGCCTGGTGGGCTGCCATCTCTGGGATCGCACAGAGTCGGACATGACTGAAGCGACTTAGCAGCAGTAGCAGCAGGCAGCTCAGAGAACAGGAAATACAAATGTTTAATATATATTTGGAGAAATAGTCAATACTGGTAAAGACATCCAGTAGAACTACCACGAGATAACTTTTTACCTATTAGAGCAGGAAAGCCCTTTCAAACAGAGTGCTGAAATAGATACTCCAAAGATACAACTTTGGAGAAAGCAATTTGATAATAGGTATCAGAAGACTTAAAATTGTTTATATAAGACTTGACTCAGTAATTCAACTTGGGGAATTTGATACCAAGTAAATAAATCCTGAAAATCTTTATGCAAAAAGATACATGGCATTACCCATAATAGTGAAAAATTCAGAGCAACCTAAGTATGCAGAGCTACCGTCATGCAGTTATAAATGGTAGGATAAACCATTTGATGATTGATTTATCTGATAAATAGCCAGCCAGTGCTTTGGTGCTGAGGGCACAGCAGTGAACAAAATCTTTTTGCCAAATGATTTTTAAAAAGAAGATTTTCCTAACATGGGAAATGCTGACTTTTAAATGTTAGGCATAAAAAGTAAGATATTAAATTGTACATCTTTTGACCTCAATTGTGTAAAAACTAAATAGAAAAAAGCTTAAAAGAAAGTGCATCAAAACATTAACATGGATTGTGGATTTTGTCTTTATATTTTTCACTATGTTCTAGATTTTCTACAATGAAAATATATTGCTTTTTAAGTTAGAAAAATATACGTAAACTTAATTCCCGTTATTTATTATATGTTTCAATACTGTCTTTAAATAGGAATATAGGAACTTATGTTCAAGCTATGTTACTTATTTAATAGACCTAAATAAAACTGCCAGAATTTGTGATTTTATTGAGTTCCTAAAACATCTTTGGTTTTACTGATATGGTTAAAAGCCTGTAAGATGCTACTTTCATTAAAACACTTCTGTAGTAAATAGTAATTGTGTATCGAATAGATAAAAACTTACATTCAACAGATCAAAAAGTCCAACACAATGTCAGTTTGATTAGGTAAATGCAAATTTAACAGGCTTGTAATTCTTTAGTCTTCTTATTTTGCATGCCATAGAGAGTGCAGTAATATAATTAAAATTCTGAAAATGGCTATTTAGGATAATGGTGTGTTTTTTCTTTTTCCTCTTTTAAAATAAGATGAGTGAATTTAAATTTCCACTCAGGCATTATTTCCTATAGTGAAGGATCCCACTACTGTGATTCTAAGTAAACTTTAATTATGTTCCATACGTACAGGTTTATTTCATGTAATTCATTTGTGTTTTGAAATGTTTTAGAGTCCCTTAAGTTTAGGCATTGTTTTTATATTTTGTGTTTGAAAACTGGGTTTGAATTAAAAATAAAGATATTTTAAATTTAACTTAAAATTATGAATCAATATTATCAATAACAGCTTAAAATGTTGAGAAAGGTCAGGACATTCTGTATTTTGGTTGTATCAGAATTTATTATGACCTAAGAAACGCTGGATTGGAAGGAACACAAGCTGGAATCAAGATTGCCCGGAGAAATATCAATCACCTCAGATATGCAGATGACACCACCCTTATGGCAGAAAGTGAAGAGGAGCTAAAAAGCCTCTTGAGGAAAGTGAAAGAGGAGAGTGAAAAAGTTGGCTTAAAGCTCAACATTCAGAAAACAAAGATCAAGGCATCCGGTCCCATCACTTCATGGGAAATAGAAGGGGAAACAGTGTCAGACTTTATTTTTGGGGGCTCCAAAATCACTGCAGATGATGATTTCAGCCCTGAAATTAAAAGATGCTTACTCCTTGGAAGAAAAATTATGANCACAGTGACCACAGAACAAGCCCCGGACCACGGCGATGGGCATCCACGGTACACAGCCCCGACCTCGGCACAGGACGATTGCAACAAACAGCCCAGACCCTGGCACTGGGCGACCATGGCACTGTTTATGGACCTCGGAGCAGAGCGACCATGGCACACATCATAGTCTTCATTGCAAGCCGACCATGGCACACAGCCCGGATTTTGTTGCAGGTTGACTAAGGCACAAAGCCCAGACCTCAGCGCAGGGCGACTGCGGCATACAGCATGGTCCTCGGCCCAAGAGACCCTGGCACACATCCCGGAACATGGTGCAGGGTGATCGCGGCACACAGCCCGGACCTTGGCCAAGGTCGACCACAGCACACAGCCCTGACCTCGCTGCAGGGCGACAGTGACACAAAGCCTGGACTTCGGTTCACGGCGACAGCACCACATGCCCCAGACCTTGGCGTTGCGCATCCGTGGCATACAGCCCAGACCTTGGCACAGGATAAGCACGACACAAAGCCTATAGCTCGATGAAATGTGACCACAGAACAAAGCCCGGTTTTTGGCACAGGGAACCCTGACACACAGCGTGAACCTCGGCCCAGGGTGAACGCGTAATACAGGGTGGAATTTGGCCCAGGGTGACTGAGTCACACAGCCCAGAACTCGGCACAGGGTGACGACGGCACACAGCCTGGACCTCGGCGCAGGGCGACTGTGGCACACAGCCCGGAACTCAGCGCAGGTCGACCGCAGCACATAGCCTGGACCTCAGTGCAGGGCGACCGCGGCACACAGTCCAGACCTCGGCGCAGGTCGACCGCGGCACATAGCCCGGACCTAGTTGCAGGGTGACCGTGGCACACAGCCCTGACCTCGGTGCAGGATGATGGTGGTACAAAGCCTGAAATGGCACAGAGTGACTACGGCACACAGCCCGGATCTCAGAGCAGGGTCACTGCGGCACACAACCTGGACCTCGGCGCAGGGCGACCATGGCACATGAGCAGACCTTTGGGGCAGGGCGACCATGGTACTCAGCCCAGACTCGACCAGGGTGACCGCAGAACACAGCACAGACATCGGCACACAGCAACTGCAGTACAGAGCCCAGAAATCGTTACAAGCTGACCACGGAAAACAGCCCAGACCTTGGCGCAGGGTGACCACTGCACACAGCCCGGAACTCGGCACAGGGTGACCGCACCACACAGCACGTACCTTGGCGCAGGATGACTGCGGCCCACAGCCCGGAACTCAACACAGGATGACCGTGACACACANGGGGAATGCCAAGGGTGGAGGTCCTCTGTCTATATAGCCACTGCTCTCAGCACCATCCTGCACATGTTCCTGCCCCTTCCAGCGGGGCAGGAGGTGAAGACTTGTTGGCTTGGACTCAGAAGCTGAATTCAGGAAGCAGAGGTCCGTGAAGAGAGCTCAGGTTCTTCCCAGATTCATCAGATGATCAGGTGGCCGGTGCCCCTCTGCCTCCATCGCTTCACTCCTTCCCAAAGAGCTTAGTAGAGACAGCCTCACCGGTGGGGTGTACTTGAGACATCAAAATGTGTATCCCCAAATTGGGGAAGTTAGTTGTGTGTGTTTCAGGCTCACGTTCCATTTCTAAGGAGTCCACTCTTCAGGCTCGACCGGGGTGTCCAGGCATTCCTCTCCTTGGCCCTGGCGCCGTTGCCAGCATCTGTCTGGTGCTGGTGATCCTGGGCAAAGCTCTCAGCCGGTGTGAAGGGTCATGTGTGAGCACTGCCTCCAACAGAGTGGTCTGGACTGGCCCACAGCCAGCATTGCCATCTTCTGCTCTTTTACTTAATGGAGCTACAGCTGTGAGTTGTAACGTGAGGCTAGTTCCTTAATGGCCTGGGAATTCTGTGGAGTCTCACACTGGCTTCTGCAGCTGTCTCCTCTAAGTGTAGAGTTTGGTCTCCCCAGACCCCCACACTGTGGGCAGGGGACTCCTTTTACCTCAGGGAACTAAAACATCAGGACATGGCCTTCACAATGGCCTTCATGATGCCCTTACAGGAAGGCTTCATCCTGTAATAGGCAGGCTGTGGGGATGGAAGAGCAACACAGCAGAAAGAACATTTTCTCAAGTAACACAGCCCTTCCTGTTAACTTATTTGGGTTCTAAGCACTAGTGTGATCTGGAATTTTCTGCTTCCTCAAAACTCAGCAAAAATTTATGTAGGACCTCTGTCTCTCTCCCTCTCTCTCCCTGCTCCCTTTCCTTATCCCCCTCTATCTCCCTGACACAGGATCAACACGATTTTGCTTGCTAATTAAAGGAAAAAAGAAATCTAATAAAAGGACTCATGTTCTCCAGTGTAGACAGGTCTTGATTTTTTTCCTAAACAACATATTTTATTTACTTACATAGCTTTATGATGTTTTATTTTTCAGGTGCTAATTATTTTTTAAAATATGAAAAATTGCTTTTTTATTGGAGCATAGGTGATTTGCATTGTTGTGTTAATTTCTGCTGTACGGCAAAGTGAGTCAGGCCCCATCTCCTCTATGCTGTTTGATTTTTCCTATGGATAGAGCTAAGGTAGGGTTGACAGCGCAGACCCTAGAGATGGCCTGAAAAGTGAAAGTGAAAGTTGCTCAGTTGTGTCCAACTCTTTGCCACCCCATGGACCATACAGTCCATGGAATTCTCCAGGCCAGAATACTGGAGTAGGTAGCTGTTCCCTTCTCCAGGGGACCTTCCCAACCCAGGGATCAAACCCAGGTCTCCTGCCTTGCAGGTGGATTCTTTATGGCCTGCTTCCATTCACATTCTGGCCCTGCCATTTATTGGCTGTGTGGTCCCAGGCAAGTCTTTCATGCCTCTGTGACTCAGTTTGCTAGTGGTTGAAGTGGAGATAATTACAATACCATCCTCTGGTTATGGTTAATAACCATCTGGTTGTTGTGAGGATCAAATGAGCTAACATATGTAAAACTTTACGTGCATAAGAAGGGCTCAGTAAAAATTATGATGTTGGCCAGTTCAGACTCTCTTTCTGGATTAGTACATGCAAAAAGCATTTTAAAATAATGTCTTTAGGACATGGATTGTGTTGTAGAATTCTTTGAGGGTTTTTAAAGAATGTAGAATAGTATAGTACATGACTCTGAATTAGAATCTGTTTAAATTCTCAAACAGAAACGTTGTGACAGTCACTAGAGGAGAATTGGAAGTAGCTGGTGTCAGCTTGAACACAGCAGAATGAGATAAAGAGCAATTGTGATACATAACACATCCTGGGAATCAACGGGGATTTTACAGTAATTATGATTATGACAACATTTGTACTAGGTTTTCACAGGAGCTTTTTATTTTAAAGATTTTGAAGGGAAATGTACAGTCACTTAGTAAAAAAAAGCTATATGAAGAAGAAAAACAGTCATCTCTTTAATTTTCTGCATAAGGTGAATGTGAGCAAGAAAATAGTTGAGAGGTTTAATAATACCAGATCAATAAGTGGTAAATCCAAGCCGCTTAATTTCTGATTTACTTCTTTAGTATCTGCAAATCCTTGTTCTCTCAAGATGGGAGCAATTTGCATGTGAAATTTAGGAGAAAAGTTCTTTAGGTTAAATCCCTTAGGAGAATGTAGCATGGCTTCCTTCTGCAAAGATATATAACTGGTTGAAGAAATGCCCTTACTTGTTCCTCCTCCTCCAGTAGGACCCCCTTCCCCCCAGGAACAAACTGATGGAAATAGCTCTGGGGAGAAACTGGAAGCATCATAAGCTTTTGTCTAAGCGTTAGTGTGTTTTTCTAGTTCTTTTAGAGTTGAATATTCAGAATTAATGGGAAAATCTCTTAAGATTAAAACTCATCACTCTATTATAAAAGGTTGCTCACAGGATCAGTCTTATTCGTGGGTGGAGTGGGCTCTAAATAAGTTGCTTCAATTCAGTGGCTGAGAAATGCCTTTGAATTCCTTCCAAATGGCTTTAAAAAAAATCTATTCAGTTTGAAATTCCATATTAGATTCTCCCCCTTTTTTAAAACTTCAAGTTTTGTGTCTTCTGCATATGCAAATATTGCAGGCATGACTAAATAATATGTCCAACCTTACAGTAATCTATTAGTGAATTTATAAACTCTTTTCCAGATCATGGGGCTTTTGTTTGGCCTTACACAGTTCTGAGTAAAGATGGGGCACCGTGATTCTCTCCGTGGTTGTTGGGAGAAGAGGTAGGGAGTAAGAAGGTGACACTCTGATGGTGGTGGGTGCATAAAAGAAAATCAGGGTGGCTTGGAGGCCACGTGTCACCTTCTTCATCCTTTTGCTGTGGGATACACCTTCATTTTTGATCTTTGAGTAAACAAGCAAAAAAAAAAAAAAAACCCACAAAACTCTCCAACTTTATACCTCCACACTTTCCACTGTATCTCTCTTAAGAGGGGCTGATTATTTTGCTCTTGACTAAGAACTTAGTCAAAACTCTCTCTTATCCTTTGAGAAGAAAGAAGATGTTTGGAGACTGGACCCTTATAGTTTTAGTGAAAATGGAAGGATTTTCAGATATTCTAACATTCCCCTAGCAGATTTTAGGATTTTTTTCCCTAGTGTTTAGCCATTCCTCCCATCAGCAGGCTCCAGGAGATAATTCTATGTAATAAAATGAATATTTAATCCGTAGTCCTTAAAAGACTGGAAACCAAAAGAAGAATCTATGCTGCGTCGGTTGTAGTGATGGCAGTAGACCCCCAAAGGCTCCCAGAGGACCACCCTCTCGGCGGCAGTGCCGCACCTGCAGAGCCAGCCTTGGCCTCTGACAGTGAACAGCGCACCTGCTAGCCTTTATCTCCCCACACGAGTGAGGCCATTTAAAGCCAAGACAGAGGGCAGATGGCCCTGCCCTGGGATCCTTTGTCATTCCAAACCGTGCTGCCATGTGGGCAAGTCCATCCGTCCCTCGAGAGGCTCTTCTCTGCCGGTTGCCTTGCAACTTGCCTGAACGATGTGTTCTGTTCCTGTCCAGGCCATTCCCCTGAACACTGACTCTTCCCTTCTCACTCGTGTTTAAGAGTCTAACCCTTTGTCCTTCGCTCCGTCCCAGCTCCCTTGCTTGGACTTCACTCAGATGCTCACGAATCCCAGTCATGATACACCCCCTGCCTGTCAGACTTCACTGTTCCAACCTGATGCCCCCCATAATTGTTCTCACCACTGAATTATTCTCAGCCCTGGCCTCCCGAATGCTTGCAACCTGGCCTTCTCATAGAGTTATGTTTCTGGTATTTGAAGAAACAAAAGACATTTAAAGCCAAATACCAAGTAGGAGACTGGAAATTTAGGACACACAAACCATGAGAAACAAGCAAGGAAAGAAAGAAAATGCCTGGCAGAGAAATAGAAGTATTTATATCCTGTGAATTGAAATTGGACAAAATTATAGGGTTTGGAGATATCCTTTGCTGCTGCTGCTAAGTTGCTTCAGTCATGTCCGACTCTGCATGACCCCATGGACTGCAGCCTACCAGGCTCCTCCGTCCCTGGGATTTTCCAGGCAAGAGTCCTGGAGTGGGTTGCCATTGCATTCTCTGTATTCTTTGACCCTTTGCTAAAGAAAAAAATATGGAAAGGGATTGTGAACAATTCTGNAAAAAAAAAAAAAACCCACAAAACTCTCTAACTTTATACCTCCACACTTTCCACTGTATCTCTCTTAAGAGGGGCTGATTATTTTGCTCTTGACTAAGAACTTAGTCAAAACTCTCTCTTATCCTTTGAGAAGAAAGAAGATGTTTGGAGACTGGACCCTTATAGTTTTAGTGAAAATGGAAGGATTTTCAGATATTCTAACATTCCCCTAGCAGATTTTAGGATTTTTTTCCCTAGTGTTTAGCCATTCCTCCCATCAGCAGGCTCCAGGAGATAATTCTATGTAATAAAATGAATATTTAATCCGTAGTCCTTAAAAGACTGGAAACCAAAAGAAGAATCTGTGCTGCGTCGGTTGTAGTGATGGCAGTAGACCCCCAAAGGCTCCCAGAGGACCACCCTCTCGGCGGCAGTGCCGCACCTGCAGAGCCAGCCTTGGCCTCTGACAGTGAACAGCGCACCTGCTAGCCTTTATCTCCCCACACGAGTGAGGCCATTTAAAGCCTAGACAGAGGGCAGATGGCCCTGCCCTGGGATCCTTTGTCATTCCAAACCGTGCCGTCATGTGGACAAGTCCATCCGTCCCTCGAGAGGCTCTTCTCTGCCGGTTGCCTTGCAACTTGCCTGAACGATGTGTTCTGTTCCTGTCCAGGCCATTCCCCTGAACACTGACTCTTCCCTTCTCACTCGTGTTTAAGAGTCTAACCCTTTGTCCTTCGCTCCGTCCCAGCTCCCTTGCTTGGACTTCACTCAGATGCTCACGAATCCCAGTCATGATACACCCCCTGCCTGTCAGACTTCACTGTTCCAACCTGATGCCCCCCATAATTGTTCTCACCACTGAATTATTCTCAGCCCTGGCCTCCCGAATGCTTGCAACCTGGCCTTCTCATAGAGTTATGTTTCTGGTATTTGAAGAAACAAAAGACATTTAAAGCCAAATACCAAGTAGGAGACTGGAAATTTAGGACACACAAACCATGAGAAACAAGCAAGGAAAGAAAGAAAATGCCTGGCAGAGAAATAGAAGTATTTATATCCTGTGAATTGAAATTGGACAAAATTATAGGGTTTGGAGATATCCTTTGCTGCTGCTGCTAAGTTGCTTCAGTCATGTCCGACTCTGCATGACCCCATGGACTGCAGCCTACCAGGCTCCTCCGTCCCTGGGATTTTCCAGGCAAGAGTCCTGGAGTGGGTTGCCATTGCATTCTCTGTATTCTTTGACCCTTTGCTAAAGAAAAAAATATGGAAAGGGATTGTGAACAATTCTGTACTGCAAAGACATGAAGCTGATTTATTTTATTACCTTTCATAGAAAAAGGGGTTTCATCTTATGATAGTTTTATGAGTAAAGCCCAGATCACGGAAGCATATGCCTATGAAATCAGTAGGTAATAAATGGATAATCATGTTGTTAACATCACTGTCATTTTTCTAGAAAGATGCAGGCATTGGATATGCTCTGAAGGAGCTTACAGTGTAACATAAATTCAACAATAAAACATGTAAAATGATTAATTTACTAATTGTAGGTCTTACTTTGCTGTCACTTTTCTTCCTTAAAATTTCTTACAAAAATGAGACAGGCATATGAAAGTTGTTACGATTTATCTGCAATTCTTAGGAATGGGTCCACACTGACATTTTGATACCAAATCATACTTGGATGCTAGGAGAACTACTTTGGGACATTTACTTGGATATCTGGTTTTGCTGAGGATTATCCAGCCCTTTTTTGATTTGAAGAGGTTCAAGGTAATAAAGAGTTTTTTCCTTCCTATCTCCTTTGTAGTTGAAGTTATAGGATGACCAGAGTATTTGGTTGAATAGTGTAATAGTGATGGTGATTATAAATAGTTATGATAGTAATCATATTAGGGTTCTCCATATATGTATGATCCTGGAGAAGGGAATGGCAACTCATTCAAATATTCCTGCCTGGAGAATTCCATGAACAGAAGAACCTGGTGGGCTACAGTCCATGGGGTCGCAAAGAGTCAGACATGACTGAGCGACCAAAGCACGCATATATAGATGATGACAGAAGAGGGTGATGTTGGGGACTGGTGGGGAAGAGAGAGAAAGAGGTATTGATATTTATTACGGAATTGTGTCATACGATTTTGGAGGTTTTGCAAGTCCAGAATCTAGTGATTAAGGCTAGTAAGCTGGAGGTGCAGTGAAGAGCTGCAGTGTGAGTCCAGAGGGAGTCTGTTGGCAGAATTCCCTCTTGCTGGGGAAGGTCAGTCTTTGTTCTGTTAAGGCCTTCGATTGTGTGAACAACACCCGTGCTCATTATGCAGGGGGAGGTGCTTTACTTAAAGTTCACCAATTTCAGTGTTTTCATGGAAACATTCAGAATGTTTGACCAAATATCTGGGCACCATGGCCAAGCCAAGTTGACACATAAAATTAACCATCACAGTAACCAACCTTCACTGAACATATTTTGAATGCTAGTTCTTTCTGAGTATTATTTCAAGTCTCTTATTAACTCCGTCATTGGGCATCTCCATTCCACAGTGGAGGCTATCTTAGGGATGAAGTAGATAGGTTACCTATCCAGGAGCACATAGATAGTAAGTGGTTGGACTGGGACTCATGTTTCTTTTTAAAATTGTTTATATTTTTTGAACTTTTTATTTTATATTGGAGTAGAGTTGACTAACAGTGTTGTGTTAATTTCAGGTATACAGCAGAATGATTAAGTTATATGTATACATGTGCCTGTATCTATTCTTTTCCAAGTTCTCTTCCCATTTAGGTTGTTAGATAATATTGAACAGAGTTCCCTGTGCTATACAGTAGGTTCTTGTTGGATATCCATTTTAAATACGGCAGTGTGGACCTATCAATCCTAACCTCCCTAACCATCCCTCTGCCTCATCTTTCCCCACTGGTGATCATAAGTCTGTGAGTCTGTTTCTGTTTTGTAAATAAATTCATTTGTATCTTTTTTTTTTTAGATTCAAAATATAAGCAATATCATAGGATATTTCCTTCTGTGTGACTTAACTTCACTCAGTAGGGCAATCTCTAGGTCTATCCATTTTGGTGCAAATGGCATTATTTCATTCTTTTTAATAGCTGAGTAATATAGTTCATTATTTGTGCCACATCTTCTTTATCCATTCATCTGTTAATGGACATTAGGTAGCTTCTCTGTCTTAACTATTGTAAACAGTGCTGCAATGAACACTGCAGTGCATGTATCCTTTCGGACCATGTGTTTCTCCAGATATATGACCAAGAATTGGATTGCAGGGTCATAGGGTAGCTCTATTTTTAGTATTTTTAAGAAACCACCATACTGTTCTCCACAGTGACTGCACCAGTTTTCATTCCCACCAAGGTGGAGTGTGGAATTCATGTTTCTTATCTCTCTCTTTAAACCTGAAAAGGACAGATGGATAACAACTTATAGGGTCCTGTGAAAGGGACATCTAAATTGAGTTCCAAAACACTCTCTCTGGGAGCAAATAGTTTATTCATTTCCTGAGATTTTGATCAAAATAGAGATTTATATCTTCATGGGACAGATCCTAGGACAGGGCTCAGAAAGAGTCCCTTGAAAGTGAACTGACAGACTAAGAAGCCTAGTTTATAAATGGTGTGTTTTGTGTTTGAGGTTGAGGCAGAGTCTTTATCTAGTTGCATGCATGCTCATTTGCTTCAGGTGTGTCTGACTCTGCCACTCAATGGACTAGGCCACCAGGCTCCTCTGTCCATGGGGATTCTCCGGGCAAGAATCCTGGAGTAGGTCGCCATGCCCTCCTCCAGGGGATCTTCCTGCCCAGGGATACAAGCCATTTCTCCTGTGTTGCAAGTAGATTCTTTACCACTGAGCCACCAGGGAAGCCTTTCTCTAGTTACATGGAGCCAAAGACTGTTTCAGCTTGCTAGAGTGGGGTCTGGCCATGCACTATTGATGCTCACATAATACACCTGGCTGGAGAAGAGTGGGGTGTGGGATGGCCTCTACACGAGCTGCAATTACTCTGCATTTATCTGGAGCTTGGCTAATAACCAGAGAGTATGTGAAAAAGGCCCACAGATGCCATAAACATCATGGATTGTAACCAGGAGTCAATCTGTTTGCTCTTACCAGAAACACTGGTTTCTAAGCTTAGGGTAGTGTAAGAGGCTGTCAGTTAGAAAGGAAGGAGGGAGGAGAAACCCTCCTGTGGGCAGAGTGCTGAAGAGGAGTAAGAAAGAACAACTGGTTGATTAAACTGTTGTTGTTCAGTCACAAAATTGTGTCCAACTCTTTGTAACCCTATGGACTACAGCAGGCCAGACTTCCCTGTCCTTCACTGTCTCCTGGAGTTTGCTCAAATTCATGTCCATTGAGTTGGTGGTGCTGTCTAACCATCTCTACTTCTGCCTCCCCCTTCTCCTTTTGCCTTCAATCTTTCCCAGCATCAGAGTTTTTTCAAATGAGTTGACTCTTCGCATCAGGTGGCCACAGTATTGCAGCTTCAGCTTCAGCATCAGTCCTTCCAATGACTATTCAGGGTTGATTTCCTTTAGGATTGACTAGTTTGATCTTACTGTCCAAGGGACTCTCAGGAGTCTTTTCCAGCACCACAATTCGAAAGCATCAATTCTTCAGCACTCTGCCTTCTTTATTGTCCAGCTTTCACATCCATATACGACTACTAGAAAAACCATAGCTTTGACTAGACGGACCTTTGTCAAAAAAGTGATTTCTCTGCTTTTTAAAATGCTGTCTAGGTTTGTCATAACTTTTATTCCAAGGAGTAAGCATCTTTTAATTTTATGGCTGCAGTCACCATCTGCAGTGATTTTGGAGCCATGAAAGTAAAATCTGTTATTGTTTCCCCTTCTATTTGCCATGAAGTGATGGAACTGGATGACATGATCTTAGTTTTGTTTTTTTAATGTTGACTAAACTGGGTAGAAAAGCTTAATGAAAGCAAATATAAACCTAAAGCATACCACAACCAGGTGCTATGCATATATTAAAACATCCTTTCACATCAAAGACGTTTGACACCATATAGTAATTGTCATTCATAATAAGTTGCCAGGAGTTCAAATCAGGTTTTGAGCACTTAGTTAAGAAGCCCTGAAAGTATGTAGTACACTCTAGAAGGATCCTCTGAAAAATTGGTAAGATTTTTTTTCATGCTTAGCCTTGATTTATTTATAAAGAGATTTCTCCATAATGTTTCACACTCCTAGAGTTCTGAATATAGATATCTTTATGAAAAAATAAATATTATTGTGAGACTCTCTTGAATTCCTCTCATTGGTCCAGACCTGGTGTTGTAGTGCTTTTTTGGAAGTGGAGCTATCAGGCTTAATTGACTGTTGACTAGCACCCATGTTGGCTGTAGTTTAAATAGAGTTAGAGAGCCCAGCTGTGCTGAATTCATTTCCAATGTTAATACTCAAATTCCTTTTGCCTGTGCAGCTAGCCTGACTGCCTTTTAACCTGTCTGAAACAAATTTATTTTCATTTTATATACTCATAATGGAAGAGTCACTATTTAGAATTTGTTTTTTTATGTCCCTGTCTGGTAGAATGTGGCATGTATAAAAGACCCAGAGCCTGTTTCCTTTTATCTAAACATGGTTCTCAAATGTCTGAAATAAGCCTGGTATTTAAGCAGTAATTGAATTCGAATGGTGTATCTACTGGTTGTGCTTTGGGGAACTGCCACACAGTTAAAAATGTAAATTCCACCTGATTAAAGTATAAATCTTGTCTAACTTCTGATTTTCAGTAAGATTGTTTATAACTTTAAGTTTTCAAGACCTCTGCTTTTCATTTAAGAAGTGCTTTGGGAATAAGTGCTAAGAGTGTATATATGTGTCTCTGGCTTGTGGCTTTTTAATTGTTATCTGTGTATAGAGATTTGAGGATGAGTTTCGTCATACTGCTATGGAGCATAACAAGGCCTGAGGATCTGTTGGAGTATGAATTTGTAGTGAGTACATAGTTATATTACATTGAAGCACTGATTGATTATATTCTTAGTCAATATAAGTCAACATATAAGATAAAATGTTTATTTGTAGCAATCTAACTCTGAGAGGGAAAATGCCATTTTGATTTGTATAGAATTGGCCTTTGCTAAGAAGGAATGGGCAGTTGCTTGTTTGATGGATATTTTGGGAGTTTCTTCCTCCAACCTTCCCTTTCACCACCATATTTTGAAGTTAAATGTGAAATGCCATGGTCTTTGAGAAAACACATTGTATACATTTATACTAACTTACCCATCATTATTTTTCAGAATAGGCTTGTGGAGCAGTAGCTCAAGGGTTGTTCAGCTCAGTTCAGTCGCTCAGTCGTGTCCGACTCTTTGCGACCCCATGAATCGCAGCACGCCAGGCCTCCCTGTCCATCACCAACTCCCAGAGTTCATTCAGACTCACGTCCATCGAGACAGTGATGCCATCCAGCCATCTCATCCTCTGTCGTCCCCTTCTCACATGGACCACAGCCTTGTCTAACTCAATGAAACTAAGCCATGCCCTGTGGGGCCACCCAAGATGTGCAGGCATGGTGGAGAGGTCTGACAGCATGTGGTCCACTGAAGAAGGGAATGGCAAACCACTTCAGTATTCTTGCCTTGAGAACCCCATGAAAAAGCAAAATGATAGGATACTGAAAGAGGAACTACCCGGGTCGGTAGATGCCCAATATGCTACTGGAGATCAGTGGAGAAAACTCCAGAAAGAATGAAGGGATGGAGCCAAAGCAAAAACAATACCCAGCTGTNTTCTTGTCACCTCTTCTTAATATCTTCTGCTTCTGTTAGATCCATACCATTTCTGTCCTTTATCGAGCCCATTTAGATGTGTCCAAAACAACTAAGCTGTAATCTCTACTGCTGCCTCCAACTCAGGACTCAAGAAAACAGAGCTAACAGGGCCACTGCTTGAAAACAAATGACAAAAGGAAATTTTTAGAATTAACTTTTTTAGAAGTGTGTTATGGTCTTTATTTCTGCTCTGTCAAAGCTCCAGAAGTCTTGAGCTGACATCCTAAATAAGGGGGATGTGAAAGTGTTAGTTTCTTAGGTGTGTCCAACTCTTTATGACCCCCTGGGCTGTAGCCCACTAGGCTCCTCTGTCCATGGAATTCTCTACACAAGAATACTGGAATGGGTAGCCATTCAGGATCACATCTGATTCTACTTCCTTTATGCATTTGGCCTAAGGAGAGTGTTTCTGGTAAAAACACATGAAATGGAAATGATGGGTAGGGGTTTAAAATATGTAAGTAAACTCTTCCTGGCACTGATCACTTTTTCATAGTTAGAAGTAAAGTAATTCGAATTTTTTACTTTATCTACTGTTTTTAAAAGATCTGGTGAAACTGGAGGTCTGACTGCTTCATTTTAATATTTCTTCCTTAGGGAGACTTGGGAAATAGCTGAACAGGTTTTTATAAATTAAAAAGAGAAAATAAGACTTTAAAGTACAGCTCCAAATTGGAAACTTTTGCCATTTGAATATTTTTAAAAAATGTTAAATGGTTATTCTTGTTTTTTTCTGCATGTTCCTCATTGCCCGCATTATGGTACCACAAAGAGGTAGTATTTTTCAATCTGGGCTGGTTGGGGGATGTATTTATATTAATATCTTACCTTAAGGTTTACGTCCCTGTGCATATTGTGATTGATAACTTTTAGTTTGCTATAGCAATAATCTTTTGATGTTATAAGAAAGGTTTGTAGTAAGACTCTGGATAAGTTGGTTTTTTTTTTTTTTGTATATTATTGTTACTGGAAATACATAAATGAAGACATGTAACCGATTCACATTTGAAGAACATAAACACTTTAAAAAGACAAAAGGTATGGAAAAATACAAAAATAGAAACATGGTTGCTAGAAATTGCCTGCAGTATAAATAGTTGCGTTTTAGTCACCATTACTGACAGATGTCAGTACTGCTTTGGTGGAACTTTTATTTTGAAAATAGATGGAAAAGTTAAAACAGTGTTATGTGGTTGCCAGAATTTTGGCTTAGTAATAAAAATATATCAACTTTACTTCTGAATTTGTCGGATGTTCATTATTTGATCTTGGTTACGTTTTATGTAAATATATTTAATATTTAAGGCCAAGATTTCATGTTTATAAAATGAGAATACCAATGAATCTCATTATAAACTTCCCAGAGATTGTCTCTTAGGTGCTGCAATAAATAACAGTCACAAAAACTGGGGAAGTTCTATAGCCAATATTCCCCACAAATGGTATTGACTAATTATTTTAAAAATTGACTTGTAAAGTATTAGTTATATAAAATGTAAAAAGTACATTTACTAGGAATGTAGTAAACAGTAAGGCTACTTCTGATCTTTGCTTTTGGGAAATATTATTATACTTCTTAAATTATTGATGTTAAAAAATGATATGGAGAAAAAGGGAGAGGAAGTCACAGTGTTTAATCTTTTGAGTTAAAGATATTAGAGAGGTAGAAACTATTGAATGATGAGATCTCTTAGAAATTATTCATAAATGCCTGTCCACCAAGCTAGCTATATTCTATGTAAGAGCACATAATAGGGGTCTGGGTGATGTTTCCTTTTCCAGCAGTCTTTTCACAACACTTTCTACTTATATGAATATTGAAAATTGCTGACATAATTATGAGTGTCCATTTGATCCAAAATATGCTGGTGAAAAGACTACTGAAAATATCTATTTAAAAGTACTTCTGTTCAGATATGGTTTTTTAATTGAAATGTTCAGTTTTTAGAAGGCAGCATTTGAAATCTCTGGGTTTGGTGCTTGGTGCAAGCAGAGACTCCAGCTCTCCCCCCAATTCCTAGCAGAATGACTAGAAGGGTATAAAACGGGAAAATCTGCATTCACAAGAGGAAGCAGAAATGAGGAAGGATACAGTCCCTGTGGCAGAAAGTGAGGGAATTTGTGTTAGCATTTCCTTGATGCATCTGGATTGAAGGATACCCCAGAGTGTTTTTCTCTCACTGGATCCAGAAAATAGACAAGTGAGTGAGGGATGCAGCGTTTGGCGGTGAGGGCAGGGTGAAGGCTGGCAGGCGAGCATGTGAACGCAGCATCTTGAGACTGAGGTTGCCTCTGTGTGACTCCCCGCATTACCCTTCTTCCGATTCCTTCTACTCACTGAACTCCAGGGTCCTTTGAAGAGGGAGGTCTGTCAGGTGATCCCTTAGCTGAGTTGCCTCCAGGGATTTTGCTGTATTTTAGGACCAAGGCAGACATCCAGGGCATGGACCTCTCCTGCCTCGGGTCCACTACGCCTTCCGTGCTGCAGCCACACTGCCCTCATGGGCACCTCTGGCTCTGGCTTTTTGCACTGGCTTGGAACTAATTCTACCACCTGGACATCTTCTTGCCCCTCTTTGCTAGTTAATTCTTAATCATCCTTCAGGCCGTGGCTCCATCCTTATTTCCTTCAGGGTCGTCTGAGATCTGTGCTGTCATAGCATGCTGTGATTAGAACTGTACAGTCATTTTCATGATTATTTACTTAGTATTTATCTCCCCTGTTAGACTATGAGCTCCACTTAAGAGTAGTATATGGCTGGGTGTACCACTGTATCTGTAGCATTTAGGACAACATTTGGCATATATTAGATATTCAGTAAATATTTATGAAATAAATGGATCGATGGATGGACTGATGGACAGTAGCGTTTGGATTTCAGCAGCCACCTGAGATACACAAACAGGCAACTGCCACAGGCCAAGGACCAGGCAGGGTGACAGGATGTGGCGTGGCTGCCACATCAGACAGCAAAACCTGGGCGTGCATGCCCAGTCGTGTCTGACTCTTTGCGACCCTATGAACCATAACCCACCAGGCTCCTCTGTCCACGGGATTTTGCCAGCAAGAATACTGGAATGGGTTGCTATTTCCTTCTCCAGGGGATCTTCCCAAGGCAGGGATCGAACCCGCGTCTCCCGTGGTTCTTACATTGCCAGGTGGATTTTTTTCTTTTTACTGCTGAGCCACTGGGTAAGCCCCTGCCATGTCAGGCAGAGGTTTTAGAAAACAGGGCATTTTCCAAAGAATAGGATCCACACTGGAGGCCCAGAGATGGACATTCTGGCTCCTTTACTGTTCCCATGGGCTGCTGGATATCCTTATCTGATTAGTCTTCTTCCTCCTCTTCTGCTCTGGATCGTTTTCTCCTCAGTCTAGATAAGGATATGTCTCTAAGAAAGATTTGGATGAGTTCAGTTCAGTTCAGTCGCTCAGTTGTGTCTGACACCTTGTGACCCCATGGACTGCAGCCCGCCAGGCTTCCCTGTCCATCACCAACTCCCGGAGCTTGCTCAAACTCACGTCCATTGAATCAGTGTTGGCATCCAACTATCTCATCCTTTGTCATCCCCTTCTCCACCTGCCATCAATTTTTCCCAGCATCAGGATCTTTTCCAGTGAGTCAGTTCTTCACATCAGGTGGCCAAAGTATTGGAGCTTCAACTTCAGCATCAGTCCTTCCAGTGAATACTCAGGGCTGATTTCCTTTAGGATTGACTGATTGGATCTCCTTGCAGTCCAAGGGACTCAAGTCTCCAGCACCACAGTTCAAAAGCATCAACTCTTCAGTGCTCATCCTTCTTTATGGTCCAGCTCTNGTGAATACTCAGGGCTGATTTCCTTTAGGATTGACTGATTGGATCTCCTTGCAGTCCAAGGGACTCAAGTCTCCAGCACCACAGTTCAAAAGCATCAACTCTTCAGTGCTCATCCTTCTTTATGGTCCAGCTCTCACATCTGTACATGACTACTGGAAATCTGCAACAAATTTTGCCAGAAAGCAGCTCAGTTCCTATTAGGAGATTGTTTTATCAGAAAAATAAAAGTGGATTCTATTAAAAAATTCCGTTATTCAAAAGAAAAGGCTCACCATTTTCTCTAAGGCTTCAGAGGAATTGTTTCCTCTGTGATCGGGTCACCATGAGACTTGAGACAATCTTAGCACACATGCTTTCCTGCTTTTAGCAACACTTGAGGGGATGTTGGTTGTATGAAATTACAGCAAGCTAAACAGGCCATTAGGTGAAGGAGGGATTACATAGAGCTGAAAGATGTAGGAGCCAGCGTCAAAGAAATAGTGACGAGAGCTAATGTTTACTGAGCACATACCAGGGGCTTGGCATTTTTCTAAGGGCAGATGTGTTTCAACTCATTTAACAGCCCTATGAGGGATTTGCAGTTATTAACTCCATTTAGAAAACCTTTGTGGAGGAGTCAGCAGACAGTGGCACACTGAGAAATAGTCACAAAAAAGTCAAATGGGAAACAAACTTGAAAAAAAATCAAACATAAAAGGGATGGAAATGTGGAACATGTGAACTCTGGGGAAACTGTAGTAGCTTTTAAAGGTGTTATACTTGGGTGGTGAGATTAGAGATGGTTTTTACTTTGTTCTTGATACTTTTCAATATTTTAAGCAAAAACTTTTTAAAAGACACTGTTTTTTGAACAAAGAGTATAGTTGGCAGAATGCATCAAAGGTTTTCAATAAATAATCTCCAGTAATTCAATGAAAATGAAATTACATTAGAGAGAGTGTTTAGGGAGTTAGGCAAGAGTGAAGCAGCCCAGGGAGGAAGTAAACCTCTGAGCTGGGAAAGCAAACCAGAGGTTCATGCTGCTGAAGGATGGTGACTGTGCACTTTCACTCTTCCAACTGGAAAAAAAAAGGAAAAGAACAGCACTGGTTAGTTAAGAGTATTTTGAGAATTCAGATTAGAGCNTTTTGAACTGTGGTGTTGGAGAAGACTCTTGAGAGTCCCTTGGACTGCAAGGAGATCCAAGTAGTCAATCCCAAAGAAAATCAGTCCTTAATATTCATTGGAAATTCTGACGCTGAAGCTGAACCCCTAATACTTTGGCTACCTTATGTGAAGAACTGAGTAACTGGAAAAGACTCTGATGCTGAGAAAGATTGATGGAAGGAGAAGAAGGTGATAACAGAAGACAAGATGGTTGAATGGTATAACCGACTCGAATAAAATGAGTCTGAGAAACCTCCAGGAGATGGTGAAGGATAGGGAAGCCTGGTATGCTGTAGTCCATGGGGTTGCAAAATGTTGGCCATGACTGAATGACTATGCCATTGTTCTAGACATAACACAAGGTAATGACTTTTGGATTTTCAGTAGAAATTGAAAGGGTGTGATACAGTTATACATATTGTTACATATCTGTAAAACTGAGTCCCCCTAAAACAGAGTCACTTATCGAGTTTATGATTAACTCTATCCAAAACTTAATTTTCTTTCTTATCCCCTGACCCTGTGTGGACAAGTGTGACAATGACTACGGGAACAGTCCTCTGTTAATTGAACACCAATCAACCAGAGTCAAGTGACTAAAGTTGATGCTGTCAATAACAGTTGATGTACTAATATTGNGACCTTAGTCGGCAAAGCAATGGTCTCTGCTTTTGAATATGCTATCTAGGTTGGTCATAACTTAGGGAGAAGTAAACCTGAGCTAGTCCCTAATGGAGAAGGAAATGGCAACCCACTCGTTTTCTTGCCTGGAAAACCCATGGACAGAGGAGCCTGGTGGGCAACAGTCCATGGGATCACAAAGAGTCAGACACAACTGAGTGACTTCACTTCACTTCAGTCCCTAGTGGCTCAGACAGTAAAGAATCTGCCTGCAATACAGGAGACCAGGGTTCCATTCCTGGGTCAGGAAGATTCCCCTGCAGAAGAGAATGGCCACCTAGTCCAGTATTCTTGCCTGGAGAATTCCATGGACAGACGCACCTGTCAAGCTGCAGTCCATGGAGTTGCAAAGAGGTGGGCACAATTAAGCAGCTAACACTTTCACTTTTTTCTTTCAGTTCCGCTTTAGAAATTCAAGTCCATGAATTGACTCTAAAGGTAATGAACACTGAAAAGTGCTAGAACTAGCTTTGTAATGCACATTCATTTCTTCTAGCTCATATTTCTATAGAAATAGAAGGATAGATTATAAGCTTGCCCGGAAGAAAAAAATAATTATAAATTAAATGAATATGGAATTTAGAATTCTTTATGTTCTTAGTTTCTTGTGGTAGTCTTCTGTTTTTTGAGTTGCAGTATTTCTTTTCACAGGCTGTATGACTATTCTCTTCGCTTATTCTCAGAGAAAGGGTTTTATGCTTTCTCATGGTCAAATAGAGATGGANATGGAATTTAGAATTCTTTATGTTCTTAGTTTCTTGTGGTAGTCTTCTGTTTTTTGAGTTGCAGTATTTCTTTTCACAGGCTGTATGACTATTCTCTTCGCTTATTCTCAGAGAAAGGGTTTTATGCTTTCTCATAGTCAAATAGAGATGGACTCATTCAGAAAGTGGCACAGGTTCTCAACCACATCTTTTGAAGAAATGTCTTGGACTAAATTTAAGAAAAACATACCAGTGAGCAAAATGCTCTAATTTCTTTAAATTGAAACAAATTTTTGAATACTGTTGGTGAGAGAACCACTGACGAGGAATACTTATGACAAACATTATTGTGATGATCCTTTGGTTAAAAATGCGTGTGTGTCAATCATTTTCTTCCTCTGATTGTACCAGGAATTAAGTAAAATTAAAGATGGAAGAATGGCCGTTTGTATTTCTGATGTTTTGTGAGTTACTAGGCATACTAGAGATCTAAAAGATTTCATAAGTGAAGTGATGAGGGTCATAATACTTTTCCTCTCTACAATTTATAATTCAGACTGGGTGCTTGAGGCACAAATAAGATGGTAAGAGTGTTTCAAACGGCTGTTTTATTATAGAGGGAGCCCCTGACTGACAAATAGGTCTGTGAATGGAAAAGGCCATGAGGAACAATGAACTGGTCGGTTTTATTTCAGATATGCTGCCTCTAGCCCTCCTTACTCCTCCAGGTCTCTTGCATTGCTCTGGTTTAAACACTCTCCCCTTTCTTTCCCAGTGATTTTTGCTGTTTTTCCCCCAACTCACTGTAGCTGTAGGTCTATTCTTTCTACTCTTCTCCTTGCTCATCCCAGTGTAGCCCCAGTCAGACATCTTTTGAGACACTTTCCTCCTTAGGAGGAATCTTCACATGTATCTTAGTCTTTTTGGCCATCACGGTTATGACTCTTTGTTTTATCATTCTCTAGAACGGTGGAAAGTAAAGAAAGGCAATATGATGAGGGACGGGAGAGAAACATTATTACTTTTGATGACTTGTAACTACTTGTTCAGGGAGGATCCAGTGTTCTCCAAATGCGGATCTTCTCAAAAAGGCTTTTCATTTGCTTCAGGAATCTGAGAGTTGAGAAATAGCTGTGAAGCTTTGGTTTCCAACCATAGCTGAAAGATGCTGAGGTTAACAGTGGAAAAGAAAGTCAGGGAGCTTGTCTGTAATATCCTCATGAAATTAAAGAAAGAAGAAGGAAAAAGGAAAAGTTAAAGGACGGAGAGCAAAGAAAAAGGAGAGAAAAAGTGAAAGAGGGATCTGACCTTGGGTCTCCATCAGGACATACTGGCCAGAGGCACCTTACCCTCTGGTTTGATCTCAGACTCGCTTTCTAACCCCTAGTCCACTGCTGGCAGGAGATTGATGGGAAGGGATGGGAGTGGAAGTTCTGGATTTCACTGCCTTAGATTTCTTCTTCCCAAACTGATACATAGACCCAGTGTAATCTCAATGAAAATTCTGGCAGACATTTTTTTTGTGTGTGTGTGGAAATTGACAAACTGATTCTAAAATTCCTATGGACATACAAAGGACTTAGAGTAGCCAAAAACAATTAGAATAATGAAAAAAAGTTATATGACTAGGTAACTAATTTCAGCATTTATTATAAAGCTACAGTAATAAAGGCAATGTGGTATTGGTATCAAGATAGATGAATAAGTGAGTGGAACAGAATGGAAATCCAGAAATATATCCACATGTACATGGACAACTTCTTTTAGATGAAGATGCAAAGGCAACTCCATGGAGAGAGGATTGTCTTCAACAAATGGTGCTGAAAAAAATTNATTTCAGCATTTATTATAAAGCTACAGTAATAAAGGCAATGTGGTATTGGTATCAAGATAGATGAATAAGTGAGTGGAACAGAATGGAAATCCAGAAATATATCCACATGTACATGGACAACTTCTTTTAGATGAAGATGCAAAGGCAACTCCATGGAGAGATGATTGTCTTCAACAAATGGTGCTGAAAAAAATTAGATATCCATATTTAAAATTTGTGCTTCAGTCTACATCTTTTTCTCCTCCCTGGCTGCACTTCAAGGCATCTGGGATCTTAGTTCCCTGACCAGGGTTCAAACCCATGTTCCCTGCAGAGCAAGCATGAATTCTTAAAAACTGGACCACGAAGGAAGTCCCTACATCTGATATCATAAAAAATTAACACAAAGTGTGTCATAGGCCTAAATATAAAACTTCAGAAAACATAGAAGAAATCCTTTGTGACTTTGGGTTAGGTAAACATTTCCCAGATACATCACCAAAAGCATAATCTAAAGACAAATAAATTGGACTTCCTTAGAATAAAAAGAAAATTTGTTCTTCAGAAGACACTGTTAGTAAATGAAAAGACAAGCCACAGACTAAGAGGAAGTATTTATAAGGCATAATATATCTGATTTTGTATACAAAATCTAAAGAACTTTCAAAACTCACTAAGTAAGCAATCCAGTTTTAAAAAATGGGTAAAGAATTCAAACACTCAGGCAAAGAAGATATATGGATGGCAGTGCGGCACATAGAAACATGCTCAGCATAATTAGTCATTAGAGAAATGCAAGTTAAAGCCACAGTGAGATACCCATGCACATCTAATAGGTGAAAAATGAAAAGACTAACCATACAGGTTTTGGCAAAGAAGTGGAGACACTGGGACTCTACTGCATGCTGCTGGGATTGTTAGATGGTACAAACACTGTGAAAAACAGTTTGGCAATTTCTTAGAAGGTAAAATTTACCTACCAAATCAGCTAGCGATTCCACTTTTAAGTGTTTGTGCAAGAGAAATAAAAGCATGTATATATTTCAATACCTGAATATTCATATCAGCTTTATTTGTAATAGTAAGAAAACCCCAAACAACACAAATATCTATCAACAATAAATAGATAAATAAACTGTACGCATACAGCAAACACTGCTCAGCAATAACAAGAAATGAGCTATGAATCCATGCTGCAACATGAATGAATCTCAAAAGAATGACCTCTGCTCTCAAAAAATAGTGCGTATATGTGTTCTTATTTATATTCAGTGTGAGAAATAGAAAAGCAGATTGTTTTTTGTTTAGCAACAGGGAAATGGGATTCAGTGGGTAGAAAGGATTAACAGGAAAGTTGTGAGGAAATTTATAGGGGTGACATTNACAAGCCACAGACTAAGAGGAAGTATTTATAAGGCATAATATATCTGATTTTGTATACAAAATCTAAAGAACTTTCAAAACTCACTAAGTAAGCAATCCAGTTTTAAAAAATGGGTAAAGAATTCAAACACTCAGGCAAAGAAGATATATGGATGGCAGTGCGGCACATAGAAACATGCTCAGCATAATTAGTCATTAGAGAAATGCAAGTTAAAGCCACAGTGAGATACCCATGCACATCTAATATACCCATGCACATCTAATAGGTGAAAAATGAAAAGACTAACCATACAGGTTTTGGCAAAGAAGTGGAGACACTGGGACTCTACTGCATGCTGATAGGATTGTTAGATGGTACAAACACTGTGAAAAACAGTTTGGCAATTTCTTAAAAGGTAAAATTTACCTACCAAATCAGCTAGCGATTCCACTTTTAAGTGTTTGTGCAAGAGAAATAAAAGCATGTATATATTTCAATACCTGAATATTCATATCAGCTTTATTTGTAATAGTAAGAAAACCCCAAACAACACAAATATCTATCAACAATAAATAGATAAATAAACTGTACGCATACAGCAAACACTGCTCAGCAATAACAAGAAATGAGCTATGAATCCATGCTGCAACATGAATGAATCTCAAAAGAATGACCTCTGCTCTCAAAAAATAGTGCGTATATGTGTTCTTATTTATATTCAGTGTGAGAAATAGAAAAGCAGATTGTTTTTTGTTTAGCAACAGGGAAATGGGATTCAGTGGGTAGAAAGGATTAACAGGAAAGTTGTGAGGAAATTTATAGGGGTGACATTATTATCATGATGGTGGTGATGGTTCCTTGGATGTACACAGAGTAAAAGCTTATCAAATTGTACATTTTAACTATATGCAGTTTATTGTACATCCATTATACTTTGTTAGCTTCCTGATGGGTCAGTGGGTAAAGAATCCACCTGTAGTGCAGGAGACACAGGAGACGTGGGTTTGATCCTTGGATCGGGAAGATCCCCTGGAGAGGGAAATGGCAACCCACTTCAGTATTCTTGTCTGAAAAATCCCATGGACAGAGGAAACTGGCAGGGTCTAGTCCAAAGGTTCGCAAAGAGTCAGACACAACTGGGCGACTAAGCACACATACATTATACTTTAGTTGATAAAGTTCAGTTCACTTCAGTCGCTTAGTCATGTCCAACTCCTTGTGATCCCATGAACTGCAGCACGCCAGGCCTCCCTGTTCATCACCATCCCCCAGAGTTCACTCAGACCCATGTCCATCGAGTCCGTGATGCCATTCAGCCATTTCATCCTCGGTCGTCGGTTGATAAAAGGAAAGAAAAAAGCACATTAAGTTTAATCCACTAATGTGGATTTAGTCTTCTTGATTTAAAAGTGCTTTTGAAAAGTTTCTGCTCCTAGGTTAACATTTTCTGATAGTTTAAGTTGATGATCCTTTTAGTGTCTGTGATATTTAAACATTTTTAGGCATTAAATGTTACACATAGGGCTTCCCTGGTGGCTCAGATATTAAAGAATGTGCCCCACAATGTGGGAGGCCTGAGTTTGATCCCTGGGTTGCACAGATCCCCTGGAGAATACAATGGCTACCCACTCCAGTATTCTTGTCTGGACAATCCCTATAGACAGAGGAGCCTGGTGGGCTACAGTCCATGGGGTCTCAGAGAGTCGGACACGAATGAGTGACTGACTTAACTTATAGGTTTAAAATGACAGAAACTTTGGAAAACCAAAATTTCATCAGAACATTGTGGGATAAACCAAGATTAATTATTAAATCAAAACTTTCTCCACTTGACATTGTAGAAAGTAAAATAATGTCATGTTATGCTCTGTATCAGGGTTGAGAAATATCATCTAGATTTATTCATTCTTCCTTCAAGTAATTCTATATAAAGAGCCTTTTGTTTACTTGTGCAAAAAGAAGTTACCAAAAAAAGAACAAACCCCTAGAGGGGTTCATATTTTAGTTGTAAGGTGAGATTAATGTACATAAGTAAATAGCAATTAAGATCATTGAGTATGAATTGAGATCAAGAGTATGGTGGTTGACATTTGTTTCCTGTAATACTTACCTTTTCAGGCATCGATTGAGAGCTCCAAATTTCTGCAGAAAATAATGACATTTTCTCACGTTTCAAGTCTCTACATTAATCTTTCATGTGCACACATTTTATCACGAACCACCTGTCTCTAGTTTGGTAATTACATCTAAGGATTATAGAAGAATTTATTCTGCATTTATCCTCCTTTTTAACATATCTACCAGAGACCTGACTTGATAAATCATTAATGCTGTTGCTGGCCTCGTCACCCTCTCTTGAAATGATAGCAGCGGCATTCAGTACTATTAGCGTTTTTTCTAGACGTTACCTCTCCAGCTGTGAAGATTTTCCTTATGATTCATGGGACACTTGGAAACTGAAGGGACTTTCTGGAGAAGCACTTACATTTTCTCCTGCTCTTATTTGGAGTGGCTTTGCAATGACCGTTTATCATGGTGTATGTCGTTAACATATTTCCCTTCCTTCCATCGTATTTCAAAATTCTCCAGCACTGCAGCTCTGCGTCGTCAGGGCCAAAGGAGCCGCTGAGTGCCAGTGGCTGGCTCCCAGGACAACTGGGTGAGAAGGAAGTGTCTGTATTTACATCTTGTCATCACACCGGGGCCCCTGAGGTGCCCACTATGGTGGCTTGCATTGTGTAGCTGCTCACCAGATTCTCAGACAGTGCGCTTCTCTTGTAGATTATATACAAGTGTGATTCTGTGTGACAGGTGTTAGCAGAATTTTTAGTAGGCAGTTGGCCTGTTGTGCCTGAAGCCTCATTTTTGAAATGGTTTCTCTGTCCCCAATTCAGGACCCCTTTTTTCCCATTTTCAGGTTCACCAATTGTGTGCTCTGTTCTCTTTATTAAGGGGCCTCCCAGGTGGCTCAGTGGTAAAGAATCCACCTGGCAATGCAGGAGTTGCAAGTGACGTTGGTTCGATTCCTGGGTTGGGAAGATCCCCTGAAGAGGGAAATGGCAACCCACTCCAGTATTCTTGCCTGGGAAATCCCATAGACAGAGGAGTCTGGTGGCCTGCCGTCCATCGGGTCACAAAGAGTTGGGCTCTACTGAGCACACATGTATACTCCTTATTAAAACCTCTTCTTAGGGAAAAAAAAACAAAACCCTCTTATCAGCACCATTTAATGTGAGTGTAAGTCAACTTTCCTTTGATTCATTTGCATTTTAAACTCTTATTTCTGAGTGTGGTGTGCAAGCTTCTCTATCCTTAGAAAGGTTTTGGGCTGGGGGAACAAGTAGTTGGGGGGCTTCTGGGGAGGATAGACTGCCTGGTGCAGCTGAAGTCTTGCTATAGATCAGTGGCTTTCTGTTTTCAGTCGCATATCTCTTTCTGCAGAAGCTCAGTGTATAAAATTAGTTTTGAAAAGTGCAGCTGACTGACTGAGACAGGAATAGAGGGTTCAGAGGTCCACTTCCCCCCACCCTTTTCCTCAGCTGCCCTGAGGCCTCCACTGTGGACCTCCTAGAGTTCCCTGGGTCATGGTTTAAAAAGGAGTTTCACACTTCTGGCTTCCACCTGGTGTGTACACACCTGACCCAAGAAGTAATATCCGAAATCACAACTTTTCTTGAACCCGTCAGAGGGCTGAGGTTGCAGGGCAACAATCTGAAATTCACGAGGGAAGCAGCTCTCTTCCCTACACCCCAGGAGAGACTGAATGAAGGCCTTGGCTTTTCTGTTGCAGAACCCAAGAGGGAGGAAGGCAGCACTGCCAGGTCAGCCGAATTCAGCCAAACGGTTCATTAACTGCTAAAGGCCAGATGTGGACTACTGTCAGGATATGCATCCACTTGAAGGCTCTCCTCCACAGGCGTCACTGGGTGCTCATAGCAAAGGCTGAAGCCAGGGCAGGAGACTGAGAAGGCCTCTTCAGTGGTGTGGGCCTGGAAGAGGAGGGAAAATGGTCTTGGTGGTCTTCTACCCCTGGGGGAGGGACAGAATCCTCACTGAGAAGGTCTACTCTGAGACACAGGGACACAGCGCTTTCCTAAGATCAAGGCTGGACAGGACAACACAGAACATGCACCTCGCTTAGCCAAGCTTAAATCCTCACGTTCTGCTGACTTACTGTTTCAAGTGTCTAGATTATCCATTGTCCTAAGTTGGCTGTGTTTTCGTTTCCTGCCCCTGTCTTTGACTTTCTTGTTATCCTCCTCTAACAATATTCTCTTCCAAATCTGCATCTATTAAAATATAACCCATCCTTCAAGGTCTAGCCTAAATGCCACCACCTTCATGAAAAGGCCGATCATGTAATTTGTCATACAAATGAGGGCTTTTGACGGTGGAAAAGGCAGCTAAAAGGACAAGTATAAACTAGGACTGTGCCTGACTAACTGGGACACATTACGTCTATTCATGAGCCTCTCCCTGGTTTTTCCATTTGTGAATAATCGTTCCCTTCTGCTGAATTTGTTCATATCTTTGATGGAACACATTCTTCCTGGTATTTTGGGTGCAAATAACTGTCAACACTCTCTTAAATTGTAAATTCCTAGAAAGCAGATTCCTTGTCTTATTTGCTTTTCTCAGAGCATTTAGCACAGAACTGTGCATATAGTAAGAACTCAATTGGGAACTGAAGACAAGAAAACAGAAAAAAAAACAACACTAATATGCTTAGGTCCTAAACAATGTCTTATGGAATTGACCAGCTGCTATCTGATCTAGGTCCAAGTCATTCTACTTCTTTTCCGAACCTTTCATGTGACTCTGAGCATGTGATTTAATATCTGAGCATCTGGGTTTCTTCATCTCAAAAATAGGGAAAATTACACCTCTGCTGCATATTTTATGGGGATATTGTAAAGGCAAAGGACATGAGGTATACTAAAACACTTTAAAATATGACGCATGAAAGTACCTCTGCAGATAAAAGGCAGTATCATTATTTCATTTTGTTTAGTTGTTTCCAACTGAGTAGTCCAATAACCTCTTCATCAGTTGCTAACTTGTTCTTTTCAGTGGAAGTTTAGACATTAATTCCTTTTTTTCTTCCCCCCAAAATTCTCTCTCTGGTTAAAACAAGGTGAAGAGGATAGCAGGTCAGGAGCAACCAGATGCAAGTCTCAACCCAGCCATTTCTGTCTACTGCTGAGTGTGTGAGCAAGTCACTTAGTATCTTTGGATCTCCTTCTGAACTTTTAAAATGAGATAATACCTGTTCTGCCCAAGAGGACAGTGTGAAGCTTCCATTAAGTGCTTGTGAAAATCCCCCTGATGTAAGTATCAAGGGTCAGGCTATTAGTGATTATTTCAGAATACTCCTTTGTTCGATGGCTTCTTGCCTTACGTTTGGTTATCTACCGGTCTGTTTATCTATCCGCCTGTGAGCAGTAGTTCTTTCTGTTTACCTGTCTATGCGTCTGTGCACCTGTCATTTTGTCTGTCAGTTGTCTATCAGTCACCCTTTCTCTTGTTCAGTCTGTGTGTCTGTGTGAGTGTATAAGTGGATTTCAGGTTATCCGCTGTTTTTGTCTCAGTGCTTTTCAAGTGTTTCCAAGTGTTCGAAGTTTCTTCTGTCTTCTTTAGAGAAAGGAACCATTTCAACCTAATTTCTTACATTTACACAAACACAAGTTATGAAGCAAAGTGATGTTTCTCTTTCAAGGGATGGTATCATGTGCATCTTAAAGAAATATACAGGCAATTGAAAGTACTGTGCTACAAATGGGATGAAGGACCTCTGACTTCTAGTAACCCATGGTTACGCGGTTCTGGATTTGAGATGTTATTGTGCCCTTAAATCCTTACTTCAGCCTCTGGAGAGGTCCATAGAAGCAGATCACAGCAACTGTGGGGCTGGTGGTGGGGCCAGCCATAAACTATAGCCAGGAGTGCTGGTAGCCAGAACGCGTCATAATTAACCATCAGGTCATTGCTGCTTCATGCTCTGTGCTAATGCCACATTGTTTGTGCATCTCGTGTGGGGATGATGTTGCTTCTGAGGCCCGGCAGCCTTTTCTGATTTTATGCCAACCATTCTGCTGTCAGCTGCCAAGACTCCTCCTGAACTGTGAATCATGTATTCCTCCTTCTGTAGAAATCGNCTTTTCCTCAGCTGCCCTGAGGCCTCCACTGTGGACCTCCTAGAGTTCCCTGGGTCATGGTTTAAAAAGGAGTTTCACACTTCTGGCTTCCACCTGGTGTGTACACACCTGACCCAAGAAGTAATATCCGAAATCACAACTTTTCTTGAACCCGTCAGAGGGCTGAGGTTGCAGGGCAACAATCTGAAATTCACGAGGGAAGCAGCTCTCTTCCCTACACCCCAGGAGAGGCTGAATGAAGGCCTTGGCTTTTCTGTTGCAGAACCCAAGAGGGAGGAAGGCAGCACTGCCATGGAACAGGTCAGCCGAATTCAGCCAAACGGTTCATTAACTGCTAAAGGCCAGATGTGGACTAGTGTCAGGATATGCATCCACGTGAAGGCTCTCCTCCACAGGCTTNAAGGCCTTGGCTTTTCTGTTGCAGAACCCAAGAGGGAGGAAGGCAGCACTGCCAGGTCAGCCGAATTCAGCCAAACGGTTCATTAACTGCTAAAGGCCAGATGTGGACTACTGTCAGGATATGCATCCACTTGAAGGCTCTCCTCCACAGGCGTCACTGGGTGCTCATAGCAAAGGCTGAAGCCAGGGCAGGAGACTGAGAAGGCCTCTTCAGTGGTGTGGGCCTGGAAGAGGAGGGAAAATGGTCTTGGTGGTCTTCTACCCCTGGGGGAGGGACAGAATCCTCACTGAGAAGGTCTACTCTGAGACACAGGGACACAGCGCTTTCCTAAGATCAAGGCTGGACAGGACAACACAGAACATGCACCTCGCTTAGCCAAGCTTAAATCCTCACGTTCTGCTGACTTACTGTTTCAAGTGTCTAGATTATCCATTGTCCTAAGTTGGCTGTGTTTTCGTTTCCTGCCCCTGTCTTTGACTTTCTTGTTATCCTCCTCTAACAATATTCTCTTCCAAATCTGCATCTATTAAAATATAACCCATCCTTCAAGGTCTAGCCTAAATGCCACCACCTTCATGAAAAGGCCGATCATGTAATTTGTCATACAAATGAGGGCTTTTGACGGTGGAAAAGGCAGCTAAAAGGACAAGTATAAACTAGGACTGTGCCTGACTAACTGGGACACATTACGTCTATTCATGAGCCTCTCCCTGGTTTTTCCATTTGTGAATAATCGTTCCCTTCTGCTGAATTTGTTCATATCTTTGATGGAACACATTCTTCCTGGTATTTTGGGTGCAAATAACTGTCAACACTCTCTTAAATTGTAAATTCCTAGAAAGCAGATTCCTTGTCTTATTTGCTTTTCTCAGAGCATTTAGCACAGAACTGTGCATATAGTAAGAACTCAATTGGGAACTGAAGACAAGAAAACAGAAAAAAAAACAACACTAATATGCTTAGGTCCTAAACAATGTCTTATGGAATTGACCAGCTGCTATCTGATCTAGGTCCAAGTCATTCTACTTCTTTTCCGAACCTTTCATGTGACTCTGAGCATGTGATTTAATATCTGAGCATCTGGGTTTCTTCATCTCAAAAATAGGGAAAATTACACCTCTGCTGCATATTTTATGGGGATATTGTAAAGGCAAAGGACATGAGGTATACTAAAACACTTTAAAATATGACGCATGAAAGTACCTCTGCAGATAAAAGGCAGTATCATTATTTCATTTTGTTTAGTTGTTTCCAACTGAGTAGTCCAATAACCTCTTCATCAGTTGCTAACTTGTTCTTTTCAGTGGAAGTTTAGACATTAATTCCTTTTTTTCTTCCCCCCAAAATTCTCTCTCTGGTTAAAACAAGGTGAAGAGGATAGCAGGTCAGGAGCAACCAGATGCAAGTCTCAACCCAGCCATTTCTGTCTACTGCTGAGTGTGTGAGCAAGTCACTTAGTATCTTTGGATCTCCTTCTGAACTTTTAAAATGAGATAATACCTGTTCTGCCCAAGAGGACAGTGTGAAGCTTCCATTAAGTGCTTGTGAAAATCCCCCTGATGTAAGTATCAAGGGTCAGGCTATTAGTGATTATTTCAGAATACTCCTTTGTTCGATGGCTTCTTGCCTTACGTTTGGTTATCTACCGGTCTGTTTATCTATCCGCCTGTGAGCAGTAGTTCTTTCTGTTTACCTGTCTATGCGTCTGTGCACCTGTCATTTTGTCTGTCAGTTGTCTATCAGTCACCCTTTCTCTTGTTCAGTCTGTGTGTCTGTGTGAGTGTATAAGTGGATTTCAGGTTATCCGCTGTTTTTGTCTCAGTGCTTTTCAAGTGTTTCCAAGTGTTCGAAGTTTCTTCTGTCTTCTTTAGAGAAAGGAACCATTTCAACCTAATTTCTTACATTTACACAAACACAAGTTATGAAGCAAAGTGATGTTTCTCTTTCAAGGGATGGTATCATGTGCATCTTAAAGAAATATACAGGCAATTGAAAGTACTGTGCTACAAATGGGATGAAGGACCTCTGACTTCTAGTAACCCATGGTTACGCGGTTCTGGATTTGAGATGTTATTGTGCCCTTAAATCCTTACTTCAGCCTCTGGAGAGGTCCATAGAAGCAGATCACAGCAACTGTGGGGCTGGTGGTGGGGCCAGCCATAAACTACAGCCGGGAGTGCTGGTAGCCAGACGCGTCATAATTAACCATCAGGTCATTGCTGCTTCATGCTCTGTGCTAATGCCACATTGTTTGTGCATCTCGTGTGGGGATGATGTTGCTTCTGAGACCCGGCAGCCTTTTCTGATTTTATGCCAACCATTCTGCTGTCAGCTGCCAAGACTCCTCCTGAACTGTGAATCATGTATTCCTCCTTCTGTAGAAATCGAAGGGAAATCGCTCTCTCACCATCACAACATGGTTGCGGCCCTGGAGCCAAATTGTTTGCCCACGGCCTCCATCAAGGATTATTTGTTTCCTTCTTTGCAAGGCTTTGGGTATTTGACGTTCTAGTCAAGCCATGCATTCTCCCTCCCTCCTCGCTCTCTTTAATTTCAGATACCCAATGTGGAATTCCTGTCAGAAGTCTTTTCAGAGCAATTCTCCAAAGCTCTGAGGCCTTGCTGAATTCTAAGTATTCGCCAGATCCGAGCTGTAGTGAAGATGCTGGTCTGTCTGCTGCGAGCAAGATTGATTTCAGGGCATCTCTGAAGCTTTTTGTTTTATTCTACTCAGAGTCAAGAGAATGTCTCTTGAGGACAGTGAAATATGCTCTGGCACATTTCTCCTGAGCACATGTTTATATTTCAGCATGAAAGAGCCCCCTAAGCGTGCTAAGAATTTATCTAGCGAAGGTTGCAATTTCTCAAGTCCCTTGTAAAGTCATTACAGTTGATTTGACCTCTGGGATAATACACATCTGAACAGTGCAGGAGAATATCATGTACACATTTTTTGATCAGAGAACTTTACTTAAATATAATTGCCGATGTGTATGAGTGCATGTTTTTGTTCCTTTTTTCTCTCCCACATAAGTAGGACCTGTAGCCTTCAAAAAGTCATAGCACCTAAAAAGGTGCTTGTTCAGTTACACAGTAGAGATTCTGTTATTCACCACTCTTAATGAGTCACCAGAAGAGGTGAGGTTTTATTTACTCTTAAAAATGTTAACCATCTTGTAAGGAAATCTTTCTAGAATGTTAAATACTTTTTAACTTTTTAGACCAAAAAAAACACTAAGTGTAATTTGACGACTTTCTTTTGGATGATTCAGAGTCATCAATTACTGACTGCACCTTTTCCCAAATTGGTGTCAGCAGAATTGCATATTAATAGGTGTATTTGAAAAGCAACGTTCTGTGATCAAATAAATTGGATATGTACTGGGTAAACAAAATTAATAAATTAATTTCTTTTTTTTAAGGATTACTCAGAACCTGTACCATGTTCATGTATATTTTAACTCTCCAAGCAGAGTTAGAGAATGGAGCTTTTCTCAAATAGAGTGAACCAACCAGAGGACCCTTTTGCGTGAGATTGCTATAGTTCCTGAAGAAAATCTTTAGAAAATTTAGGGAAAATGCTACTTTATTGTGATAAGCCTCTAGGATCATCAATGACATGTGGGCTTATTTGCCTCTATATTAAATGACTCAAACTGCTGCTAAATTGTGATGTCTCTATTTTCAGTGCATTCTTTGTTTTTAGGTGTCACTGTGAATAGTCCTCTCCTAAATGCTGGATACTCTCCCCTCATCTCATATCAGTTATGATTTGGGCATCTGTATAATTGGTTATGGGGCTTCCTCGGCAGGTCAACATTAAAGAATCTGTTGCAGTGCAGGAGATGCAGGTTCGATCCCTGGATGGGGAAGTTCCTTTGGAAGAGGAAATGACAACCTGCTCCAGTATTCTTGCCAGGAAAATACCATGGACAGAGGAGCCTAGTGGGCTGCAGTCTATAGGGTCACAAAGAGTTGAACATGACTGAGCAACAGCACACAGCACACAATTGGTTATTCAAACCAGAATACTTTCGGAAGGGAAAGGGAAGTCTGTAATAGTTATACAGGGACAAAAGCTGTAAACTCTGACTCCCCAGGGCGAACTAAGACTGTGATGACTAACACAAAATCAAAACAAGCTAACTTAATTAAACAATAGAGGACTTTTATTGGCTCCTGAAACCAAAAAATTGCGGAGGCTGAGTTGGTGTCTGGTGTGGTTTGATCAGAGATCTGGCTTCATTTTCCTGCCTCTGGGTGTGTGATTTATCTTTGCAATGGCCTGCGTCGTGGTGCAAAATAATTGCATTATTTTCAGGTTTTACGTCTGGACATTCGTGTTGCACAGTTGGCCATCAGAAAAGAAGAGCATCTTTGCTCAGAATTATTAGTAGAAGTCCCAAGCTTTGTGCTGATTGAACAAACTTGTAAACCAGTCTGCAAGGAATTCTAAGCGCTTCTTGGTTTGGATATGATACAACCATTAGTGTGGAAGGGAAACGGGAAATTCTGATACTATCATGGTTATCAGAGGATATCCCTGGAGGAAGGACTCAAATTCAACTAGATAGAGGGGCTGGTACACATCGGATGCCAGATGGAATGGATGCTGGGCACACACATCTACTGTCTGTCCCTCCTTATTTAATTCCCCAATTCTGTAAGAGATTTCATTATCAGATATTTAAGTTTATTATAATTTTTTGTAAAATAATAAGATGGACTCAGCAGGCCCAGGAATGTGTGTGAAGACTAGATTTGTCACATACATGTCTTTGGGCTGTGGCTTTTTTGCTTTCTTCTTAATTCTCAGTTTTCCAGGAAGTTAGGCCAAATAACTGAGCAGTAGATAGATAGGTGGAATAATTAAGAATTTGGTCAGTAAATTACTGAGAAGTTATTAGAATATATAAGGCTTCCCCAGTGGCCTGGTGGTAAAGAATCTGCCTGCAAAGTCGGAGATGTAGGAGATGTGGGTTCCATCCCCGGGTCAGGAAGATTTCCTGGAGAAGGAAATGACAATCCATTCCAGTTTTCTTGCCAGGGAAATTACATGGACAGAAGAGCCTGGCCATCTACAGTCTATAGAGTTGCAAAGAGTTGGACACAACTGAGCATGCGTGCATGCTTATTGGACTGCATCCCCTAATCATATTGTTTTTGATGTTTTATTATACACATAATATATTTTCATCTTTAGAAATAGAGAAAAGATAGATAAGCTATTTGAAGATAATAAAAAGCATTTGTAATCCCATTGCTCTGACTTAAAACCAAGAATACTTTTTGACATCCTTCTGCAACAAAAATGCCTGTTTTTATATATGCTTTTGTGTTGGAAATGTGAAGTCTACTCTGTCTTTGAAAATCAGAAAAAGCAATATTTATTCTATGCCACACCTGATATTTTCTTTGCCCAGCAAATGTTACCTCAAATTACATGATGTGGTAATTTATAATGTTACCTGACTAATGCTTTAGCTACCTGTTTTTCCTTCTATGAAATGTAGATTGAAAAATAATAGGTTTTCTCACAAAGGTGAAAATGTTTCTCTTAGACATAAATTAGTTTCTATTTACAAAGCTGTTATATTTATTCAGCATATCTCAAAGGAAAATTGTTTTCCAAAATGATTGTTATGAGACACACATTTCTTCATCATTCCGTCAGAGTCCTGTAATGGATTTGATGCAGATTTCTTTTTGAGAGGCTTATCTTTTGGTCCTAATATATAGGGACATGCTGGGAATTGCATGTCTGCAAATAGTGGGGTCTTGGGGAAGGGACATGAGAGAGACTAGCATAGCCGGGCCAGGCAGTGCAGTTGTGATAAGAATACTCTCACAGCTCCTTCTGGCTCCTGGTTCTGCTTCTTCCCCTTCGCCTGACCATCTCTGAGTCTCAGCTTCCTCTCTGCAAAATGAGGATAATGCCACTCATACATAAATGGCTGTTCAGGATTTAGATAGATCCTGTCATATTAAGTTCTTGCCCCAAAGTAGGCTATAGTTTCAGTTCAGGTTTCGGTTCAGATGAGGAGGTGAAAGCAAGGAAATGAAAATGACTGTTCTGCAAAGAGGCTGAGGATATGGAGTGGGAGGTGGGGGGTGGGGTTAGGTAGTTTCTGAAGTCCGGAGGCCACAATTGAGGGCATAGGGGGGTGGGGGTTGTGTGGTCACTGGCAGGGCAGAGAGTGCCTGCTGAAGTCGCTGGGGAGATGATAGCCATGGTGGTCTGCGTCATTAGTGGCTCCAGTGAACCCTGCCTCCCTGTGTCCTGTCCTTACATATTCTCCTTCTCTTGAATTTCTTTTTAAAGAGTCTTGTTGTTGTTACTGTTGTTTGGCCATGCCATGTGGCACATGGAATCTTAGTTCCCTGACCAGGGATCAAACCCGTGCCTTCTGCATTGGAAGCTTTGATTCAACCCCTGGACCACCAGGAAAGCACCCTCTTCCCTTGATTTTGATCTGAGTCTGTGACTTGCTTTACCAACAAAATGTGGCCTTAGTGAGGCAGTGCCAGTTCTGGGATTAAGCTTTTACTCTTGTGAAAGCCCTAAGATACCATTAAAGAAATCTGGCTTTCTTACTGGAGAGACTACCTGGAAAGGCCGAGTGGAGAGAGAACCCTTTTCCCTCCATGGGGAGAGAGGGGGAGAGGGGAGAAAGATGGGAGGAGAGAAGCCCAGGTCATCTTAGCCGAGTCCAGTCTTCAGCCAATCTGTCAGCTGAATGCAGCCACCTGGTGGCCATTAACAAGGTCCAGCTAAGCTTAGTCCAAACTGGACTATAATGAGAAAAAAGATTATTTTAGCCTCTGAGTTTCAGGGGAGTAGCAGGTAGCTGAAGTGGTATCTGAGTGAGTTAAAGTGAAAGTGTTAGCCGCTCAGTCATGTCCAACTTTTTGCAGCTCCATGGACTGTAGCCCGCCAGGCTCCTCTCCATGGGATTCTCCAGGCGAGAATACTGGAGTGGGTTGCCATGCTCTCCTCCGGGAGATCTTCCCAGAGAAAGATCGAACCGGGGTCTTCCTCATGGCAGGCAGATTGCTTATTGTTTGAGCCACCAGGGAAGCCCCATTATTTGAGTACAGAGGCCTAAGTTTAGGAGGCAACTTAGGGAAAGTGGAGAATGTAAGGCACTTTGGTAGATTTGGTTTTGATGTTCCGCTAGAAGTAGGTGAGCCCAGGACATAACAGTATTCAGCTGTGGCCAGGACAAGAGGCTTAGGAGTGGTGGTATGGAGCCCACGTTCTCATTTCTGCCCTCAGCTCTTACTGACAGGTAAGTTCTGATGAGGAGATGAACACACCACCACTAGCCTGTTCTTCCAGCGGTGTTTGGTCTGGCTAGTATCTTCATTCCTTCTTTTGAAACACCTTAACACTGTTAGCACCTTCCCCAGGTATATTCCAGCTTGTCAGTGGCTTTCTCAAATATGGCACCCATAACTGAAATCGTCAATTCCTAGTGTGGTTATAGCTTTCATAATAGAAAGGGATTATTGCATTTTCTCACTTTTAGGCACTTCTTGTTTAAAATGTAATTTCAGATTGCTTTAACTTTGAGGAGAAGCTGTAATACTGTTGACTCATATTTAGCTTTAAGGCAACTGCCACACTTCTATCATTGTTATTTTTTTTCTTAGCATTGATGGCTATTAGGTCAAATCCTATACTTGTGCAGTCAATTTTTTAACCTAGGAATGTAAAATTAAGTTTAATTTGCTGTGTTCTGGCTCATACGTGTAATCTGCGGTCACCCTGTTGAATCCTGTTTGGTTTTTTTTTCTTTTATATTACCTGTACTCTTAGCTTCACATAATCCACAAGTTTTAGTGTGTATGTGTATGCTTGTCTGTTTTTTGTTATGGAAAAGGGAGGTTTGGAGATAGTGCTGAGGCATGCCCATGGAAGCTTTGTCTAGGTTGACACCAGACAATTCGAAAACAGTTTGAAGTGTTGGTTCAACATGCTTCCTTTCTTTACTTACGCCTTCCCTGTTAGTAAAAGCTCAATGGGGAGGTTATTTGAAAGTGAAAAGAGAAGTAGCTAGTACCTGAGGGTATCAGGAGAACTTGTGAAATTCTTTTCCAAGTGGTAGATCTTGCTATTGGTCCCTCAACTAGAATTTCTTTAGAATGGATTCAAAGTTTAGAAGAAACTTTTTTAAAAGGGTGGCATTTGGTTATCCCCAATTGCAGATCCTGTTCTCTGTGTGCACGTTCAGGATGTACAGCCATCTCAGAAGCCTTCGTTGAGTCCTGTGTCTGTCTTGACAGAATCAACAGATTGTCATCCATTTCAGTCATATGTTGCGAAGCCGTGAAGGACATTGACACCATTGAGAAATCCATCTGTGGTCAGTTTTTAATTCACAGGCAGAACCATTTGGGGGCCAGCTATAATTGAGCATGAATCACAAGCTGTTAATGCGTCTAAAGAGTCTGTGTCATATAAAACCATCCTGAGAATGATAGTGGGTAAGAATACGCTCTTCGTGTGTTGAATTCCAATCCTCAATAATATAAAACAAAAGTAGTGCTTTCTAGCTACACTGAGTTTTAACAGCACCAAATACATCTCACGTAGCTTTTGGAAGAGCTGTGTACCTGCCCTCCTGTCCAAGTTAAGTGAAAGATAAGCATCTTTGTCCATGTTTTTAACAAGGCAGGTGAACCCAGGGGCTGATTACTCTCAAAAAGAAAGCTAAACAATCCCCTTGGTCAAATCTTCAGTAATTAGAGTTACAATACCAAATAAATTACTTTTTTTCTTGCTTCTCAAGGCAAACAGTTTGTAGCTAAGTCCATCTAGAGACACAAGAGGATGCAGTTTTTAAAAATAGAAATCTTGATTAAAGTAGCCAGCTGCTAGGTAGTTCCTGCTCTTAAAATATTTCAGACCAAAATCACTGCTGTTTTATGTATAAAACTCTAGTGTCTCAACTGCTTAGACCATTCAAACACAAATGAAATCTTAATGCAAAATGAATTCTTAAACCACATTTTATATCCTGTTTGCACGTTTTCTTCTAGGCCACCTCTGTGTCAAGGTGAAATGACTCTTTTCTTGGAGACAGGAAGGGGTCAGTTTCTTTCATTTTTATAGCTATATGGCATTCACATATTTGTTAGTGAAAGATATAGATTTTTTCTTTTTTTAGTTAATAAGGACAACCTGGCAGTTCAGAGAGTCTTCTAGAAGCTTTTATTATAATTAATTGCAAAATACAACATCTGTAATTTCTTAATTACTTACTATTTGAATCTGGCTTGACGCTAGCACTTTATGTATGTTATGTATGTTATTTCAAACATAGCCCTGTGAAATCTGATGGTATTCTTTTTGTTTTACAGGGAAGAAAATTGAGGCTTAGGAATGTGAAGTAGCTTGTTTAAGGTCACAAAGCTAGTAAGTTGCAGTGCTGGAGTTCAGGTCCCATCATCTCTACCTCCAGAGTCTGGGCTCATAGCCAATGTGTAAATTGCTATTTTATCTGCTTGGATTGGATGTGTCTTTTATTGTGCATGGGTGCTAAGTCACTTTAGTTGTGTCCAACTCCTTTGCAGGCCTATGGACTGAAGTCTGCCAGGCTTCTCTGTCCATGGGATTCTCCAGGCAAGAACACTGGGTTGCCATGTCCTCCTCCAGGGGATCCAGAGATCGAGCCCACATCTCTTGTGTCCTGCATTGGCAGGCTAATTCTTTACAATCTGAGCCACCAGGGAAGCCCATCTTTTATTGTACATTAAATCAAATTCGTTTTTGAAAGTAAGCAGGATGTAAATAGTATTGAGTGGCCTTCTGTTAAATGAATTCCTAGCCTTATTTTTGGAAGGCTTTAATATAAGTCTTTACATGCAATATGGTGGATAAATTTGGGACTTGCTTATCTAAACTCCACATTTCCCCCCCAGAGATTTGGCTATTTCTGCAGATGTTCTTTTACTTTTATACAGTTTTCTACATGTGAAGCTATATTCTGAGCCTTAACGTGAGCATTAACGAGACAGTGTGCCTCATCGTCCCCTTTTTCTACCACATGTGAAGAGGCAGTGGATGTTGTCAGCATTTAGACTGGCAGTATCTTTTCAATGAATGTGGAAGAATTTGATGATATTCTGTCGTTTGTCAGAAAAGTTTAAATACATGCATATTATCCTACGTCACGGAAGCCTTTAATATAATTGATTCTTTCTGAAGCTGTATACGATGCAGATGTTTTATTCATGAATTGTTATTTCTGCAGAAACTCTGTGGGCTCCTATTTCATTTTCCATGGCTGAATATACCATGATTTGACTTTTTCTTGTTTACCTTATCCTTATAGAGGCAGTGTTATTTCTGAAATGTTAATCCACATCGTAGGGCTGGGACACAGCTGTTTGTAAAACTTAATGATTGTTGACTACAGTTATATCCCCATGAGCTTATAGTATAGATTTCAAAGGCATTGATTGTGCAAGAAAACCCTATCTTTGATTTACGTGGCAAAACTTCTATTACACTATGACCTTAATTTTCCTGTGGTGACAGGGATGTTGGTGGGGAAGGCATCAAAATGGAAAGATGTGACTAATGATAGTAACAGGAGCAACAAGGGGTATGAGTGAACACATCTGTCTAATAAGCTTTTAACCATTGCATATTTATGAATATAATCACATGCCTAAGTCTGGACAACAATATTATCTTCACTTGTCGCTGTTTTTAATTTTGCCTCACTCTTTTTTGGGGGAGAGAAGGATACCTCTTTGCATTGCTTTTCTACTCAAATAAGGGCTCCCTCGTGGCTCAGTGCTAAAGAATCCTCCAGCTAATGCAAGAGATGTGGGTTCGATTCCTGGGTTGGGGAGATTCCCTCGAGTAGGGAATGGCTACCCACTCCAGTATTCTTGCCTGAAAGATTCCATGCACAGAGGAGCTTGGCTGGCTGCATTCTATGGGGTCGAAAAAGAGTTGGATATGACTGACTGAGCACCCACACTTGCATATAAGAAATGTAGTGGATTATTAAAAGTTATGAAAGAGGAAGATAGATTGTTTCTTACTGGTCACACAAATTTTGGATATTACTTTTCTGAATAAATGCTGAATAGATTTCTTTTCTTCTCCCATATAAATCTTGTTGTTCTGCATTTGGGAGGATACAGGCATTCCTTGGAGCTGTTATGTGTTCAGTTCCAGACCCCCGCAGTAAAATGGATATTGCAGTAGAGCTAGTCATATGAATTTTTTTGGTTTCTCAGTGCATATAAAAGTTACACTATACTGTACTCTGTTAAGTGTGCAATAGCATTATGTCTAAAATAACAATGTATATACCTTAGTTTAAGAGTACTTTATTGCTAAAAAATTTCAACCATCATCTGAGCCTTGGGAGATGGCATTATCTTTTGCCTCCATGTTGCTGACTGCTGACTGATAAGGGTGGTGGTTGCTGAAAATCTGGGTGGCTGTGGTAGTTTCTTAAAGAGGACAACAATGATATTTGCTGTGTTGATTGACTTGTTCCTTCACATACGATTTCTCTGTAACATGCAATGCTGTTTGATTGCACTTTACCCATAGTAGAACTTTGAAAATTCGAGTCAATCCTCTCAAGCCCCGCCTCTGCCTTATTAGCTAAGTTTATGTATTACCCTAAATCTTTTGTTGTCATTTTAGCAATCCTCATAGCATCTTCACCAGGAGTAGATTCCATCCCAAGAAGCCACTGGCAACTCCTCATACGTTCAGTTTTATCATGAGATTGCAGCATTGTAATCCCATCTTCAGATTCCGCTTCTAATTCTAGTTCTCTGTTTCCTCCATATGTGCAGTTGTTTCCTCGACTGAAGTCTTGAACCCCTTGGAATCAACCATGAGGGCTGGAATCAAATTCACCCAAAGTCAAATGTTTATGCTGCTATTCTTACCTCTTCCCATGAATCACAAATGTTCTGCATGGCACCTGGAATGGTGAATCCTTTCCAGAAGGTTTTCAATAGACTTTGCCCAGATCCACCAGAAGAATCACTGTCTGTGGCAGCCATATAGCCTTGTGGAATGCATTTCTTAAGACTTGAGAATTGAAGTCACTCCTTGATCCATGGGCTGCAGCATAGAGGCTTTTTGTTAACAGACCTGAAAACAACATTAATCTCATTGTACATTCCCATCAGAGCTCTTGGGTGACCAGGTGCTTTGTCAATGTGCAGTTCTATTTTAAAAGAAATTTGTTCTTTCTGAGTAGTAGGTCTCAATAGTAGGCTTAAAATATTCATTAAATCATGTTGTAAACAGATGTGCCGTCATCCAGGCTTTGTTGTTTCATTTACAGAGCACAGGCAGAGTAGATTTAGCATAATTCTTAAGGACCCTAGGATTTTTCTCAATGGTAAATGAGCATTGACTTCAAGTTAACGTCACCGGCTGCATTAGCCCCTAACAAGAGATTTAGCCTGTCCAACCACTGACTTCTCTTCTTTAGCTATAAAGGTCCTAGTTGGCGTCTTCTTCCAATATAAGGCTGTTTCGTCTACATGGAAAATTTGTTGTTTAATGTAGCCACCNGGAATCAACCATGAGGGCTGGAATCAAATTCACCCAAAGTCAAATGTTTATGCTGCTATTCTTACCTCTTCCCATGAATCACAAATGTTCTGCATGGCACCTGGAATGGTGAATCCTTTCCAGAAGGTTTTCAATAGACTTTGCCCAGATCCACCAGAAGAATCACTGTCTGTGGCAGCCATATAGCCTTGTGGAATGCATTTCTTAAGACTTGAGAATTGAAGTCACTCCTTGATCCATGGGCTGCAGCATAGAGGCTTTTTGTTAACAGACCTGAAAACAACATTAATCTCATTGTACATTCCCATCAGAGCTCTTGGGTGACCAGGTGCTTTGTCAATGTGCAGTTCTATTTTAAAAGAAATTTGTTCTTTCTGAGTAGTAGGTCTCAATAGTAGGCTTAAAATATTCATTAAATCATGTTGTAAACAGATGTGCCGTCATCCAGGCTTTGTTGTTTCATTTACAGAGCACAGGCAGAGTAGATTTAGCATAATTCTTAAGGACCCTAGGATTTTTCTCAATGGTAAATGAGCATTGACTTCAAGTTAACGTCACCGGCTGCATTAGCCCCTAACAAGAGATTTAGCCTGTCCAACCACTGACTTCTCTTCTTTAGCTATAAAGGTCCTAGTTGGCGTCTTCTTCCAATATAAGGCTGTTTCGTCTACATGGAAAATTTGTTGTTTAATGTAGCCACCTTTGTTACTTAACTCACATCTTCTGAAAAACCTGCTGCAGATTTTTGTGTCTTGTTTTCGACTTATACATCAACAGCTTGTACTTTGATGTTATGGAGACAGCTTTTTTCCCTCCCTTAAACCTGAGGAATCAGCCTCTGCCAGCTTCAGATTTTTCTTCAGCAGCTTCCTCACTTCTCAGGCTTAGTAGAACTGAAGAGACTTAGGGCTTTGCTCTTGAATAGGATTTGGCTTAAGGGAATGTTGGTGGCTGGTTTGATCTTCTGTCCAGATCACTAAAACTTTTCTCTAATCAGCACTGAGGCTGTTTTGCTTTCTTATCATTTATGTGTTCACTGGAATAGCACTTTTCATTTCCTTCTTCAAGAGCTTTTCCTCTGCAGTCATAAGCTAGCACAAGAGGCTGATTTTCTCAGTCCATGTCAGCATTTGACATGCTTTCCTCACTGAGCTTAACTGTGTCTAGCTTTTGATTTAAAGTGAAAGGTATGTGACTCCTTTGTTCACTTGAATATTCAGAGGATGTTGCAGGGTTGTTAAATGGCCTTACTTCAGGATTGTTGTGTCTCAGGGAACAGGGAGGCCTGAGGAGAGGGGGGGAGAAGGGGGAATGGCTCATGGTGGAGCAGCCAGCACACACACATTTATCCATTGTTTGCCATCTTATGTGGGCGTGATTTATGGTGCCCCCAAATAATTACAGGGGTAACATCCGCGATCACTGATCACATATTGCTGTAACAAATATCATCATGATGAAAAAGTTTGAAACACTGCAAGAGTCTCCAAAATGTGACACAGAAACATAAAGTGAACAAATGCTGTTGGAAAAATGGTGCCGGGAGACTGACTCAACATAGGGTGGCCATAGTCTTTCAGTTTGTGAGGAAAAGGCAGTAGAGTGAAATGTAAGGAAAGGAGGCATGATTTTATTTGCAAAGCAGAAGTAGAGACACAGACACAGAGAACAAATGTATGGATACCAAGGGAGTAAGGAGCGGTGGGATGAGTAGGGATATTAAGATTGGCATGTACCCTCTATTGGTACTATTTATACAGTAGATAGCTAATGCGAACTTCCCATATAGCGCAGAGAATACTCAGTGCTCTTTGGTGATCTAAATGGGAAGGAAATCCAAAAAAGAGGGGGTATATGTATAGGTATAGATGATTCACTTTGCTGTATAGTGGAAACTAACACTGCAATGTAAAGCAAATATAGTCCAATCAAAATTAATTTTAAAAAACACACAAAAAATAAAATGAAGCATGCTTGTAATTGTATAGAACACTGGTACAGAGTGTCCTTTTGTCCTTCGTGTGTGTGTGTGTGTGTGTGTGTGTGTGTGTGTGTGTGAGACAAGAAAAAAATCATAATTGCTACTTAGTAATTTGAGGTGTTTTTTGCCTCCCCCCATCCCCCCATCCCCCAGCCTATCACAACCATGCTCTCCCTCCCATCATGGACATTAAAAGGAAGTTGTAAAGGTGAGCCCTGGTTACTCATCCCTCATCCTAGCTCTGGATTCCTAGGAACTGGAGGAAACATTCCCCTTGCTTGAATTTGGATCTACAAACCAAGGCAATAGATTGTCTTCATGAAGTTTCTCATGGAAAATGGAAAAACAACACACACACACATACACACACGCACACACACACACAAGCCCCTTTTGGTTTACTTGTTGCTTAGCTCTGCTGTGGACCAAATTATTTCCTCTCTTCCTCCCTCTGTCTTCAGGTTTGTGCCAGCCAGCAGCCTCTTCAATATACCTGAAAGACTCCTCAGATGAAGGCTGGCAGTGTAGCTTTTTAAAAANGAGAAAGAAGGCAGGTGCTACAATCCTACACATGCAACATAAAAGCAAAATGTAAGTGGAAAACCACCTTTCTGGACTGCGGGCTGCATCAATCTAATCTCTGCCTCCACCTTCATGACTTTGTGACCAGATGTGTATAAGAGACAGGACCAAATTATTTCCTCTCTTCCTCCCTCTGTCTTCAGGTTTGTGCCAGCCAGCAGCCTCTTCAATATACCTGAAAGACTCCTCAGATGAAGGCTGGCAGTGTAGCTTTTTAAAACAGTTGATGCCTACATGACTGAACACAGGCAGCGGTGGGAAAGTGATTTTCGACTTGCCTTTGGTGCTTGCATTTTTTCTGACTTGTTTATAGGTGTCTCTTTCTATTCTTTTTCTCATGTTTACTTGTGCTTAGCACACGAGTCGTTAGAAAACCGGGCACTGTTTTCCCCTTCAAAATGTATTAAAAGTGACAACGCTACTTAATCCTCACCTTTGGAAAGCCATGGAACTGGCATGTGGATGTGAGGCTAGAAGTGAGGGGAGGTGGAGGCGTAAAGTAGTCATTCCTCACCAGGCAGATTAGCTGTGTGGATTCCTTTTCTGTACTTGGTCTGAGAAAGTTTTAGGAAATGTGACAAAAATCACTAAGTCTTTATTGTTGGTGCACTTGGCAAGGACGCTACCTTTAGAATTTTCCTTCCTGTGTTGAAATGGCGATCGACATGTGATAGATCAACACGTTTACTAACTGTGTGGCTATAGGCAAGCTGCATAATCTTTTTGTGTGTTGGTTTCCTTAACTGGGTTTACTCTTAAGTACCTAACTCCCAGGGAGGTCGGAGGAGTATCTTCGTCTGGGTAGTTGTCTCGGGCAGTGGCAGGTGCACAGTGAGCATTCAGAAAGAGAATTGTGCCATCATACAGCAGCAGCAAGAGGGAATTCCATCTGGAGTTAGACTCGGCATTCGAATCTTCACTCTGCTATTTCTAGTCTTGGGATCGTGACTTTATATGCTTGTCGGCTGCAGAGTTTCCACGCACATGGTACTTCCCTCGTAAGATTATCATCCAAGCTAGCACAGTGCCTAGGTGATAGTAGTGTTAGTCGCTCAGTCGTGTCTGACTCTTTGTGACCCCATGGACTGTAGCCACCCAGGCTCCTCTGTCCATGGGATTCTCCAGGCAAGAACACTGGAGTGGGTTGCAATTTCCTTCTCCAGGGGACCTTTCCAACCCAGGGATCAAACCCAGGTCTCCTGCATTGCAGGCAGATTCTTTGACATCTGAGCCACCAGGGAAGCCCTGGCTAATAATAAGCACTCAATAAAGTCAAGTAGTATTCTCATTGCTGTGAATTTCCGATAATTCCCTGACTGTCTTTGTGTTTCAGGACTTTTCAGCTCATAGTGCTTGTGTTTTCAACATTATATTTATGAAGACCTGCTATCTGATATTATCACCAGACTCCTCTCTAACCTGAAAATTCAGATTAGATGTAGAAGAAGGGATGAAAACTTGGTATCTGAAATATCTGAGTATTTCTCTGAGGTGCCAACAGGGAAGAGAGAAGCAAGCCGTTAAGAATATTTCCCCCCATCCTACTTACGAAAAGACTGCCTAGGTCAGATGTTCATAAGGAAGGAAAACTTCTTTCGTATTTCCTGCCCCCAGTGATGAAAATAAGTTGTTATTTTATTTGTCTACTTTTGAAGTTAAAGCAGCGAGTCTAGCTTATGACCTTTAAAAATGCTTTCATGGGTTCACTTGAAGATAGTTTCCCCCTATTGCTTTGAATCCTGTGATAAGATATTAAATTCATCTCTCTTTCTGGTTACTCACATTTCAAATGTTTGTCCATAGGACTGTGGCCTATCTTAGATAAAACTTGATCAAATTATGTATACTCTATCTTCATTGTTTTCTCAACACTGAATTTCCTTCCCAATTCTGTAATATTTTTATTCCTTCCCTTTAAACTCAAGAATTATTTATAGTAGATTTTGCTCTCATGCAATGCTCCACATTTAACTTGTGGGTTTTCATGTGGTGTCCTAGAAAGTATATTTTGTTTTCTCCCCTGTTCTTTCATTTCCATCCAAGCCAGAGCATCCTGGGTGGATCACATTTCAACATATTATAGTCTCTGTTTAGCCAGGCGTATTAGTTTTGTAACAGTAGACCTTCGTCCTATTCATGAAGTGCCTTCTGAACAGGGTCCTTATCAAGTTCTGAGAGGTATAGTTTTGCCCACTGAACAATTTCTTAATTTAGTTCAACTCACTTTGCCATTCAGGTGATTTTCCAGATTAAGAATCTTGACTCTTTGAGCTGCTAAGTGCTAAAGGGTGACTTTTACAACTGGGGCTTGTTTAGTAGGAATGTAGTATCTCCAGTACACTATGTAATTGAAAGACAGCATGTAGCTGGCTAGTGCTTCTCAGCCAATTAAAACCTTTTCCATGTAGCACTGTGCTCATCTTGCAGTAGGTTGAATAATGGCCACCCCAAGACGTCAAGTCCTACTTTTTGTGATTTGTAAATGCTACTCTGTTTCAACAGAGAGTTTGTGGATGTAATTAAGGATTTTGAGATGGGGAGATTACCCTGGATTATCCAGGTGAACCCTATTTGCCATCGCGACTGTCTTTATGACAGAGAGAGGAAGGCGGTCACAAAGTCATGAAGGTGGAGGCAGAGATTAGATTGATGCAGCCCGCAGTCCAGAAAGGTGGTTTTCCACTTACATTTTGCTTTTATGTTGCATGTGTAGGATTGTAGCCCATTTCCTTAGAGGAGAAAGAAGGCAGGTGCTGCCTTTCCAGACCTTCCAGACAACTGGCACGTCCTCCTAGGACACAGTACACAGAGGGGCCTGTCACCTGCTAGTGCTCAGCCAGGGAGGGCAGAAAGCAAGTGGATGAAGACACCAAGGTGCTGATGGGCAGGGTGGAGGCATGAGTGAGGACTGACTCTCTCTTCCCCAAGCATTCTTTCCTGAGAGTGAAAAGCCAACTGTAATTGATATAACCCTGATAGGGACAAAGGACTTTGCTTTAGATATGGGCTTAAATATTTAGGAAAAAGGAAAGAAAACAAAGGCGAAAGAAACTAATTTTAAAAAAGGAAAGAAGAAAATCTGTTGCCCAGAAAAAAAGGTTTGTCTGGGTTATCTTAAAAAGGATTGTGTGACTATCTAAAAATGAGCTAAAACTACACATACTACGTCCTGAATCATGAACCTAATTATTCATATAAGGCTATGCTAATAAAAGAAAAGACTCTGATGCTGGGAGGGTTTGGGGGCAGGAGGAGAAGGGGACGACCGAGGATGAGATGGCTGGATGGCATCACTGACTCGATNAATCATGAACCTAATTATTCATATAAGGCTATGCTAATAAAAGAAAAGACTCTGATGCTGGGAGGGTTTGGGGGCAGGAGGAGAAGGGGACGACCGAGGATGAGATGGCTGGATGGCATCACTGACTCGATGGACGCGAGTCTGACTGAACTCTGGGAGTTGGTGATGGACAGGGAGGCCTGGCGTGCTGTGATTCATGGGGTCGCAAAGTGTCGGACACGACTGAGCAACTGAACTGAACTGAATAAAAGAAAACTGTTGTTTGTGTTGTTAAACCAATTGAGTGAGTGAGTAAAAGTCATTCAGTCATGTCCGACTCTTTGCAACCCCATGGATTATACAGTCCATAGAATTCTCCAGGCCAGAGTACTGGAGTGTATAGCCTTTCCCTTCTCCAAAGGATCTTCCCCATCCAGGGGCCAAACCAGGGTCTCCTGCATTGCAGGTGGATTCCTTACCAACTGAGCTACCAGGGAAGCCTATCAGAGAGTTTTAATTTATTTTGGTATAGGAATTGACTTCTGAAAAATGTCAGTATCATCTCCTGTTGAACACCTTGGATGACAGAATCCTTGTGAGGTCGCAAGCTTAGGAGGTTTGCCAAATAAATGTGAAATAATGCACTATACCAGGCTTATCTTTTCCAGTCTGTTCTGTTGCTGGTGTGCAGTGTTTACCAATTATTCTACTGGTGTAGTCTATGGCAGTTTTTAATTTATCTTCTGGTAATATTTGGGTCAGTGAATTTCAACATGAAGACTTGCTGATAAATGCTTTGCTTCAGATTGTCTTCAAGTGTTGACAGATTGTACAGTTTACAAACACCGTTTTGAGCAAGAGAAAAAAAACAGTTGTTCTACAGTTGATTTGAATAAGGAGGACTGGTTGCATTTATCATTGCTCTAATGATAACTGAAAGTACTACATATGGTTCAATTGAATTTGAATCTGATACTGTTCATTTAATATGAAGGACTTAGGGTTTCCAGGTTCTAAAACTCACATTTCTCTCTTGATTTATAACTTTCTACATATTTTTTTCCAGGGTATTTTCCCCCATCTCATGTGCAGAACTCTGTATCTTGGTTTGTAATCAGCTTTGTTTTACATCTGGGCAAACATAGTCTTTCTCTCTCTCTCTCTTTTTTTTAAATCCCATCACACGGCATATGGGATCTTAGTTCCCTGACCAGGGATCAGACCCATGCCCGTTGCAGTGGAAGCATGGAGTCTTAACCAGTGGACCACCAGGGAAGTCCCTGGGCAAAGATACTCTTTATCCAGCTAGGATGTCTTGCAAAGGACTGTAGGGACAGGGGACCTACTAGGTGTGAGATATCTAGTTAGCTCATGGAATCTCTGCAGATGGAAATAGGATCCAGAATGGTTGGTTGCATGTGCTTGTGAAAAGTGAAGGGTTGGTTTGAAAGGGTCACACGCCCCACCGCAGCTTGTATGTACAGCAGGATGCAGGTGGGGTAGTCGCGAGTGGGATCTTTGGGGATTCTGGGGGAACCTCTTGGCTCTAGTCTCTGGTCATCATTTAGGAATACAAGACCAGAATTGCTAGGCCTTCTTTTTCAAGAAAAAACCACAGAGTGGGTTTTGGGGTAATATTCTCATTATTAAGTTTGAGCGAGTAATTGAAAATTCTTAAAAAAAAAAAAAAATCCCTCCCAAGGATCAAACTTTGTGGGTCAAACAAAGCCTGTCTGGGTCTGTGAGCCTGTGACCTCTGGTCAACACTGATTGAATGGACTGATTGGAGTTCTCCAACCCCAGTCTAACAGAAAATATTTATTGCCTCACATCTGCTGCCTCTCTCTCCTCCATGACTTCAGACGTATTGTGATTATTTTTTCTTCTCTCTTTCACTCGTGGAGTCTGCGGAAGAGAATTTCGATAGCTCATCAGCCTTCAGTATAATTCATGTTGGGAAATACTGGTGGTGACTTGGCCCTTTTAAAGCAAAGAGCTGAGCTAGAGCAAAATCTGAAGAGATAATCAGAACTCATTTGAAATATCTCCAGTAGGAACAGAACAAGGATAAGCAAGAGGCAGAGAGATTGGATTAGCCGGAAAGCATCTCCACAGAGATGCGTATGACATCAATGCTAAGTGAAGATGGTTCCAGAAATACAGAAAGTCTGACTTTTTATTCTTTAGGGTTGAGTTGCCCAATAAAATACAAAACAGCCAGTTAAATTGCAATTTCAGATAAAAAACAAATAATGTTTTAACATAAATATAGCCTCTGAAATATTTAAAAAGTATAAGTATACCCCAAGCATCATAATTGTACTAAAATTTTTTGTTGTTTATATAAAATTCAAATTAAATTTGACATCTTGTTTTTGTGTTGTTTTTATTTGCTTAATCTTGAAACCCTATGTTACAAGCCTGGGTAAAATTCAGAGTCTAAGGCAGAATACCTAAAATTTATAAGCTGGAATATAGTGAAGAATTTTAACAAGTTCTTTCAGTTGTACTTGAATTGATTGTCTGATGTTGAATTGTCCTTGTGAACTTGCTGACTTATGAAATAACCTTTACTAGAACTGCTGCAGATATGGAGGCAGACCGATCTCTGTGTGTGCAGAGCTATCATGGAAGTTCACAGGAAAATCGTAGTTGATTAAAGGCTCTCCAAAGGGATAACAATTTTAAGGAGGTGTTGAAAGTCAATAAAAATGATTAGACATATTAGCAGATACATAATAATGGAAAGTGATCAAAGTGATCATATTAGTAATGGCCAATATCTAATTCCTATTAACTGGACTAGCAAAGAAATAAAGACTTAGGGAAAATATTACTAATTCCCATACATTTTATTTTCCATAGAAACATGGTATTCTTTTTTGTATGAAACTGCCACTAAGTATTGGATAATTGAATACATATAGTATTCTTCTTGCCTTCTCCTGTTCACCTAATTTATTTATAAAATACTGTGGTATTTCTCTTTCCCTGGGGGAAAAAAGAGAAGTACAAGACAGAGTTGCCTTCCCCAAAGGTCCCAGGCTAGTTTGAAGGAACACTAAACTTGGGAAAAGGTAGAATAATACATGTAAACGTATGTGCTCTCAGGTAGCTTTCTGCACTGTGTGTTGTATGTAGCAAAGATTTTGACATCAAAAAGGAGAGAACTCTTTGAGCCCCTCAGTCTGAAAAATGTAATGGGAGGGAGGAAGAAAAGTTGGGGCTTTGAAATAAAAATGGCATGAGAAAAGTTATGGGGGCAGGAAAGTATAGGACAAACATTTAGGGGAGCTAGTGTTATCCTTGTAACCTTTATTCACTTCCTTAATCCTCTCATTCTTGAAAGAGAGTTTTGTTTTGTTTCTTGATGACTTGACTAAAATATTCATTCAATGAACAGACAAAAAAAAGTGTATTTGGAGTATCTGTTGTAAGGAGGAGCCAGTGAAATCTATTGGTTGAGAGCAAGGGCCATGGGGTAGCCTGCTGAGGTTTGACTCTGGCTTTAGCATTTGCTAGTTGTGTGGCCTTGGGCAGCTTACACCACCTTCCTGGGTCTTAGTCTTCTGAGCTGTAAAATGAGACATTAATAGGATGTTCCTCAAGGCTGTGAAAATTGAATAAAATGACTCATACTCAGACCATGGCACAGTAATTACCATTACTTTATTATTTTTTGCTCCATTGGAGATGAGCGGTATGAACAAGGCAGACAAGGTCTGCCGTCTTAGAACTGTTTTTCCTACGGATGTATGTGTTATGAAGAAAACATCCCAGTGTGATAGAAACTGTGGATGTAGGTGTGGGCAGCTTTGGAAAGGGTGGTCAGTGAGAGGCACCTTGAGGAGATGTCCTTTGAACTGAGACTGGAATGAGGGGAGCAGAAGAAAATGGGATTATAGCTGGAGGTTCTTAGGGTCCAACCATCCTTTAACAAAAAGTTTTGAGCATGTTTCTATGCTGGTGGGCACGACCTCATGGACAGGAAGACTGATTGCTTCTGAGGAGAGAGGAAGAATGGCCCGAGTGCAGTCTCTGAAAGGTGCGAGAACCTGAGGTGTAATCGAAGGGGCTGGTCTTTGTTAGAAGCTGGGGCTCCTCTTGATTTACAAATGCACATGAACCTGAGACAGGTGGGTTCATGTTCAGCTGCTTTATTTGCTCTTTGAGGAATGAGGTGAAGGTCTTTGGTTAAGAAGGAGCTGTGGGGATTGGAAAGTGAGAGATGTACAGGGAAGAGGATGAAGAAATCAAGTTTGAAAGAAGGATGTGATTCATGTCGATATATGTAAAGTAATTATCCGCCAATTAAAATAAATTAATTAATTTTAAAAAAGAATGTGTGAAATGATACCACGTGTAAAATAGATAGCTGGTGAGAAGGTGCTGTATAACACAGGAAGCCCCACATGGCAATCTGTGCTGACCTAGAGGGTTGGGAGGGAGTGAGGGGAGGGAGGCTCAAGAAGATGATATATATATATAATATATAACTATGCCCGACTTGTGTTATTGTATGGCAGAAACCAACACAACATTGTAATCTTCCTTCAATTAAAAACATGATATTGGGGAGAAAAAAAGAATAATGTATGAAATGAAGTTATCAGGGATAGGTAGTGGAAATTCAGGCAATTGAATTGAATCCCACAATTCAATTCCATGTGGGATTTGTGGTCTGGAATTGTAAATGAGACTCGTCTGCAGGGTTGCATATGCAAGCATTTTTCTCAGTAAGGTACAGGGTAGTATATTTTCTGAAATTTGGTATAGAACTAAAAAATATCTTCTCTACCCTTAAAACAGAAATTCCAACTTCCTTATACAATTATTTGGTTAAGAACTTTTACTTAAAACTCTATGGTCTAGCCTGTCCAATATGACTTTCTGCAGTGATGGAAATGGTATGTATCTGTGACATCCAGTATAATAGCCAGTAGCCATATATGGCTGTTGAACACTTGAAAAGTTACTAGTGCCACTGAGCAACTACAAAAAAAAATTTGTTTTTTTGCTTTCCATTAATTTAAAGTACTATTCTGGACAGCACAGTTGTAGAAATTATCCCACTGCTTTCTCCATTTATTATTGCAGAAGAGACTCCAAACTCTGTATTGCTTTTAGAAATATTGCAATTTTGTAAATGATGGGTATGACTTCTAGATTCTTAAAAATAACTTGCTGAGCACGTAGCAATTGCAACTCCTTTCCCAGGTTTTGAAAATTTTCTTTTAGCATCTTTTGGATGCTGTGATTAACAAAACACATACATTTAGGGATCATATACATCTGGATTTCAATCCCAGCTGCACAGATTATATATGTGGCCTTTGGAAAATGCCTTAACCTTTCAAGATTATTTTCCTCCAAGAGAAAAATCTAGTCAAAATACAGGGTATGTTCCTTTTCCCTTCTCTATTTAATTCCTTAATTCCTTTAAGAACATCTGTTATTCATAGGCAGGTTTTCTGATCAGACCTTCAGAATGGTTACCTGCAGATTCATGCTTTTCAGTTTCTTTTTTCCTTTTGAGTACTTTCTCAAGTCTGTTCTCCATTCCATTTCCTGTTGTGGAAAGTCTGTTTTATATTGTCTCTGGTGTGAATTAAATTTCTTCTGCTGTGCTTTTTCTTTTAACACCCACTTTTCTTATTCTGCCCATTCTTTTTTTTAAATTAATTAATTTATTTTAATTGGAGGTTAATTATTTTACAATATTGTAGTGGTTTTTGCCATACATTGGCATGAATCAGCCATGGGAGTACATGTGTCCTCCATTCTGAACCATTCTCCCACCTCCCTCCCCATCCCATCCCTTGGGGTCACCCCAGCGCACCAGGCCTGAGGTCCCAGTCTCATGCATTGAACCTGGACTGGCGATCTATTTCACATGTGGTAATATACATGTTTCCATGTTATTCTTTCAAATCATCCCACCCTCGCCTTCTCCCCCAGAGTCCAAAATTCTGTTCTTTACATCTGTGTCTCTTTTGTTGTCTTGCATATGGGGTCATCATTACCAATTCTCTAAATCCCATATATATGCGTTAACATAATGTACTGGTGTTTTTCTTTGTTTAACAGAGATGACATCTTGAATTGTAGTGTGAGCAATACACAGTTGTGCTCTCTGTACTGCATGACTTGTTGTAAAAATACTCCAGGGGAGGATTTTGCATTAAATTCATTGGCAGTGCCACTCTTGTGCTGCAGATATGTTTTTTTCACAGGTTTCACTTAAAGCAAAACAATACAAAATAATGAAACCCTACTTGAGTAAAGGCAGAACTCCATTACTGGAGAACAGTCAAGATTTAAGGAGTACTTGTTTCTCTGTCAGTCTCTCTGTTCCAGGATTGCCAAGGTCTTCAGTTGGAAGCTGTGTGGTGAACTGTTACCACAGTTCATGAGATATGACATCAGTGCTGGTTCTTCCTTCTTCCTCTTAAGTGAAAAAGCTTTAGGAGGACTTTGTGGAAATGAAGGTTTTTCTCAGGCTTGGAATGAGATGTGAGAGGTAAATGAGGTGTAAGAGCTTCTTTCAGTAGGTGGCATTTCATTTAAAGGGAGTGAGAAGGTGAGAGAAGTCCATACAATTCCAAAATACTCAGAGGAAAATGGAAACAATGGGCTATGGTTTTAGGTAAAGCTCTAGTTTCACTCTGCTGTGTCTTCCAGGATGGGCCAGTCTCTATCGGCACCAGTTCCTTTACCTCATGCCAATGTTTTTTTTCCTGTGGTCCTGGGCAGGGGTATTAGTGAGTTTGGTTGGGCTCTGCTGCTCGTTCAAGTACCAAGTGAGCTGTTGGTGGAGTGAGTAATGGTGGTGTGGAAGGGGTGATTCAGTAGGTTCTTTCTAGAGACTCCAAGGCCATTAGGTAACCTCGAGGCAACCAGAGGGTCTCAGTCCCCCTGCTTTGGCTGAGGTGGTGGCTGGCCTCTAAAACCTCTGTATGCAGTCAGATGTCTCTCTTTCTTTTTTAATTGTGAGTTTTAGATCATTAATTCACATTTTTAACAGACTTACTGAGGTCTATTTTACATACCCAATTCACTCATTTAAAGTATACAATTCAACCTCTTTTAGTATATTCAGAGTTGTACAGCCATTACTGGAGTCAATTTTTGAGTGTTTCATTGCCCCCAAAGAACACCCACCCTCATTAATAGTCAGTTTCTATCCCTGATCCTTCAACTACAAGCACTTGTACACAAATGTTTTCTTTTGGGTATATGTCTAGGAGTGAATTGCTATGTCACGTAATATCTCTATTATGCTTCTGTTGCATCTCATAAGTTTTGGTATGTTGTATTTTCAATTTAATTTTATTTCAAAGTATTTTCTAATTTCCTTTGTGATTTCTTCTTTGATGCGTTGGTTATTTGGAAGTAGTTTTTGATTTCCACATATTTTTGAATTCTCCAGATTTCTTTCTTATCAATTTTTAGTTTCATGTGATTGTGGCCAGAAAGCATCCTTTGCATAATTTCAGTTCTTTCAAATATGTTTGTAGGTTTGTTTTATGACCTATCCTATGGTCCATCCTGGAGAATATTCTTTGTGCACTTGAGAAGAATGTGTATTCAACTGTTGCTGGGTGGAGTGTTCTATAGGCGTGTGTTAGGTCTGGTTCATTTATAGTACATGTCTTATCTTAAACATTCATAGAATAGACTTACCAAGCTATTTAATTGGGACTTGTTGGTAATGTCTCTGAAAGAACCAACCAAGCCTGTTTGATCTCACTTTCTCCCTGAATTGACATATATCCAAACACACTGAAATTGAAATTGCATTAAAAAGTCAAACAAAACCATATTTTTTTTCTTTAAAAAATCCATTAAAATTAGTATTCTAGCGGGCAGGTTTTAAACTTTCAGTGAGGGATGCAGTTTCCAAAAGCATCTTGCTTATTCAGTTTCTGTTACTGAATTATCTTGAAATCAATAAAATTATTGCTTCTGTAAGAATTGTGCAGCACACTGACCAGATTCCGTTTTAGAAGAGATTTACAGGTTTTGCTGAACATGAACCCTGCCTTCCATCTCTGCCGTTGGTCCTGGATATCTGCATTAGCAGACCACAGCCCTTAGTGAGGATGGGATTCAAGATTCAGCTGAGTGCTGTCAACACTGTTAAGAAAACATACCCACAGTATCTTGGGAATTTGAATATGGCTAAAAGCATCTCACTACTTCCATGAAGTTTCTGTCTATTTAAAGCATATTTTGGATGGGATCTGAATGTGTCCTGTCCTGTGAAAGCATTTTCTTTTTCATGAAGCTGCTGAAATTGAGGCCAGGATCTCCCATTAGTGCCGTTAAACTGGAATCCAGATTGACATGAGCTCTGGCTGAATACACCCTAGAGAGTTAAAAAAAAAAAAAATCAGTTTGACAAATTCCAGTGTTTTCACTGATGTAGTTAATATTGATTAAAGTATACTTATTATCATTAAATATCATTTTAGGTAGAAGAAATTGTTCTGGCACAGCATTTATATCACCATTGAATATCTAACTGGCTGTATTTCAACATGGCTATTAATAAATCATTTGGTCTCACAATATGAATTTGTGACTATGTTGCCCTTTATTGAAACAGTCAGTTGTGCCCAAGCTGACTTTCTTTTTTTTCTGTACTCTCTCCAGAAATAATAATTTTCAGGAAACACAGTATTTTGACTAATGATTTCATTTTTCACTTTGGCCCTTGATGTTATATACAACTATTTGCTTTTCCATCATGCAAGTATATGGAAGAAATATTTGTTTCCTCCATTATTCTCTTTAATTTGTAATTGAAGCCACATCTCTAATCATGACTAAACATTTTCTATTGCACATTTTTTTGGTAGAGTTCACAGAACTGCAGGACTGATTATTCATGAGCATTGTTTACCCTTTTAAATAACCTTTGCCCGCTAGGCCGTTCTCTATTATATCAGACATTTGTGTGTGTCGTGGAAGGACCTGATATAAAGGATTCAAATCCCAGCTTGACCACATTACTATGTGATCCTGGGCAAGATACCCCAAATTTCTGAGCTTTTGGTGAGCCCTACGTGAAATGGGAAGAATGCTGGGAAAATAATGTGACATGAGGATAACTATCCAGGGTGTTGTAAGGGTTACATGGGCTCATGGCTGCAAAGCACCTAGTTCAGTTCTTGGTGCGCAGAGTAGTCTACATCTGTTAGTGTCCTTTTCTTTCCCGATTCTCCTTTCCAGTGGTTAATGAGCTGCTTCATGTTGATAGGCTTCTCTTACTCTACATTTTCACACCTGGCCTAGAGCTGGAGCCTAAGAGTTTAAGTATTTTATACATTACTTTTACACCTGTAACCACGTCTCCTCAGAACTTCAAAAGCAGCCTCCATCTCCCTAGGTTTCTAACTTTTCAGAATCTGAGGTGGTATTTCCCTCAATCTTGCTATGGATCATGCCTTTACTAGTCAGGAATAGGCATAAAGTAATGATTTTAAGACTAGCAGTAACACTTTCATTTATTTAACTTTATGAAATCTTACCAAACATCTGTGTACTTGCAGTTTTATCATTTTCCCTTGGAATTAGCAATTCCTTTAACATCATTTATCCTTTTCTTCCCCACCTCCCACATTGCCACAATCGATAGAGCTGATTGTATTTACTTCTCCAGTTGTAACTAAAATTCCATTAAAAAGGTTTTGGTGCTGTCAGCCAGATCATGCTGGAGCCAGGGATTGCATTTCCCGCTAACAAACTAATACCTTCCATTATTTTTCTTCCTTGGGTAGTGACAGAGTTTATTGTCATTCCAAAACCGATTTAAAGCTTAACTTTAGAAATGCTATATTTTAATCTGACCATAATAAACTTATAAAATAAAAAAGTCTCTGAGTGTGAGATAAAGGTTTTCTGTATAATGATGATTAATAACCTATTTAGATGTATTCATCTGAGGAAGTGAGGATAATTTTTGCTATCAGGCCATTTGTATTAGGGCACAAACAGATGGATCTTATTCTGAACCCTGATGGCAAACAGATCAGACACCCTTTAATTGCTTGGGAAAGATTTTTCATGGCTCTTTCCCAAGGACGCAGTGATCTTCAGTGTGACAAATCTCACGTCTGATACTTTTCAACAAGGCAAAAAACCTGGCTGCATTCATTTGGTAAAAACTTCTCCTGCTGTGCTGCAATTTGTCACTCAAGAGTAGCAACAAAGAAGAAGCTCTCCCTGGTGACTCAGATGTTAAAGAATCTGCCTGCAGTGCTGGAGACCTAGGTTCGATCCCTGGGTCAGGAAGATCCCTTGGAGAAGGGCATGGCTACCCACTCTAGTATTCCTGCCTGGGAAATTCCGTGGACAGAGGAGCCTGGTGGGCTGCAATCCAGGAGTCACGAAGAGTCCAGACATGAAAGAGTGACTAACACCAATGAATAAGTTTGTATTTTAATTGTGAAACTGTGGCAAGTTTACATGCAAGAGTATCACATTAATACAGAAATTTAGAAATGTTAGAACACTGGTTGAAAATTGCTGTGACCCTTGGAAATCATGGCTTGAGAGTCCGGAATTTGTGATTCACATGACAGTCTTCTCCAGCCTCTTGTCTCTTTTGCTGTCTGTTCTATGGGACTAGTTATACCTGTTTTAGAAGACTGTTTTAAAGGTAGACTATAAAGCACTGGTTCATCATGAGTGTTCAGCAGGTGATAGTTATAATGGCTTTTCGTTTCTGGAAATATTTTTAAATGAAGGTGTGATCACCAGATACCTTGCCCATCCATTACTCGAGTTCATAAAATTAAGAAAATCTCAAAAAGTCAGCTTTTCCCTTATAAAATTGTCAAATCAGTCCTTTATTGAGAGTTAACCAATAAGCACTTAGCTTCTTAACTGTCTCTCAAATAACTGGGTCAATGAACAAACCATACAATATATCAGAATTTGGGACAGGAACCTAAAGTTCCCAAAGTAAAAGTGAAAGTGAAAGTATTAGTTGTATCTAAAAGTAAAAGTGAAAGTATTTGTCAGTTGTATCCTACTCTTTGCCACCCAATGGGCTATCGCCCACGAGCCTCCTCTGTCCATGGAATTCTCCAGGTAAGAATACTGGAGTGTATTGCCATTTTCTTCTCCAGAGATCTTCCCTAACCCAGGGGTCGATCCCAGGTCTCCTGCACTGCAGGCAGATTCTTTACCGTCTGAGTCACCAGGGAAGCCCCCCAGACATGGATCAAAAGTCTAGTTGTCATTCAAACGTACAAGTTCTGGAACATCAGAGAGGTAGCCCCACGCTGTGCATCTGGTGCGTGCCTAGTAAACATTGGTTATATATTGGGCAGAGAACTAAATGGCACCATTAGATTACAAGAAAGAGTTAATTAGCTCCATTATTCTACACCAGCAGAAAGATTATTGTGTGGACTCCTTTCTTAATTACTTATTGATTTGAAGAATTTGTGACTAGAGGAGACTTAAGTTTATCTGTTTCCGATCTCTGCTTTTATAAATGAAGAAACAGAGGCCCTGGGGGTTAAATGACTTGGCCATAGGTCGCAACTTAGTGGCTGAGGTCGGCTTGGAAATCAGGGTAGATTTACTGAGAGCGTAAAAGAAGAGAAAAAGCCCATCTTGTGGCCTTATACACTGTAGTGCCCTTGACTGGCAATTCTGAAAGCAGAGGTGGCATCAAAACTGGCAGAGAAAAGGGGCAGTCTTCTAAAAAGAAGACTTTAAATGAAGGGAAAACCTCTTCCTTGCTCATTTTTGGTGGGGCCATCAAGAGCGTGAGTACTAAGCTTTGGGTCTACTCTGTGGCCTCTCAACCGTGTAAATGGAAAGTCAGCTTAATGTGCTCCAGGTAGAGCCCCTTTCCAGAAGGGGTGGGGATTCTTGTAGCTGGACCACAAGGACGACATGTTGAGTTCACCTGGATAGATTTTCTATGTTGGCAGATATCAATAATGAGGAGACACAGCCCTGCACTCCAGCTTTCTTCTCCAGACAGGAGAAGGTTAGCATCTACAATGGTTGAGACCTGTGACCGGGGAGAATGAGTGGGCTGGTAAGTGAGCAGAGGTCTAAAGGGCAGAGTCAGCCATCGAGAGAGGAAAAACTTGGATTCCCATCTCTAAGTGAAATGAATCTCCAGAATTTCTACCACCTATCAATACCATTCATTCGTTCAACAAATACTGATTGAGTTGTTTTAAGTGCTGGAGGTATCACTGTGAACAAACCAACAACTCCCCTTGTCTTCACATAACATATTCTGACAAGAGGAGACAATAAATCCTATGTCTCTCCTGTCCTACCTGCTCACCTTGAGATGCTACCTTCCGGGTTCTTATTCCTCACTCTTTGTAGAAAACAGCCAGGAGTTCAGCTCTATTCCAGTTTATTTCACCTTCTTCTGACCCTGGTAAGCTTTATCCTGTTAAGCCAGAAAGCTCAAATACCCTTGCTGAACCCTTTATTTGCCTGACAGACCCTAAGTCGGAAAAACTCTTATATGTCTCTTTATATTTATAGGATGTCTCTGAACTTCTTGGAATTTCCTTATGTCTCCACATCATTTGCAGATCCAAATTTCGTTAACATAAGTGTAACTGGATGTGGATTCAGAGGGAGTGCAGAAATCAAGATTTCCAATTAAGTTAAGTAACATGTAAGATTGAGGTCAGACGGGGGAAGGGCATCTCAGGCTGGAGAACAGTATGTCTCAAGGGCAAAGTGATGATGAAGAGAAAAAGTAAGCAGCACATTTAAAAAGATGACCCTAAATGGCTGAGCACTTGTAATCAGAATGAAATCAGTAACTGCTGCTGATCATTGAGCAGAGGTGCAGAAATTAGTGTTGGAGTTGTTTTCTGGGGTCCTCAGTGAAGGATCTCTGAATGGCATGCCATTTTGGTAAAGTGATCTGAGATTTTGATTTATGGTGTTTTTTAGGGCAGGATGAAATGTTTCAGAGGTAGTAGGTGTTACTTGAAAATGACGTTTTATCTTTGAAACCTGAGTGGCAGTATACATTTGTCCAGTTTAACGTGATAGAAAAATTCTAATCTTTCATGATACCAGTCCTGTTTCCTTTTTACCGTTAGAAGAGTGATTTAACCTCAGATTAGGTTCCCAGAAGGTTGAAATTGGATCACATACCCTTAAGTTTTAAATAGAAATGTCTTGGAGCTTTATAGTAGGAAATTAAAGCAGTGAAAATTTTATTTTAAAAGTAACTTGTGAGGTATTTAATTAGGATGTTGTTGACATCACTTATTTAATTCATTTATTATGTAGGTCTGTTTAGCTTTTGGAAAGCTGTAATGGCCTTGTTGTGACAGATGATATTTTCCAAAGATGGCTGCCACTATATCTCCTGCCACCAGCTGGTCTTACAGTATGACTTTGGCACCCTTTCCATCGAGTGGTAGGGTCTGTGTCTTCTCACTTTGAACTTGAGCTGAATTTATGATTGCCTTGACTAGTAGTTGGAAGTGATACCACGTGACTTATGAAGCCAAGTCATAAACATGCCATGGACTTCCACTTTATTCTCTTGGCATGCTTACTCTTGGAATTCAGCCATCCTGAAGTAAGGAAATGTATAGGTATGTTGGTTGACTGCCCTAGTTAAGGTGTTCTCTGATGACAGTGATCTACTGAATGAGTGAGTGGCTTTTCAGATGATTCGAGCATGCAGCCTCCTACCCCATCAGCCTTTCAGCTACCCCTTGTTGGTATTGATATGTGCAACAGAGACACTTGCTGCCCAGACTGTGGATTCAAGAGCAAAAATAAAATGGTTGTTGTAGTTTTAAGCCACTAAGTTTGGGGTGGTTTGAGATATTTTATTTCCCAGCAGTAGATAGCCAGAATACATGGTTAGCATACCCAAACTTAAGTCTTATTAGTCATATTACTACAAGATGGGTTGCTTACTTAGTTTACCCACACCAGAGAACAGTCTCTTGACTCCAGGAGCCAGATTAAGTCTGATCTAGTCAACAGATAATAAAATTTGAAGGTATTTTTTTAGTGTAATTTAGAGGGAGATTATCTACACAGCTCTATCACCTCCTTGTTGTTGCTGTTCAGTTGCTAAGTTGTGTCTGACTCTTTGTGACCCTGTGGGCTGGAGCACGCCAGGCTTCCCTGTCCTTCACCATCTCCCCAGGTTTGCTCATACTCATGTCCATTGTATTGGTGATGCCATCCAGCCATCTTATTCTCTGTCACCCCCTTCTCCTCCCACCTTCAGTCTTTCCCAGCATCAGGGTCTTTTCCAGTGAGTCAGTTCTTCCTATCAGATGGCCAAAGTATTGGAGCTTCACTTTCAGCATTAGTCCTTCCAATGAATATTCAGGGTTAATTTTCTTTAGGATAGACTGGTTGGATCTCATTGCTATCCAAGGGACTCTGAAGAGCCTTCTCCAGCACCACATGTGGTTCAAAAGTATCAATCCTTCACTACTTAGCCTCCTTTAAAGTCCAGCTTTCAAATTCGTACATGACTATTGGGAAAACACTAGTACCTCCTGGTTTATGGAAAAGTGACTTAGTTTCTTCATCCATAAATTGGGGATGATACTAAAACATTTAACTCATAGAGATGTGAGGATTAAATAAATTGGTCCATGTAAAGCACTTAGAACAAAACTTGGCACACAGTAAGCACTCAATAAATGTTAGGTACTGTTAGCATGATTTTAATTCTGTTGCTTTAGGAACACAATTTGAGGATTTATTGAGAACAGTTGAACTCACTACATATTTTGACTGTTTTATAGCTGTCTGCATGTTCTCAAGTGTGATACATTTTATATGCTACACAATGGTTTTTTACATTGGTCCTAGCCCATTCCAGTGTTCTTGCCTGGAGAATCTCAGGGACACGGGAGCTTGGTGGGCTGCCATCTCTGGGGTCGCACAGAGTCGGACACGACTGAAGTGACTTAGCAGTAGCAGTAGCAGTAGGTAAGGAGCCCTGATAAGAGGGGACATAGAAATAATTTGAGCCTAAACTAAATTTTTCCTATGCTTTTGCATCTGCTGAGATGTCTGCTTTTTGCTGTAGGCTCATTATAACTGTGTTTTCTTCCTCTTTGCTTATGCAGTCCTTGAGGACTTGAAATACAGTCCTTAAGTGCAGTCTTGATTTATCTGTGAATTTCTAAGTGTGGCTTTGCGTCTCATGAGTTTGTTCTGCAAATTGCTGGCTGTGGTCATGTAATGCTGTAACTCTAGCCAGAACATCCCCATCTCTGTTTTCTTTGCTGTAATCGATGTCTTCTATATGCTGCAAAGATAGGAGGTGGGTTTTAAATCTCCCTTGGTGGGAAGAAGTGCACCCTGTTTGGAGTCTGATTTGGAAATAGACACACCATTGTACAAAAACAAAGACACCAGGATATTTCCCGGGTAGCATCCTTGAGTATACACTGGATAGCAGTAGCCCAGGGCAATACTGTTTCATCATTTTGTGTGCAATATGCTGTCAGTTACATTGATGATACTGGCTGGTGATATATTAAGTATCGAATTTAATTGGCTACTTATTGGGCTTATGTTTCTGCTTTTCTTGTGAACTGTTTTGGAAATGTAGAAACAACTTCATCAAAATTGTATATCACATATGGGAGAGCTTTAACACTTTATATTGGTTTTATTGTTGAGTTACATTAAATAAATTTTTATGATCCAGTTATTAATTACCTACACATTTATTTTCAAAAACTTAATAGTAAACTAAAAATACTGCTAAAAGTTAATTTATTTAAATGTATCTATTTGTCAGTAATTTTATTTATGGTCTTGACATTAAATGTTAATAATACTTTAGATTTTTTTCAAAAAAATAGCAATAATGCTTTGTTTTTATTTTATGTTTTTTTGAGAACAAAGCACTTTGACACACCTGTCTGGGTAGAAAGGGAGGCTGTCATTAACTTCCAATTTTATAGAGAGAATTGAACATCCAGCCAAAGCTGAAAATGATTAAATTAGTTAGAATTGCATTTCACTCTAAAGAACAGCACTCAAAGAATGTTTCTTTTTCTTTTGCCACAAAATGTCAAGAGGAAAGCATTCCAGTGTTGGTATGACAGCTCCATGATGCCTTAAGGGGCCTGGATTTTTCCTCTCTTCCTCTCTACCTTTCTTAGCACGTAGGTTTTGTACTCATGGTTACAAGATGATAGCTCCAATTTCAGGTATCATCTACATTCCAGGAAGAATGAAGGGACAAAGTCAAGTGTCAAAAACTCATGACTACTGAGTTCATCCCTTTTTATCAGGAAAATAGTAGCTTTACCTGTAGTCTCATTCCTTGGACTTCTGCTACACGTCATAGGTCATATAGCCTGTACCAACTTCAAAGAAATGGTGTTAGTTATCTGTCATTGCACAGAAAATTACCCTTTAATCACAAACACTTGTTATTGTTTCTGTGGGGCAGGATCTTGTCTTATTCTCTTAAAGTCATCCTTTGGGGCTGTGGTTTCATTTCATGAAGACCTGATGAGGGGAGAAGCTATCTCTGAGCTCACTCACATGGTTGTTACTGTTGTTTGTTTTTAGTCAGTCATGTCCAACTCTTTGAGACCCCATGGACTGTAGCCACCAGGATCCTCTGTCCGTGGGATTTTTCAGGCAAGAATCCTGATGTGGGGTAGCCCTTTTCCTTCTCCAGGGGATCTTCCCGACCCAGGAAGCAAACCTGTGTCTCCTGCATTGGCAGGAGGATTCTTTCCTGCTGAGTCACCTAGCTGGTTGGCAGGATTCAGTCCCTAGTGAGTCGTGATCTGCTGGTCTCGGTTTTCCCCTAGCTGTTGCTGAGGGTTGCTCTGTTGCCTGCTATGAGATCCTTTCCACAGGTCAGGTCACAACACGGCAGTTGGCTTCACTCAGAGAGAAGGTAGGAGAGAGGGTGGCCCCAAATGGAAGCCCCAGTCCTTTCTTTACCTAATTTTGGAAGTGACATCACTTTCCCTCTATTCTACTTACTGAAAGTATCAGTAGGTCCAGCCCACACTCCATGGGAGGGTCCAAACAAGCACTGAAGGGGGGAGTCATTGGTTGTCATCTTAGAGGCCAAATCCTTTTAGTTGGGATGTTCCATCACACACACAGTCAGAAAGAGGTGGAGAAGGGCTGTCAGGTGGGCTACCACGTAGAAGCTTACCAAGAGTATAGAGTTTGGAGATAGAAGGAAGTGGATCTGAGACCTAGAACTGCCATCTCTTAAATGAACCTTTGCCACCTATAAAGTAACATCTTTGACCTACTTCCTCAACAGTCACAGGATTATTGTCCTAATTAAATAATATAGCATAAAAGTGTACTTTGTAAATTTTCAATGAATGATAGCTCTTTTATTATTATATAATGGAGCTGGAACTAGAATCCAGTTTTCCCAAAGGTAAAAGGAGTGCCTCCCCCCAGAATAACACAGTGCAGCCCAGACATGCGAATTCTAAGACTGAGAGTTAGGAAACCTGAAATCTGGGCCCTTTACTTCCTTATTTGAAAGTTATCCTCTTTTCGAGTAGGCCATCTCACCATCTAGGCAAAGGGAAAGGACTTGCGTATGGCAGAACCGAGTCCTTTCTGCAAATATGCTGTTAGAATATCTTTACCAATTGAAGTATGTGCTTCCTTTATCTTTGAAAAATTATAGTTTTTTGTTTGTTTGTTCGTTTGTTTATTCTTTTAAATAGAGTCTTTATCTTCTTACCTCTAACCAAAGACAGATTATCTTAGGACCTGCATCAAAGCTACATTTTTATTTTCTGCTTTTTAACCTTAAATCTAAGTCACAGGTTTTGTAATAGATAGTAACTGATTCTTGAGGGGAAATTCCTTTATGTCATTTTCAGTGAATTGAATAATCAATCTATGTCTAGAATTCAGCATATTATTATAGTCGAATCACTAGCCTACAACTATGGCCATTATATATTTATCCAGATATTCACTCAACAAATGTATTTTGAGGGCCTGCTTTATGCAAAACACCAAGAAGGTTGCTGTGGGAAAGACAGACCTAAAATGTGGCTTTGGCATCAAGGAATTTATGCAAAAAAGAAAGTAACACATGAACACAAACAATTGTAATGGAGGATGGTTTCTGATAAACATCATAAGAAGAGCTAAATGTCAAGGGGATTTAGAGAGAGGACAGAACCACTTGCAGCTTGTGGATCTTTGGGAAAGCCACTCTAGTCATGGCCAACTTCTGATTAAGTATTATAAACACTAAGCATGTGAAAGGAAGACGGGCTGACATTGTCACCTTCTCTGCGTAAGTGCTTGGTTGACATAAATAGGAGCTTTGTTTACTATAATTCAATTGGAATAGAAGGGCTTTTACATCAAAATACTTAACCTCTCTGCCCTAGAAAACAGTAGGAAACAGCACATTTGAGGAAGAATTGAGCTCTGCTGTGTATGGGTCTTTTACATTGCCTAGTGGGGATTTGGCCAATGCCCAAAACAGGGTAATGGAGAGCATGGCAGGAAGAATGGAGGAAGATGAAAGGTACCAAGCAGAAACAGTGGCCTGGATAAGCTGAATAGTCAAAACTTCGTCAGTGCCAGAGACGCTGTTGCATGCTGGCAAGGAAGTGTGCTGGAGTGGACTGCTACGCTTTTCAAACTGTGGTTCTCCTGCTTTCTAATTATGTGACCCTGGGCAAGTGAACTCCTTCTTGTCTGAGTTCCCTCATTTATATAATAAGGATAACAATATTTTTGTTTCATAGGGGAGGTAATGCATATGAATTCTGAGAAGAGGGCCTGCCCAATAACTACCCAATGTACGTTAGTTATGATTGAAGTGTGGTGAATTTATAGAATGCTCATCACTCCCGTTCAAATAGAAGTACAAGATAATTTTTCAAAAGCAAACAGATGAACTATTTTTAGTATTCCATCTCATCAGAGAGAACTGAGAATTGAGCAAATCTAGTGGATGATACTAGATGGTGAGTATCGCTCAGCCTCATCAGTTTCCTTGAGCTGCCACAACAGTGTACTGTAAGCTAGGTGGCTTAAAACAGCATGAGTTTATCCTCAGAGTTCAAGGCAGACTGAAAGTCCAAAATCAAGAGCCAAGAGGGCCGTTGTCCCTCTGAGATGCTGGGTGGCATCCTTTTTTGCCTTGTCCTAACTTCCCGTGTTGGGCTTCGATCCTTGTCTTTTTTGGCTTACTGCTGCCTGCCTCTGTATCCCGTGGAGGTCTCTCCTGTGTCTCTATTTTCACAGGGCTTTTTTCTCTTACAAGGACACCTGTCATGCTGGGTTAAGTGAAGTGAAGTGAAAGTTGCTCAGTCATGTCCGGCTTTTTGCAACCTCATGGACTATACAGTCCATGGAATTCTCTAGGCCAGAATAGTGGAGTGGGTAGCCTTTCCCTTCTCCAGGGAATCTTCCCTACAGGGATCGAACCCAGGTCTCCTGCATTGCAGGCGGATTCTTTACCAACTGAGCCACAGGGGAGCCCAAGAATACTGGAGTGGGTAGCCTATCTCTTCTCCAGCCGATCTTCCCAACCCAGGAATTGAACCTGGGTCTCCTGCCTTGCAGGCGATTCTTTACCAAATGAGCTATCAGGGCTTACCCTAATGACTTCACCTTAATTTGATTACATCTGCAAACACCCTATTTCCAAATAGGTCACATTTGCAGGTCACATTTTAAATAAGATCACATTCACATTCATAGGTACAGAACTATATCCTCTGGGGAGATACAGTTCAGCTGATAGCAGTACCTCTCAAGGTTGAGATTTGAAACCTTTGGAGGCACTGCGAGATGTTTGGATGAGCTCGAGAAGACAGAAGCTGTAGAGCTCTGGCTGACCTTTACTGCTGGCTAGTGTGGGCTGTTGCCATGTAAACTATGTTATGCTCCTGAGTCCACTCATTGAGTATCTTTCCACCTTTCCCAGATGTATGAATTCACACACACACACAAAGCAAAAATAATTCCAGAATTGCCCAGTGGTGATGGTACCTGCAAGATGACAAGTCATTATTTTGTTTTGCTCTTTTTAATAGAAGAGAGGCTTTATGGTTTGGGGGATGTTGTGTGAATCCTCAGGCGGGGTCATGGGAATCAAAATGTTTGAGATTTATTGCTATTTAGGGAGAGCAGTGTATTTTCTCTTTAATTCTTGGGAAGAGTCACACATGGGATCCCAGCAGGTTTAGCAAATCATATATCCCGGGGCGGCCACCCAGATGGTATAAAGCTCCTGACCTAGCACAGAGGGCGGAGGCGTGCTGCCCAAGGCACTGAGCCCGGCTGGCCTCCGCAGCTCGGGCTGTAGCTGTGTCATGGTCCACCACTTTGCCATTTGTCCCTGTGGATCCTGAAAGCTGCAGATAAAAATTTCAAAGGCTTAGCTGCCTGTAATTTAAGAATGAACTTGGTTAGAAGTCAGATCAAGTAAGAGAAAATGAAAATGTCATTGCACAAGAGAAAAATGAACAAGTTGGTGGAAATGCAGCATTTTTTACAAGCATTTTTGTTTTTTCTTTAGTTGTTTTTGTTTGCTTTTTATCTTTGCTTTTGAGGCAGAGACTTCTCTTTTTGGCTTTAATCTAGTAGTCTTTAAAGTTTGAGGGGAAAAATAGAAAACAGCTGCTCTGAGACAGATGAAGGAAATGCTGAAGTATGCACAAGGACACAGTATCTTATACAGTAGCATTGCCTCCTCGGGAAAATTAAGACCAGTTTGGAGCTGTTGACATAATTGCCCAAAGACAGAGGCTTATGGAGAAGAGAGGGATCAGTTTCAGATTATACAGTCTAGAATAGGCAAATCAAAAGTACATAATTTTGATATACCTGCATTGATTTGATCTACAATCAAAATAGTTTATTTCTGTAGTAGTGCTTTTAAGTCAAACTTTAAAATATTTTAGAGTATGAAGTGAAGTGAAATCACTCAGTCATGTCCAACTCTTTGTGATCCCATGGACTGTAGTCTACCAGGCTTCTCTGTCCGTGGGATTCTCCAGGCAAGAATACTGGAGTGGGTTGCCATTTCCTTCTCCAGGGGGATCTTCCTGACCCAGGGATCAAACCTAGGTCTCCTGCATTGCAGGCAGACGCTTTACCCTCTGAGCCACCAGGGAAGCCAGTACTTTATTATTACTTTTTTCAGTATAATAAAAAGAAGATGCTTTCTTGTATGTGTGAATATGTACTCTACTTGATCAAAAAATCCTCATAACACCACCCCCTCCTTTGGTTGAATCTGTTTATTAACTCCTGCTGAGATAATTTATGGATTTGGAATTAAAGTCTAAAATGGAACTCTTTAATGAAAGAAGAGCCCCAACTCTGGAACTAACTATAGTGAGGAAGGTGTTCATTAATGACTTATTTTAAAACATTGAGTGTTTGGGCTATTATTGTTACATGCAGCAACATAATTATGAGAATAAAGAAACCAGATACAAAAATGTATTTATTGGATAATTCCCACTATGTTCAAACATAGACAAAACTAATCTCTGCTGTTAAAGGTCAGAAGAGAGGTGAACTTTGGGGAGATATAGTGACTTGTAGTGAGCTCAGTAGGGGCTTCTTAGCTTCCAGTAGTGCTCTGCTTCATAACCTGGGAATTGATGAGTTGAAGGATTCATTTTGTGAAAATTCATCAAGCTATGTACTTAACCACTTGTGTTCTTTTCTGCTGTATTCCTTTTATATTTTATTTATTAAAAAAAATTTTTTTTTTGGCCACACCACACAGCATGTGGGGTCTTAGTTCCCAGACCATGGATTGAACCCTCGTGCTCTGTGTTGGAAGTGTGGAGTCTTAACCACTAGACTACCAGAGAAGTCCCTATTTTACTTTTAAAAAAATTGGGAAGATATGTTAGAGAACTTAATGGCCATTCAGAACTCTTAGAATAATTTTACCCTGAAAATTTTAAATTTTGTAGGCTTGCTGATATATCTTGATAAAAATTTGACCCAATCTTGAACATGGCAGACTTAAGAATTCTAATGCCTATATTTTGTTTTTTCATAATTGCACCAAAATTGAGGAATCTTTCTCTGGGAGCTGCCTATTGATACACCTTGTAATTAGCAACCTGCTTCTGTTTCTGAAAAAGAAAGCAGTGTCAATTGGTACTTTCAATCATATAAGTGTGTTAAAATTAGCTACAATTTATATTCAGTGGGGTCAGAATTAGCTACAATTTATATTCAGTTCAGTACACAGAATTTATTTTTCAAATTTCTCACTAGCTCCAAAGGTTCATAAACTTGAATGTATGTATGTGAGTTTTAAAAATCTAAGGGCTGGACAAAAGAGAAAAACTAAGAATATGGAGGTGGTTTAGGAGAGTTCAAGAAAAGCAAGCTAGTGGAGGTGATGGCATTCCAATTGAGCTCTTTCAAATCCTGAAAGATGATGGTGTGAAAGTGCTGCACTCAATATGCCAGCAAATTTGGAAAACTCAGCAGTGGCCACAGGACAGGAAAAGGTCAGTTTTCATTCCAATCCCAAAGAAAGGCAATGCCAAAGAATGCTCAAACTACCGAACAATTGCACTCATCTCACATGCTAGTAAAGTGATGCTCAAAATTCTCCAAGCCAGGCTTCAGCAATACGTGAACTGTGAACTTCCTGATGTTCAAGCTGGTTTCAGAAAAGGCAGAGGAACCAGAGATCAAATTGCCAACATCTGCTGGATCATGGAAAAAGCAAGAGAGTTCCAGAAAAACATCTATTTCTGCTTTATTGACTATGCTAAAGTCTTTGACTGTATGGCTCACAATAAACTGTGGAAAATTCTGAAAGAGATGGGAATACCAGACCACCTGACTTGCTTCTTGAGAAACCTGTATGCAAGCCAGGAAGCAACAGTTAGAACTGGACATGAAACAACAGACTGGTTCCAAATAAGAAAAGGAGTCCGTCAAGGCTGTATATTGTCACCCTGCTTATNGATGACTGGATGGCATCACTGACACGATGGAAGTGAATCTGGGTGAACTCCAGGAGTTGTTGATGGACAGGAAGGCCTGGCGTGCTGCGATTCATGGGGTCGCTAAGAGTCAGACACGACTGAGCGACTGAACTGAACTGAACTGAACTGAAGGGTAAGTGGAAATAATGAAGACACAAATCTTCCGATGTTCATTTAAAAGCTAGAAAATGAAACATTCTTTTTTTTTTTCTTGGCCAGACATATGACAGATTCCGTGAGGCATTTGTATGTGACTCCTGTTGATTTTGAATGGATTTAGCTGTTTAAACTGTAGAAAGAAATGGAGATGGTGATGTAAGGAGTTTAGATTGTGTTTAAATATTGCTCATTGAAAATATTTTGGTGAGTGCTGGTTTAGGGATAAGAAATAGAACATATAATTTGTAATATAGTATAAGTCTTCCCATTAAGAACTCTCCTACTTATTAAATATGTATTATCTAGTTGGAGAAAGAAGGCATTTAGAGGTAAAGTGTTTAAATGATATGTATTGGATTGGGCAACAAGTTCTTTCAGGTTTTTCCATATGATGTTACAGAAAGTCTGAATGAACTTTTTGGCCAGCTCAATATATGCAAGATAAATGGTGTAAATACATACAGAGTAACAGTAGTTGACACTTAATGATTGTTTGTGTGCCAGTCAAGTGACAAAGACAAATTTTCTAACAGAAAAATGGCAAAGGACTAGACCCTAATGCAACCCGTAAGGAAAGATTTACAAATGAGGAATATGCATATATTAATAGAAATAAATAAGTTCAGCATCCCTCATAACCAAAGAATCTTAAATATTCATCTCTCAGATTGGCCACATTTAGAAAGAGTGATAATAGCTGACACTAACACAATTTTAAGGAAACTTGGGGTGTCAATTGGTATAATCTTTCTAGTGGGAAATTGATCAGCCTTTATCAAAATTTACAATGTACATACTCTGTGACAGGGGACAGATAGAGGCTTTGTAGAGCCTGAGGCTTGTACATTGGGAAAAGGTGATAAGGGGTCCTTAAAAAAAAAGGATTCTCAAGTTATGAATACAGCATTGGTTATGAAAGTAAACATTTAGTTTTAACAAGAAAGAAATCACAACTAATTTTTGTAAAGTTGGTGAATACCAAAACATCACAAAATTCATCACTAAGTGGCAAACTTGATTCTTAGACTTAGCTTATGACAGCTTTGCTTGGACTGCCTCAGAATTCATCACCATATATGACTGTTGACTATTAAAAACCAAAAAGTATTTGCAACTTCTCGCCTCCTCTCCTGCTAGTGCGTTGATCTAAACCTCCATCTTGTCTCTCCTAGACCACTGAAATAGCTTCCTAACTGGTCTCTGTATTTCACCCTTGAATGGAGTTTATATGTTATGTTTGTTAACATTTTTAGTAATGAGCTTCCTGACATTCTTCTCTAATAATTTATTTCTCTATTATGTTGTTTACTCTTTGATTGTCTTTTCAGATGACAATGGTTTTGTATTTTCTACAAAGGCATAGGAAAGATAATTAAGTCTTCTAGAATAGTAGATGAAAATTTCTTGTTATTAATAGTTAGGATGCATAGAATGTGAACGTTCACATGCACACATGCGTGCTGTTTGTAGTACTGCTATGGGTTTTTTGTACTTATGATTGATACACCATTATTGAGTATATTCTCAACAGGAAATTGCTTCTATTCAGCCTAGGCACTGAAAATGGAATCGAATATTTTGCTTTGATTTTAGATGCCTGATGATTGAAATAATTTTCAACAGACTAGCTCCTGGCACTGTAACTTTCAAATCTTGTTCCTTCTCTTGTTATCCATATACTTCTAGGCTTGACTAGAAGCATTCACATCATATGTGACCTTTGGCCCTAGAGGATGAGTTGGAATGATGGGCAGTAGGCATATTCCTCGCTATTTCTTGTTTGGAATAGCTGTCACTAACTGTCTTTGGAGGTGACCTCAAAGTCCACATGTAAACACCAGTAAACAGAACTGAAATATAATTCCCAACTCAGTTTGCCCTTATTGGATTCTGAAAATGCCAGTGGCTACGAGATAGCCACTCAGTAAAAGGGGCGACTTGGTGAAAGGAAAAGTGGGAACGTTGAAAGCAACAGCAGTTATAACAGATGCAGTTCAAGTATCTTATATTTACAAATCTTACAGAAACATATGGTCGTGTGCATATATTTTGATGACCCTTCTCATGTCTTGGAAGAGGCAAATGAGAGCCCCTGATGATTAAGTTTTATTAGGCATTTAATATATATGCCTTTCTTTATGACTAGCAATTGTACTTCCAAGAATTTATCCTAAGACAAGTGTGTAATAAAAATCAATAAGAGCAAACATTTGTTGAGTGCTTACCATGTGCCAGACACCCTGCTAAGGCTTCATTTTGATTTTTTTATAATGAATATTTTGATTATTTTATAACAAAAGCTGTATTTCTATTTTTTAAAAAATTCCAGAGAATAATCCCAGTTTAAATGAGGGTGTGAATTTAGACAATGTTGAAATTATGGTCATGTTTACATATCTTTTCACTCCATCTTGTATATGAACCTGTTCAGTAAATTTAAAGACTAATTTCTTACTGAATGCTAGTGAGGGCTCTATATATTCAAATCCCTGCCTTCATGAAGCTTACATTTTAGATGGGGAAGGTCTAGATAAATAAGTCAACAAATTCAAGTGAATTAAGTAAAGTCCAGTGTACATTAGATACTTGTAAGTTTTAAGGAAAAATAATACAGGAGACAAGGAGAAACAAATGCAGATGTGTTAGGAGAAGGGATTGAGATTTAAATGGGTCACATAGTAGAAAAGGTGACATTTGAGTAAAGATCTGAGGGAATTAGGCAACTTTGTGGGGCAGAGTCAGGAGTTTAGCTTTTTTTTTCTTTTTTTGTGTGTGAAGTATTTGAGGCATGTTGGAGAGTAACCTGACTTAAGTTTTAAAAGTATCTTTCTGGAGGGAATTATACTCCATGCTCTATGGTTACCTAAATGGGAAGGACATCCAAAAACAGAGGGGATATATGTATACACATAGCTGATTCACCTTGCTGTACAGTAGAAACAATTAGGGCCTTCCCAGGTGGCGCTTGTAGAAGGAAATGACAACCTATTCCCATATTCTTGCCTGAAGAATTCCATGAACAGAGAAGTCTGGTGGGCTATTTTCCATGGAGTCACAAGAAATTGGCCATGATTGAATGACTTTCACTCAGGTGGCGCTAGTGGTAAAGAATCTGCCTGCCCAAGCTGCAGACATAGAGACACAGGTTCCATCCCTGGGTGGGGAAGATGCCCTGGAGGAGGGCACAGCAGCCCACTCCAGCATTCTTGCCTGGAGAATTCCCATGGACAGAAGAGCCTGGCGGGTTATGGTTCATAGGGTCGCAAAGAATCAGACATGACTAAAGCGACTTAGCAGGTAGTCAGGCAAGCAGAAACTATTAGTAACACAACACTGTAAAGAAACTATACTCCAGTAAAAATTATAAAGTAAAAATACCCCGTGAACAAACAAACAAAAAAAAGTGCTCTCGTTTCCTTGCTGTGTGGGGACTTGCACGTGACTCTTCAGGGTTGCAAACCCCTAATTGCAATTCTCCATTGATTTCGAGTGAACCCATCTTTACTGGAGAAATTAAAAAAAAAAAAAGAATAACAGTATCTTTCTAGCTTTTGGGTTGAGAATAAAGAGAGGTCAAGAGTGGTATAGAGTGATGGGCTAGTGAACATTTTAGTGATATGGTTGGGGAGTCATGGGCCTGTGGTCCAGGGAGGCAGTGTTGTAGCGGGTGAGAGGGTTCTGTGTTTGGTCTTTACTAGTTAAACAGACATCGAGTAGAGGGTTCAAAGACAGTCACAGCAGAGTTCTTAAGAGCCAACTCCAGACTCCAGTGGTCAGACTGACTCCAGGTTCTGCCATTCAAGATGATCTAGGGGGACTTTTGTGCATATATCATGGTGATTTCTTTGTTTAGAACTAGAAAGACAAAAGTAAATGTTCTAAAGTTTGTGCAGCAAGATCTAATTTCAAGGAGATAAATTGACATCTTTCTTGCTCTGTATTCTAGTCAGCTGTTACTAAAAAGTAACCTTCCATGTAGACGTAAATATATAATGTTCCTAGAAATGGTGGCACATAGTAGATGCTCAGTTATTTATTGAATGAATCAGGAATTAGGTCTCACCATAAATGTACATTATATATGTGGTAAGATTGTATTTCAATTTATTTGGCAAGATTAGATTATTGAATAAAAGCTGGGAAAATGGAAAAAAATCAAGAAGTAACCTTATAGATAATGTCAGTATGGGATTTTCTTTTTCAGTTGTTCATTTAGAATTTTTATATTGTAATCACTGCAATTGCTTATTTAATATTTTAAAAAGAGAGAAAAAGAAATGAAGAGAAGGGAGAAAGAAAGTATTCCCCCAAAGCCTGGAATCTAGGGAAACTGTGGACTTTTAATTTTCAATATGCCTAAGGGTCTCCTTATATAATTTTGAAGCCAGGATTAAATTTGGATGCTAGTAAAGAGAAGCTACAGCTGTTCAAATAGATGATGAACTTTTACTTGATATATACTTTTGGTAAGAAGCAATATCTACCTGCAAAGTTATTTTAGTGTTACATTACATTTCATCTTTTATGAATGGCATTGGAATGGAGTTGCTGTTTAAGGTAACAGAATAGCTTTCCTAGAGTTCTTCAAAAATAGGATAAACACTGGCATAGCTGTGATGTTTCGATTTAGACCAATAGAGGTCAGATTACTTTGACAGACTATAGGTCCTTTGATTTAGTAAGGTGAATTCATTCAGAATTCAGAAATCTTTTCAAAATACAGCCTTCTATATGGAGGCAGCAGGATCTGAATCAAGGGAATTACAGATGTCTTTAACAGACTGGAAGAAGTTTTTGAAGTGTGTTTTCCTTTTTTAAAAAGTTGTCTTGTCAGTCAGAAATTTAAGAAGTATTCCAAGATTCTGAACAAGCTAGATGGTGTCTGTGTGGGTTTTTCTTTGTGTGTGTGTGTGGCAGGGGGAGGGAAGTGTTAAAGAATGCTGTTCTTAAAAAAGTACTTTTAACCGTAGTTCTCCTGAAAATAACATAGTTTTACATGACACGTAGATTTATAAAAATTACATGTTACCATGTTAATAGAAGAAGAAAGATGGGCTGTGTTTTAGAAAGAAATTGAAGCAACTTTTGTGTGGAAACTTCTAAGTGGTATTGAAATAGAAGTAGGACTGGGCACTGGAGGGGTCCTGAGGTTTGCTTTCCTCTCAAGCTCTTAAGAGTCTTGTGATATGTTTGAGCTACCTTTAATAGTATCATTGTGTCCCATTTCCTTTTATCTTCCTCTCCTACCCCAGCCACTGTTGAGGGGGTCAGGGATTTCTTTAAGAATCTGAAGGCAGCTAGGAAACTGTCCTATCAAAAATGCACATGTATACATAAGAGATTTATATGTAAATTCAGGTGGTGTTTCATGGTTTCTGGAAGCCATCTATAGACCTTAGCTGAGTGTGAGTGAGTTAGAATGTGTCAGTAAGAACATGGGATGTTACTCAGCAGAAACTAGCACAGCATTGTAAAGCAATTATATTCCAATTAAAAAAAGAAGAGAGCATGGGGGCTATAAGATACACCATGTGAACAATGGTTAGAGCACCTCAGGGTGACTAGAGAACGAAATCTCAGGAAACAAGTCAATGATGAACTGTTATACATATTTGTGGAGCTGTCAAGTGGAAGAAATAAGCTTATCCTGGAATGCTTTAAGGTAGGTAATCCATTACTGTAGCTGCTGGCCACATGTGGCTATTTCAAATAAAATAAAATAAGATAAAATTCAGTTCTCCCATCATAGTGGCCACAGTCCAAGTGCCCAGTGGCTACTGAATTGAGCAGATATAGAATATTTTATTATTGCAGAAAGTTCTGTTGGACACAACTGCTCCAGAGTTTTAAACTTTAAGCAGAGTGGATTATGGAAAGGCAGATTTCACCTTATTATGAGCAAAAGCATTTGGTCGATGTAACTGTCCAATGCCTGTTCTGTTGAGTTGGCTGCCGCAAAGAGTAGGAGCTTCCTGCATTGATGGACTTATCCAGAGACTGGACTCCTCCCTATTTGGATTGATGTGGAAGACATTCCCACAGAGAACCTCAGGGTATTTAAATGGGAAGAGCACTCAGTGAGTCAACATTTTTTTTGCAAACTAAGGATGAAGACGTACTCAGAGCCAAGTGATGTTGCCCAAGGGTCTGTGACTGTTCAGTGGCAGAACCTCGATGTCTATATGAATGCTAGACAGCATTTTTTTTTTGAACTGTTCCACTCACTGTCTAATGTTTTAATACAAGATTCTCATTGTTCTTGTTGAACAACACATTTCTGAGTCTGGTGTCAGCCAGTTTTTCTGCTGTTCTTTCATACTACTCTACAGCCAAGCTGTCGTGGAACACGTTATTGTGTTATATTGTGTTAGCTGCACTGGAACATGATATTCTCATTACCGCTCCAAGTCTTCCCTATAGCTGTGCCCTTTATCAAAGTGACACTTCTTCAGAACCTTAATGCTACGTATTTTCTATCTTCTGCTCAAGCCCCAGGACGCTTCAACTCACACAGTTCCTTTTCTTTGCTGAACTACCTTATTACAGTGTCTTCCAACATATAATCTGTATGCCTATTATAACCTTTTGTTTTGTCAGTGTGATTAACTTCTTAAAGGCTGAGGTTACAGTTTTCATGTGTATATCCTTTTTCTGTCTTTCTAGAATATAAGTTTTGTGAAGGCAGGGGCCATAGCCGTCATCTTCATCACTCTATCCCTGCTGTCCAGCACATGGCCTAGCATCATAATAAATGCTTAATAAATGTCATTGAATGAATGAATTTTTATCTTTCAAAGTCTCTGGTACTATACTAAGCTTGTTTTGAGTTCTCAGATACTTTCTGTTCTCCATAAAAATAAAGTTTAAAATATAAATATGAAAAGACAGTATAAGGAGGTTGGAAGTCTTTGCTTCTATCCTTACAATAAACAAAACATGAACAAACTGAAAGTCAATGATTTTTTTTCCCTTAGCCCCATCAGCAGTTGCAAGGCAAGTACCACCTCGAAATTGGGAGCAGCAAGTGCATCTGACAGTCACAGCTAAGGTTTGGTTGCCTGCAGCCGAAGCAGTGGGAGCCATAAACTGGGAAGGGAAGCCGCTCAGTCGTGTCTGACTCTGCGATCCCACGGACTGTAGCCTACCAGGCTCCTCTGTCCATGGGATTTTCCAGGCAAGAGTACTGGAGTGGGGTGCCATTTCCTTCTCCAGGGGATCTTCCCAACCCAGGGATCGAACCCAGGTGTCCCGCGTTGTAGACAGACACTTTACTGTCTAAGCCACCAGGGAAGTGGAGGAATTGCTTAAATAGTAGTTTTGCTGAATTATAGGAGCTAAATGTAGTTCAGCTTTACACTGAGAAACTCCTGGGCAAAACAGTTTTAGAGGAGATCTCACACTTGGATTTTGCCTCTAAAACCCTAATCAGGGTCTCATGGTGAAGAGTCAAGAAAGATACTTTGCTTTTTATGGCAAGAGTAGGAGAAAAGTAACCACTGTGAAATACTCTCAGAACATTCTCTATAATAAAGGTCTACTCTCTAGGGGAAGTGACTTTAGCAGTCTTATACCACCTAGGGAGAAGACATTTTTTGACTCAGGCCCTCCCTAGCTTTTCTGTATCACCTAAGGCAGGAAGGAAAAATCTAAGAAACACTGGTAAAGGTTACAGCACAGCAACACAAGCTTACCAAATGACTGAGATTTAATCATAAGATTCTAGACTGCTTCCCCTTTCCATTCTATACTACTGCAGCCACAGGGTTCCCCTGTAATAACAATAGATTACAGCTGAAAGAGCTGTGGGATGCAGACTGAACCCAAGGCGTGCTTCTTAGGAAAGCCCAAAGATAACAGGGAAGACAAACAAGGATACAGGAGAAATTTGAAGCTTCCGGCACCTATATCTACGACAAACAATAAACAAAGCCCAACTCCTGGCCAGCTTCATATAATACCTCACTCTGAAGTTCTGTTTACCTTAGTTCCTGTTATCCCATATATGATGCCTGGCTTTCAACAGAATATTCAAGATATGTTAAAAGGCAAGGGAAAACAGTCCAGAGAAACCAAGCAAAGCATCAGAGCCAGACTCAGGCATGATGCAGGGTTTGGAATTATGAGACAAGAAATTTAAAATAACCATGATTCATACGTTAAGGACTCTAGCAGAAAAGGTAGGTAACATACAGGACAAGTGGAAAATGTTTGTTAACAAATGAAAATGTAAGAAAGAATCAAGAGGAAATGCCAGAAATCAGAAATGCAGTCACAGAAATCAGGAATACCTGTGATGGGCTCATCAGTAGACTGGACATGGCTAGGGAAAGTCTCAGTGAGTTTGGAGATAAGTCAGAAGAAGCTTCTCAAACTGAAAGGCAAAGGAAAAAAGCTTTTCTGTATCACCTAAGGCAGGAAGGAAAAATCTAAGAAACACTGGTAAAGGTTACAGCACAGCAACACAAGCTTACCAAATGACTGAGATTTAATCATAAGATTCTAGACTGCTTCCCCTTTCCATTCTATACTACTGCAGCCACAGGGTTCCCCTGTAATAACAATAGATTACAGCTGAAAGAGCTGTGGGATGCAGACTGAACCCAAGGCGTGCTTCTTAGGAAAGCCCAAAGATAACAGGGAAGACAAACAAGGATACAGGAGAAATTTGAAGCTTCCGGCACCTATATCTACGACAAACAATAAACAAAGCCCAACTCCTGGCCAGCTTCATATAATACCTCACTCTGAAGTTCTGTTTACCTTAGTTCCTGTTATCCCATATATGATGCCTGGCTTTCAACAGAATATTCAAGATATGTTAAAAGGCAAGGGAAAACAGTCCAGAGAAACCAAGCAAAGCATCAGAGCCAGACTCAGGCATGATGCAGGGTTTGGAATTATGAGACAAGAAATTTAAAATAACCATGATTCATACGTTAAGGACTCTAGCAGAAAAGGTAGGTAACATACAGGACAAGTGGAAAATGTTTGTTAACAAATGAAAATGTAAGAAAGAATCAAGAGGAAATGCCAGAAATCAGAAATGCAGTCACAGAAATCAGGAATACCTGTGATGGGCTCATCAGTAGACTGGACATGGCTAGGGAAAGTCTCAGTGAGTTTGGAGATAAGTCAGAAGAAGCTTCTCAAACTGAAAGGCAAAGGAAAAAAGCTTTTCTGTATCACCTAAGGCAGGAAGGAAAAATCTAAGAAACACTGGTAAAGGTTACAGCACAGCAACACAAGCTTACCAAATGACTGAGATTTAATCATAAGATTCTAGACTGCTTCCCCTTTCCATTCTATACTACTGCAGCCACAGGGTTCCCCTGTAATAACAATAGATTACAGCTGAAAGAGCTGTGGGATGCAGACTGAACCCAAGGCGTGCTTCTTAGGAAAGCCCAAAGATAACAGGGAAGACAAACAAGGATACAGGAGAAATTTGAAGCTTCCGGCACCTATATCTACGACAAACAATAAACAAAGCCCAACTCCTGGCCAGCTTCATATAATACCTCACTCTGAAGTTCTGTTTACCTTAGTTCCTGTTATCCCATATATGATGCCTGGCTTTCAACAGAATATTCAAGATATGTTAAAAGGCAAGGGAAAACAGTCCAGAGAAACCAAGCAAAGCATCAGAGCCAGACTCAGGCATGATGCAGGGTTTGGAATTATGAGACAAGAAATTTAAAATAACCATGATTCATACGTTAAGGACTCTAGCAGAAAAGGTAGGTAACATACAGGACAAGTGGAAAATGTTTGTTAACAAATGAAAATGTAAGAAAGAATCAAGAGGAAATGCCAGAAATCAGAAATGCAGTCACAGAAATCAGGAATACCTGTGATGGGCTCATCAGTAGACTGGACATGGCTAGGGAAAGTCTCAGTGAGTTTGGAGATAAGTCAGAAGAAGCTTCTCAAACTGAAAGGCAAAGGAAAAAGATAATGGAAAAAAAAAAACAAAAAAAAAAACCCAGAACATTCAATGACAATTTCTGAAAGTGAAACCTTTGTGTAACTGGAATTTCCCAAGGAGGAAAAAAATGGAACAATGGCAATATGTGAATTAATAATGACTAATAACTTTCTAAAATTAGAGACAGACACCTCACCTCAAAAAGAGCGCAACAATCATCAAGCAATATAAATACCAAAAATCTATGGGACTTCCCTGGTAGTTCCGTGGTGAAGACTTTGCACTTCTACAGCAGGGGGCATGCATTCAATCCCTGGTAGGAAACTAAGATCCTGCTTGCCGTTCATTGTGGCCAAAAAACTGAAAACAAAACCAAAAATCTGTATACTTAGGTATATGATACTCAAACTGTAGGAAACTGAAACAAAGAGAAAATCTTGAAAGAAATGATAGGGGTGAGTTGAGGCAGGGGGAACCTTACTTATCAGAAGAGTAAGAATTCCAGGGGACTTTACAGAGGGCTTCTTATCAGAAACCATGCCAGCGGAGTGAAATACTGAAAAGTGTTGCAAGAAAAAGAAGTCAGTTTTAAATTCTATATCCAGAGAAATTGACCTTCAAAAGTAGAGGATAAAGAAAGGCTTTCTCAGGCAACAAAACTAGTGAAATTAATTACCAGAAGCCCAGCTCTTCATGAAAATAAGTTCTTCAGAAGAAAAGAAAATAAAGTTTAGAAACTTGGATTTGCTTAGGGAAAATATGTCAGAGGAGAAATAAATGAAGGTAAAAATATAATATTTTTGTTTTCCGGTTGTTCTAAAAGAAAATTGTTTAAATGCATACTGGTAATGATGTATCTGATGATTACAGCATGTGGATAAATGAAATGAATGACCACAATATCCTAAGAGATAGAACAGGTTAAATGGCAATATGGCTGGCTCTCAGTATCTGTGGACGCAGCACCCAAAGACTTGGAGGGCCAACTGAACTACACCATTTTATATGAGGGACTTGAGCATCCATGGATTTTGCATAGAGGTCCTGGAACTTATCCCTTGTGGACACTGAGGGATAACTGTACTCTGTTATAAAGTATAAGCACTATACATGAAGTGGCACAATGTTGCTTGAAGGTGGTTTGGATTAGCTTGAAATGCATATTGCAAGTTCTAGGCAACCACTAAAAAGATTTTAAGAAGCATAATTGATATACTCAGTGAGAAGATAAAGTATCATATAAGATGCTCAATTAAAATAATAGAAGGCAGAATAAGGGGAAAAAAGGAAAACACGTAGAAAACAATTATAAACATAGTAGATATTGACCTAGCCATATAAAAAATAAATTTAAATATGAGTGGCTTAAATATATCTAGTAACCAATTAGATTATCAGTGATGGTGGTTTAGTTGCTAAATTGTGTCCGACTCTTGCAACACCACGGACTGTAGCCCCCCGGACTTCTCTGTCCGTGGGACTCTCCAGGCAGGAATACTAGAGTGGGTTGCCATTTTCTTCTCCAGGGGATCTTCCTGACCCAGGATCGAACTAGGGTCTCCTGCATTGCTGATAGATTCTTTAGCAACTGAGCCACCACAGAAGCCAGAGTAGATTTTAAAAAATAGACTCTACTCTCTGTTGTCTACAAGGAACTCACTTTTAATAGAAAGCCTCAAGTTAAAGTAAAAGGATGGAGAAAGATATACTGTGTTAACACTAATCAAAAGAAAGAATTACAACCTTAATTTCAGACAGAGAAGACTTCTGTACAAAGAGAATTATATGGGTTAAAGAAAGACATTCAAGAATGATAAAAGTGTTGATTCTCCAGGGAGACATAACAATCTTAAACATCTGTGCACCTAATAAGAGAGCATCAAATACATGAGACAAAAACTGATGGGACTGCAAAGAGAAATATAATGGATAATTCACTATTGTAGCTGTAGACTTCAGCAACCCTCTTTTAATAGTTGATAGATCAAAGAGGCAAAAATTAGTAAGGCTATAGTTGGCTCGAGTAGCAGTGACAGTCAACTTAATCTAATTGTGGAGTACTCCATCCTACAAGAACAGAATCCATGTTCTTCTCAAGCTTGCATGGAGCATTCACCAAAATGGATCACGTTCTGAGCCATAAAGCACATCTTAACACATTAGAAATGTAGAAACCTTATGAAGTGTATATTGAGAATTAAACTAGGAATCAGTAGTAGATATTTGAAAATCCCAACATATTTGGAGATTAAACAATGCTCATAAAAAACACGTGGATTGAAAAATTGACTACATAAATTTAAAAATATTTTCAACAAACTGAAAGTGAAAATATAATTTGTCACAATTTATAGGATGTAGCAAAAGCAGTATTTAAAGAAATATTCAAAGTCTTAAGTGTATATATTAGAAAAGAAACAATAAAATAGCAAAGACATCTGCCAGTAGGTTGATGCATAAGCAAATGGTGGCATAGCCATATAAAAAATGAGTAAATGGGAGAGAAGAGACTGTCTCATCTGCACAATTCCAAATATTGATGTTATTACTTTGCCCTTGAGAAGGTGGGGCATAACTCTCCACTCCTTAAGTGAGGGCTGTGGGAAGTGACTTTGTTCTAAAAAGTACAATATGGAAAGGATGAAAAAGTAACTTTATAGTGGTTATATTACAAATATACTTCAGCCTGGTGATCAAGATTGATAGTATCAGGCATAAGTGGTGTTGATATTAAATATATACTCTTTATAGGATGTAATGAAAGTGGAATTTTACTTCTGTGGATTTCATCTCCACACCCCACAAACCTAGTCTAATCATCAGACAAATCTGAATTGAAAGACAGCATACAAAAGTGAGTACTCTTCAAAACAAGAGAAGTCGGGGCTTGCCTGGGGTCCATCAGTTAAGAATCCATCTTCCGATGCAGGGAATGCAAGTTCAATCCGTGATCAGAGATCTAAGATTCCACATGCCCCAGGACAACTGAGCCCACTTTCCACAACTAGGAAGAGGCTTACAACGCTGCAATGGAAAGATCTTGCCTACCACAGCTAAGACCCGATACAGCCAAAAAGAAATAAATATATGTTTTAAAAAGATAAATAAACAAGGAAAGTCTAAGAAATTGTTACAGCCAAGAGGAACCTAAGGAAACGGCAACTAAACGAAATGTGTTATCTTGCATGGAATCCTGAAATAGAAAAGGATACTATTTAAAAACAAAGGAAATTTAAATAAAGTAGGGACTTCAGTTACTGGCTGTAGTCACCATCTGCACTGATTGTGGAGCCCCCAAAAGTAAAGTCAGCCACTGTTTCCACTGTTTCCTCATTTATTTGCCATGAAACGATGGGACCGGATGCCATGATCTTAGTCTTCTGAATGTTGAGCTTTGAGCCCACTTTTTCACTCTCTTTCACTTTCATCAGGAGGCTCTTTAGTTCCTCTTCACTTTCTGCCATAAGGGTGGTGTCATCTGCNTAAGCGTCAAATTTCACAGCTGCAGTCACCATCTTCAGTGATTTTGGAGGCCCCCAAAATAAAATCTGACACTGTTTCCACTGTTTCCCCATCTATTTCTCATGAAGTGATGGGACCAGATGCCATGATCTCAGTTTTCTGAATGTTGAGCTTTAAGCCAACTTTTTCACTCTCCTCTTTCACTCTCATCAAGAGGCTCTTTAGTTCCTCTTCACTTTCTGCCATAAGGGTGGTGTCATCTGCATATCTGAGGTTATTGATATTTCTCCCAGCAATCTTGATTCCAGCTTGTGCTTCTTCCAGCCCAGCATTTCTCATGATGTACTCTGCATATAAGTTAAATAAGCAGGGTGACAATACACAGCCTTGATGTACTCCTTTTCCTATTTGGAACCAGTCTGTTGTTCCATGTCCAGTTCTAACTGTTGCTTCCTGACCTGCATACAGATTTCTCAAGAGGCAGGTCAGGTGGTCTGGTATTCCCATCTCTTTCACTGAAACAAAGACCCAGCACAACCGAAAATAAATAAGTACAATTTTGTTTTTTTCAACTTGCAAGGGACAAGGAGACAAGGTCATGCACGTCCACAAATGACAACCATGTCCCTTTCAGGGTTCATCTTGGAGTTCATGCTGCTCCTCCTCCAGAGCTGACCCTACTGTTCTGTTGGCCACAGCCTCACCCTTAATACATCAGAACCCCTCTTGGTGGATCAAGCCTTCAAGCCTCACCTTGCCTTCTGATTAACTATAAATGTATCTATACATTCTCCTTGCCTAATAGGATCTGTGTTTCTGATTCTAGTTGCCACAAATTCCCTGCTGTTTTTGATTTCCTCAAGCTCTCTCTCTCTCCCCACTGCTGTTTCTCATGTCTACAATTAAGCTCCAGTGACAGAAGCACTGACATATATACACTATCGTATGCAAAACAGATAGCTAGTAGGAACCTGCTGTATAGCTCAGGGAGTTCAGCTTCATGCTCTGTGATGACCTAGAGGGGTGGATTGGGAGGAGAGGTAAGAGAGAGGCTTAGAGGGAGGGGACATATGTATCCATACAGATGATTCACTTTGTTGTATAGCAGAAACTAACACAACATTGTAAAGCAGTTATACTCCAATAAAAAATAATGAAAAAAAATTCATTTTACAAAGAAAAAGATTTTAGCTTTTGCAGGATGTCCCTAAATCACTGCGTTCTCCTTTCTTCTGCTGCTCATTTCAGCTCCAACCTACTTCTTAAGTCTATCTGCTTCTTTTATCTTCATTGCCAGGATGCTGGTCCAAGTTTTCATTAGTTCTGGCCTAATATACACTAAGTAAGTAAGTGAAAGTCGTGCTCAGTCGTGTCCGGCTCTTTTCGACCCCATGGCAAGGTGTGTAAAATAAGTAACTAGTGGGAAGTTGCGGTATAACACAGGGAATTCAGCTCAGTGCTCCGTGACAACCTTGAGGGGTGGGGTGGGGTGTGGGTGAAGTGGGAGGGAGGCTCAAGAAGGTGAAGATATGTGTACAACTTATAGCTGATTCACATTGTTGTATGGCAGATACCAACCAACACTGTAAAGCAATTATCCTCCAATTAAAAATAAATTTTTAAAAATAAATAAAAATTAAAAGAAAAAAAAAACATGGGCTCCCTTAATGCCCTTTAGCCCTCTCCACCCACTTTCCAAGTTGCCTGGAATATTCTTCTCTCTGCCCCCACCCCCAACTATTTCATTTCTATTCATCCTTCAGGTCTGAGCTCAAACCTCCCCAGGAATCCTTCCGTGACCTCAAATGAGGCCATATTCCATGCAGGGCACCTTGTTTCTTCCTGCTGAAGCACTGACTCAGTTTGTGATGATTGATCCACTTACTCTGGGTTCTGAAAATCAGTGCCTACTTCTCCCATGAGACCCTAAGATCCACAAGCACAAACCTTCTGCCCCCTTGCTCAAGTTCATGTCTACAATAAATGGTACAGGCCCCAGCCCTTCTCGGGAACTCAGTAAATACTTTTGTTAAATGTCAGTCTTTCAGAAGGTTGGACCATAAAGAAGGCTGAGCACTGAAGAATTGATGCTTTCAAACTGTGATGCCAGAGAAGACTCTTGAGAGTCCCTTGGATTGCAAGGAGATCAAACCAGTCAATCCTAAAGGAAATCAGTCCTGAATATTCATTGGAAGAACTGATGCTGAAGCTGAAGCTCCAATACTTTGGCTGCTTGATGGTGAAGAGCTGACTCACTGTAAAAGTCCCTGATGCTGAGAAAGATTGAAGGCAAAAGGAGAAGAGGATGGCAGAGGATGAGATGGTTGGATGGCATCACCAACTCAATGGATATGAGTCTGAGCAAATTCTGGGAGACAGTGGAGGACAAGGAAGCCTGGCACTCTGCAGTCCATGGGATCACAAAAAGTCAGACATGACTTAGCAACTGAAAAACAGCAACCTTTCAAAAAGAGAAGCCTGGACTTATGGTCCCTACTTCCTAATTCTCATTCTCTGCTCATCGCCACAGCCCTTCCAGTCACATGGATGACTTCCTAATGGTCAATACTATCTGCCTTCAAGACACCACGCTCTCCACGTCCTCCTAACTTCCAGGATAGGTTTCTGCCCTCCTTATCTTTTGGCCTTTTTCCCAAACTCCTCTCACTTCTTCCTTGAATGCTGATTTCCCCTCAGAGTCTGACCTTTTTGCTCTAATCTATCCTTATCTATTCATTAACCTTTGGATACCTCTCAGGATCTGATCAAAGTTACAGACACATTCCATGGCAGCATGACAAGTGGAAACTCACAGAAAACACTGTTTGTCTCTGCTGGTTGTAGAGTCTTGAGTCCTAATCACGGAACCACTGTGGATCCCAATTAGGGCCCCCTTCCACCTGCTCTCTTGGTACCATTTCCCAGTTCCAACTCTCTGTCTGCTAAATTTCCTTCTGGCTGTGAATTCTTGAAATGAAGCCCTGATTTCAGTTCATTCCTTCCATTGCTTCCTAGATGGTCTACAAACACTGTCAACAAGGAAACTCTTACTTCTTTTTTCAAACCTGCTATTTTCCCCTGCTTTTCCCATCTCAAGCATTTGCCCCAAAGTAGATATCTTTTTTATTTTAAAGACTATATTTTGTTAATCCATAGTGTTTCTACAAAACCAGCCAAGATTCTTCCCAGAGGAAAAAAAAAGAGAAAAACAGTTTAATTTTCTCAATCCAAATTTTTGGGGGTTGTTGTTGGTTTTTTTTCTTCTTTTTTTTTTTAATAATTGAAGTATAGTTGATTTACAGTGTTGTGTTAGTTTCAGANCCTGAGGCCAGAAGCAGCATATTAAGAAAGGTAGACTTGCGGATGAGCTGGAGGAACTGAGTTCAGTGATTGTTGTATTTAGCTTTAGTTAGCAGAATGATATCTATGTGGAGATAATCTGCTTGGCTATGTTTGTACAGGAGGGCTGTCTGGGCTGGATCTACAGTTAGGAACCCTTGAATCGAAGGTAAAACAAAAGCCAGGGAAATGATGAAGTTATTCTAGAAAAGTATGTAGACACAGAAGGTAAGAACAAGGAGTATTGAGAGTGAAATGGAAATAGAGACTCAAAAGGGGCAGTGGGAAGGTTAGTGTGCGCCCCAAGTTTTGTGAATTCCTATTGTTATGTTTTTTATTCCTTTAGGATTTTAAGAAGAATGTGTATTTTAAATTGTAGCTCTGAAGCTTGCAATCTTGGCAAGTTACTTAACCACTTACTATCTTGTTCTTCATCTGTAAAATCGGTCCAGTGATAACATCTGTCTCTATCATAGGTTTGTTGTGAGGAAGAGATGAGGTAGATATAAAGCTTGTAATACATACTGTGTACCCAATAACTGATAACTCTTATCATTATTATTTTTAATTATTGTTATATTTCTAGCTGGGGACATTAGTGCTTATGGCTTCCAAGATCAACCACAAGAGATGTCTCCAGATGTGGATTGTGGAGTGGGATGGAGCACGTCTTTATGTTATGTTTGTGCCTGTGTATGTGTGTGAGTAATTACTAAAATATACAGTATACATACTAATTACTATTTACAAGTTATAAACCAAATAATTTAAATTCAAAGCAACACTTAATAAAATCCAAACTCCAGAATAAATTAAGTGTGCCATGACTAAACCTTATTTACTGTTTAATCAGAGTTTCACTGTTCTCTCACTTTTGTTTTCATATGGACTTTCGTATTAGTCCTTGAAATATTCCAAAGTCCCAGACTCGTACATAGTTATTGGCTCATTAAAGCGTGTATTTGCAATTTTTTTCTTTTAATCTGTTGTCTCCTTTATCTGAGCTTTCCTGGTAGCTCAGTGATAAAGAATCTGCCTGCTAGTGCAGGAGCTGTGGGTTTGATCCCTAGATCAGGAAGATCCCCTGGGGAAGGGAATGGCAACCCATTCCAATATTCTGCCTGGGAAATCCCATGGACAGAGGAGCCTGGTGGGCTATAGTCCATGGGGTCAGACATGCAAAGAGTCAGGCATGACTAACTAAAAAATTCCCCCCAAATTCCTTTAACTGACATCTTGATGGCAAACCTTCCCAGTTCCTGATGGCAAAGAACTGGGGTGTCCAGTTCTTCCTGCCTATTTTCTGCAGACAAGCTGCTTTCATTCTCTAATATCATGCTTTGGTCTAAATGGCATCATTTGGCTATAAGAAAAGCTCATTGCAAAGGCCTTATGCTTGAGTTCACTGCAAAACGCTCCCCTCTGTCTATCTTTTCCTCATCAGAAAAGTCCTCCCCACCTGACCCACTTTTCCCTTCTCAATTCCGTTCCCCTTTGAAGTCCAGTGTGGAAGTTTCTTTGCATAAAATTGTTTACGATAATACATTAATCCTGTTAGTAGGTTTCCAAACATTTCAAAAAGTCACCACTCCTGAAGATTTCCTTTTATTATTAAAAATAGACTGTTTCCTCCTATGCTTGCATCACTATTATCATGGCTATGGCAAAAATACATGTTTTAATATCCAAGCGGGAGGAAGAATACTATGACTATAAATATATATACCATTTGAATGAGGCTGACCCCAAGGGTAGGCTCTCAGGCGGGACTGGCCTACTTATGGGTGACCTTTCTGCCTTGAAACATCATTCTTCATGATGTCAGGCTATTTTCTAAAAAGTTTGCACAGTAATTCTGCATAAAAGTCATCCTTTTGAAATACATTAGGGTAGATGTCATTTTAAGAAATAGAAATATATTCGTTCATTTTTTCATCACTCACTCCATAATCAATTATTATCCTTAGGATGCCAGGCAGTAAGGGTAGTTTCTTAGCACTTAGCAGTGACTAGAGTGGGTGTGGGGTGGACTCCCATGAAGCTTATAATTCAGTGAAGGACATGGACACTGGACAAGTCCTACACAAGTATTTAAGAAATCTCTGATGAACAAATGAGCTGGAAAATACTGGGATTAAAGGTGATCCCAGGAAAGGGGAAGTCGGCTGACATTTTTCCCAAACCTCCTAAACCCTCCAAGCTCAGGTCTTCTACAATTTGGACCGTCAGCAGTATCAAAAGCTATCACAGGCAAAACAGGCTTTTGTGTTTTTTCTGCCAACTTAACTACTTCTCATAACATTGTGGGAAGATGCATACAGAATTCCAAGTAACAGACTCTTAAAATGCTTCATATCTTTAGACCAGGCTTCCTTTTTTTCCCCATATAAAGTTACTCATCCTTTCTCCTACCCAGATTCCCTGCCTCCTTCACCCCTATACCCCTGAAATAGTGATTATCCTGAAAAATAGAAAAATGTAGGAAGTTGACTAAGGCTAGGATTAATAAGAAGTGAGGCAGAATTCCATCTCTTTCTCTGTGTGTGTGTGCCTGTGTTGTGTCTTGTTGAATTATAGCAGAGGTTTGAAAATAGTTTAGGGGAGATTATAAAAAATATTCTCTGTATGAATGAGACTCTGAACCACTATATATAATAGTCTGTTTTTCATTATCGGCATTTAGCACTGGTGGTGTTCAGGGCCTCAGACACCCCTGGAGTTCCTTCTGGCTGCCTTCCTCAGTCTCTATTCCTGACCCATCATGGTCTTCAGGGGGAGTTCCTAAAGCCCTCCTGTCATCACACTTTATGTCAGGGTTTCTAACCTGGACACTATTGAGATTTTGATTCGGCAGTCATTGTTGCGAAGGCCTGCCTTGTGCATTCGTTGCAGGATGTTTAGCAGCATCCTAGGGTTGCACAGAGTCGGACACAACTGAAGCGACTTAGTAGCAGCAGCAGCAGCAGCAGGCCTCTCTTCACTAGGTACCCCCATTCATGACAACCCAACATATCTTCAGACATTTTCAAATATTTCCTGAGGGTCAAAATAATGCCCTTATCCCTGGTTTGTACTCTTCCTAAGCAACTCTGTCCACAGTCTTGGATTCTGTGATGGTCTACATGTTCATCCTCCTCATTGTACCGTCTCAGTTCAGACCTTGTTTCTGATCTCTAGTGACAACACATCTTCTTGGGTATTTCAGAGAGACTGCAAAGCTAAAAGTCACAATGCTGATCTTCTTACCATACTTCCTCTTTTGCTATTTTCTGTCTGATGAGGCTCTACCATCCACCCAGCTCCTTCATTCTGTTTTTAGTCAGTAACTAAGTGCTGGATGATTGTGTATTCCAACCCCGCCCAGTTCCAGCCCCATCTCTTCATATTTATCCTCCTTCCCACCCCACCCCCTAGCCACTGCAAGTCACGCTACCATCATATATTGCCTGGACCACTGAAAGACCTCAACCCTGGGCTTCAGGGATTTCTACTGCCCTTCAATCCATGCTCTATGTCATTCAGAGGATCTTGCAAAACAATAAATTTGACCGAGTCACTTACACATGCTTCCGTTTGCTTTAAGGTTAAGGATGCAAATGCTTAACAAGACTAGCTGGCCTGTGTGGCCTGACCCTGCCTACCTTTCCTTCATTTCCTGAACATATCACAGATCTTCCCACATGGCATGCACGTGATCAGGACAGTTTTAGCCAGTTCCTCCTCACCCTACCATTGTAGCTAATCCCTAGTATTAGGGACATATATTTATGTTTTGTCTCTTTTCATCTGAAATTTCACTAATGCTACTATGAAGAAGATGGTTCATCAGATCCACTTTTTTGGTGTGTGTATTTCCTTTATCCAGAAAATTAGAGAAGTAATTTTATATTCTGTATGACATAGAGAATATCTATGTTATATCATTTTCTTAAAATGAGAAAAATGTATTTATAAAAATATGAAACTAACATGAGAAATGAAGAGGAGATGGAATTATATACTATACATGTATACACACATACATATCTATTGAAAATTATCTTTAAAAATGGTGCTTTCTGCATATCAATTTTTAGTGTATGTTTTCCGAGTTTTTTTTTTGTTGTTGTTGTTAGACTGTATCAAGATATTTGAAAAATGCTCTGGCAAAAAGTGTACTATATCATAAAGATTCAAGAAGAGATAATTTGTGGCTACTGAGCCAGAAATGTGCATGAGTCATAAATTAAACCTGACAAACTTGTCATAAAATATAAGTTTTAATAGAAGCATAATATTTGCTTTCATGACTATGTCAGAATCAATAATACATCATCAGCTCTTTTTCACATTGGCTCATATAATGCAAAAATGTGAAAGCAAACACATTTTTAGTCCATGAGCAAAATTGTAATGTAAAATGCATTTTACAAAACAAAATTACGAAAATGTAAATGTAGCTTAGGCCCCTCAAAATCTATAAATTTCCTTAAATTATAGAATACAGAATATGGAAATTTATTGATTAAAAAGAAATAGGCCATAAGCCAAATCAGAAGACAAATGACAAACTGGTAAAAGATAGTTAAATATATATATATATATATAATATATATAAAACAGGTAAAGAGTTAATTTCTTTAATATACAAGCACTGTTACATAACAGTTTAAAAATCAATCCAACAAAAAAATGGGCAAAGTACTTGAACAGAAAAAAAGGAAATTCAAATGGCAAATGTTTAAAACATTGCTCATCCTGGGAAGGAATCATTTATAACTACAGAGAAAGTTCTGTCCATTAAATAGAAAGTGACAAAAATAATGATAGATGTTAATACCTGGTGTTGGAGAGTATGGACCAATGAGCAGTTATTCTCTGCAGATCAGACTCTGGAAGCCTCCTTCATAATATGCCTCAAAAGCCTTAAGCCCATAATTTCTAATTCTAGGAATTTATCCTAAAGAAATAATTAGTCCTGAGTATGATGATTTTGATACCAGAAGGTTTATCCCAACTTTGTTTACAGTATCAACATGTATAGAAATAGTGCAAATATGGATGGTGCATGGGCTTAGTTGCTCCAAGGTATGTGGGATCTTCCTAAATCAGGGATTGAATCCATGTCTCCTGCATAGGCAGGCAGATTTTTTTTTTTTTTAAACCATTGTAATATCAGGGAAGCCCCAGATCTTGGTTCTTAATACCATTTTCTAATGAAAGGTATCTGGAGTCATTGGAGAAATAACTCATTCTAGAACTATTTCAGAAAATATAAATAATGACCTTCTTATTGTTGTTTAGTTGCTCAGTCATGTCTAACTCATTGTGACACCATGGACTGCAGCACTCCAGGCTTCCCTGTCTTTCAGTAACTCCTAGAGTTTGCTCAAACTCATGTCCATTGAATCTGTGATGCCATCCAACCATCTCATCCTCTGTCGTCCCCTTCTTCCCCTGCCTTCAATCTTTCTGAGTGTCAGGGTCTTTTCCAATGAGTCGGCTCTTTGCATGAGATGGCCAAAGTATTGGAGCTTCAGCTTCAGCATTAGTCCTTCCAATGAATATTCAGAATTGACTTCCCTTAGGTTTGACTGGTTTGATCTCCTTTCAGTTAATGGAACTCTCAAAAGTCTTCTTAAGCACCATGGTTTGAAAGCATCAATTCTTTGGTGCTCAGCCTTTTTTATGGTTCAACTTTCACATTTGTACATGACTACTGGAAAAACCATATCTTTGACTCTATGGACCTTTGTCAGCAAAGTGATGTCTCTGCTTTTTTAATACGCTGTCTAGGTTTGTCATAGCCTTTCTTCCAAGGAGCAAATGTCTTTTAATTTCATGGCAGCAGTCACCATCCGTGGTGATTTTGGAGCCCAAGAAAATAAAGTCTGTCACTGTTTCCATTTTTTCCCCATCTGACCTTGGAGCATCTTATAGTGCCTGAAAGTAAGTGTTAAACTAACAAACTCACAGTGATGGACTATTTTAAAGGAACACGGGAACCAACTGAAAGAGCTCCTAGTGCCCAAAGCTGGTATGATTAGGGCACCAGAATAAAGTGTTGGATTATAATCCAAAGTATGAAATAAATATTCACAAGTGTACACTAATATAAATAAATGAGTGAATAAATAAATGGAGAGCAAGAGATAAACGGTCCCTACAGAGAAATTCAAAGTAATTTACAAAGATACTCCACCCTCAGGGAGGTGAAATGAAGCACTCTACTCGTGAATGTAGCCTGCTAAAAGGGACTTCTTCCGAAGGACACATTATGGAAGAGGGAAGCATGCAAAAGGGTAACTGTACAGTGGAGGATTATGAGAACATTTCCCCAGCCATGTGATCAAAGTAAATATCAGTAGTGGTTAGTTAGGTTGATTGTATGCACCTTTGATATAATGTGGTGAAATGACATTTTATATCCTCTGATCTTCCTTCTCCAAATTCCAAAATGCTAGTCCTTCAGTTGTATCTGACTCTTTGCAACCCCATGGACTATAGCCTGCCAAGCTCCTCTGTCCATGGGGATTCTCCAGGCCAGACTACTGGAGTGGGGTGTCATTCCCTTCTTCAGGGGATCTTTCCAACCCAGGGACCAAACCTAGGTCTCCTTTATCTCAGGCAGATTCTTTACCACCTGAGCCCTCTCCAAATCCCAAACCCCAGTCTAATCATGAGAAGAAAACACCAGACAGATCCCCAGTTTAGGGAAATTCTACAATAAATCTAACCAGGAGTCCTCAAAGCTATCAAGGTCATCAAAAATAAAGAACATCAAGGAAATTGTCACAGCCAAGGATGGCTCAAGGAGAAATGATGACTCAGTGCAGTGTGTTAAGCTAGATAGAGTTCTGGAACAGAAAAAGGACATTAGGTTAAAACTAAGGAAATCTTAATAATATGGACCCTACATCGACATTGATGTTTAATTGTAATTACTAGAAGACTGAGATGAAGCTGTTGGCAGAGTCAGTTCTTTCCAGGGGCCATGAGGAAAGCGTATGTATTAGGTCTCACTCATTGGCTTGTAGATGACTGTTGCCTCTTTGCGTCTTCACATTGTCTTCCTTCTGTGCATATCTGTATTTAAATGTTCTCTTCTTAGAAGGACGCAGGTTGTATGGGATCAGGGCCCACCCTAAGGTCTTTGTTTTAGTTTTGCTACCTCTTTAAAGATCCTATCTCCAAACGTGGTCATTACAATCTGAGATGCTGGGGGTTAGGAACACAACATAAGAATTTGGGGGCATGTTGCCGTTCATCTCATGATACCAGGTTTCTCACTGTCAGAGAGAGAACAGAGCAACAACAGAGGAAGGCTAGAACAACCCTGTGGGGATAGATGAAGGTTGGAGATGTTAGTGGGGACTCATGTTCACTTTAACATATATGCATATAGATGCAGAAATAAATAGTTATGTGTGGACACATGGTTAGTATATATGAACATATTGCATAGCTCATTCACTGAGAGTTGCCAGAAGCTGTGACATTCCAGTAGCAACAAGCATACCTACGACCAGTTAGTTTCTGAATACCATTGTTTAAGGAAAGGAGAAATGGCTAATTCTAGGACCAAGACAAGGAAAATATGATTCATTTGGGAGAAAATTAAAGGAGAAAAAGGATATGTACATAGTCTCAAACTATCTCAACCACCCCAAATACTTGTTAGTTACTGTGGTGGTTTTTACATATGTCCACAAACACCTTCATATGCCTCCCTCCAAGAGGTGGAGCTCAGTTCTCTTTCATTTGAATGTGGACTTAATGACTCACTTTCTAAAATTATAGAAAGAAAAAGTAGGAACTTTTCAGTGGCGAAACCGGCTGTACACCACCTTAACCAAGTGATCAAGTTCAACATCGCCAGTGGTAATTACGTCCTGTTGATATTGATATCCTGTATCACTGGTAGGATGAAATGGGAACAGCATTTTACTTCTGTCATGTTTTTCCTCCAAATCCATAACCCCAGCCTATTCATGAGGGGAAAAAGAAGATCCTCAGATTAAGGGGCATTCTACAATGTGTTTGACTAATTTATTTCAAAAGTGTCAAGGTCATGAAAAATAAGGAAAAACTAAAAAACTATCACAGACCAAACATAATNTTTTACTTCTGTCATGTTTTTCCTCCAAATCCATAACCCCAGCCTATTCATGAGGGGAAAAAGAAGATCCTCAGATTAAGGGGCATTCTACAATGTGTTTGACTAATTTATTTCAAAAGTGTCAAGGTCATGAAAAATAAGGAAAAACTAAAAAACTATCACAGACCAAACATAATGACTAGATGCCACATGTTATCCTGGAGTGGAAAAGAACAGTAGAGGAAAAATGGTTAAAATCTGAAACTGAAGGTTAGTTATTAGTACTCTGCTGCTGCTGCTGCTAAGTCGCTTCAGTCGTGTCCGACTCTGTGCGACACCATAGACAGTAGCCCACCAGGCTCCCCCGTCCCTGGGATTCTCCAGGCAAGAACACTGGAGTGGGTTGCCATTTCCTTCTCCAATGCGTGAAAGTGAAAAGTGAAAGTGAAGTCGCTCAGTCGTGTCCAACTCCTAGAGACCCCATGGACTGCAGCCTACCATGCTCCTCCATCAATGGGATTTTCCAGCCAAGAGTACTGGAGTGGGTTGCCATTGCCTTAGTACTCTATCAGTGTTAATTTCTTAGTTTTGAGAAATGTTAAGATGTTATCATTAGGAGAAGCTGCTTGAAGGGTATATGGGAATTCTTTATACTGTCTTTCAAAACTACTGTAAACCTAAAATTACTATAAAAAAGTATAAAAATATAGCATACATAATAGCATTGATTCACTCAAAAGTTGTTTATTAAGTACTTGATATGTGCCAGATATTCTTCTATGTGTTGAGAATATTGCAATGAATCAGATATTATTCTTGCTCTTATAGAGTTTTTTTTTTTATTTTATTACCAATTGGTCTTTTTTTTTAAAAAAAAAACTGTACTTATATAATATATACTATGGGCTTCCCTGGTAGCTCAGATGGTAAAGAATCTGCCTGCAATTCAGGAGTCCTGGGTTCGATCCCTGGGTCAGGAACGTTCCCTGGAGCAGGAAATGGCAACCCACTCCAATATTCTTACGTGGAGAATCCCATGGACAGAGGAGCCTGGTGGGCTACAGTCCATGGGGTCGCAAAGAGTCAGACGTGAAAGAGTGAGCAAACACATGATATATACTATAATATGCATTTTGTTTTTAAAGTTTAATTTGATTATAAATGGAAACTTTTGGGTAAAGGTGTTGTTGTTTGAAAGAGAAGGTGTATAATTTAGACCAGAATATGGAGATTTGGGGGCTTCCCTAGTGGCTCAGTGGTATAAAGAATCTGCCTGCAATGCAGGAGACCTGGGTTTGATCCCTGGATTGGGAGCATCCACTGGAGAAGGGAATGGCAACCTACTCCAGTATTATTGCCTAGAGAATAATGGACAGAGGAGCCTGGTGGGCTACAGTCCATAGGGTCACAAAGAGTCGGACATGCCTGAGTGACTAACACACACACACATAGGGATTTGGAGACAGGTCTTGCAGAGATTAACCTCATTCCTTTAAATCAGTGGTTTTTGAAGTATGCTGCAGGAACCAACAGCATTAATGAGAGATTGTTAGAAGGGCAAATTCTCAGGCTGAACCCCAGTTTTGTTAAGTTGGAAACTCTGGTGGTCAGGTTCAGCAATCTGTGATTTTAACAAGTCCTCCAGGTAATTCTGCTTCTCCAGATCACAATATCCATGCAAATAATAATACTACCAGCCTCTGATAGTCTTATATATGAGTGTGCAGTGTAAACCAATTTAGCAATTGCCTGGCATATTATAAGTGGTTCAGTAAAAGGTACCAATAAATGCCAGTTATTGCCACTCCTTCCCTCAGATGTCTTCCCAGCTAACTCCCCTCCCTCCTCAGGGGCGTTGCTTGAATGGCACTTATCAGGGAGGCCCTCTTTATAACTGCAATATGCCTGTCTCTCTTGCCCTGCTGTCTGGAACTCCCAGTCTCCTTTTCTCCCTGATGTGCCCCTCCCCGACCCCTCATAGCACTTATCACTGTCTCATCAATAATATAATTTTCACATTAACTATGTGTTCCTAAATGTATGTCTCCCCTTAGACTGTAACTCCTCAAGGGCAAGGAATCTTTGTTTTCATGTATGGAGCCCAAGTGCTAAAATCATTGCCTGGCACATGATAGGCATTTTAATATTTGTTTCCACAATGAATGGTTGATGTGACTGCTTTATGAAAGCAGGCTTCTAAGTGCTCTTCAGGCACTTTAGGTGTTCTGAATGTTTGATTTGACTTGTGAAATGCTTCCAATAATTAGATTGTGCTTTTGGCACTGGTTGATGATCTCTGCACCCCAAAGCCATCTGGAGAGCTGCTGGGGTTGAGGCAAGAATGGGGTTCCAGTCCCCTTGCATGCCCCAGGCATCCACCCTTCCCTTACTGCTCTAGTCCCAGACAGTTAGATTCTGGGGGGAGTTTCACTGACCAAAGAATTGTGTATCTGAAAGAGTTTGAAGCTTGCTTCTCTGTACCGTTAGGTTGGAATGAGTTTGTTTTCCCAAATACAGCTAAAATCTGCAGCCATTTTTCCTTGGTGAGGGTGGCAGTTAAGAGCCGAGGATTGGTTCTTGACAGAAGGAAGTAAGTCGAGATGTCAAGAGGAAAGAATGAGGAGATGGAAGAGATGAGACTGGGGGATTTAGATGGACCAGGCAGAAGCGCAGATCATGGTGAATGAAGTAGGAGAGATGATAAAGGCAAAGCCCATGTGCAGAATAGATGTGAAAATCCCGTAAGAGAAATGTGAACCCCATGCATCAAGTCAGCAGAGGCTTCTGAGCGAGAAGTGTTGTGACAGCTGCAGACAAGATGGGCTTTGACAATGTTTTTTAACAGATTGGGCATGGGAAGAATCTACTGAGCAGGAGACCAGATCTTAAGTGTAAAGTTTTATTAGAGGATCCTCACTTCCTAGGTGGGAAGTGGTGTGTGCTTATATATATGTGTGTGTGTGTGTATGTATCTCTGTATTTGTATGTATATGTTTGAATGTTTATAGGTATGTTTTTTACAAATGTGTATTTGTGTGTATGTTTCTGTGTATATATGTTTGTGTGTGTATGTTTATATGTGTATGTACATGTGTATTTTTGTGTGTGTATATATGTGTGTATTGTATGTGGATGTGTGTGTGTGTGTGTGTGAGACTTTCTTTTTGGTCTGTCATTTAGTACTTGGTACAGGATCACCCAGTGTTATTCACTTCTGTTTATTCTTTCTCTTGCCCTCCTATTTCCTTCTTACTTTTCCCCTAGTCTTTTATAGTACTGCCGTTTTAATCTGTCATCCTTGGGGAGAAAGGAGAGTCTTCCTAAGAAACCACTCATACCTGCGAGCATTAAGGTAGTGACAAAATCATGACTGAGCTTTAGTGATAGCACTTCCGAAACCCTGCTTCCTCTCTTGTTCTACTGAGCAGAGTTTGTTTTCTTGATCTCAGGCTAACTGTTGTGAGCGCTATGATTTATGCCCCAGACAATCCGGCTCACACTACCTCTCTGTTACTTTTCTTATCTAAAAATGGGAATAAGGACATTATTACGCAGTTCAGAGAGTGACTTTGAGGTTCGAGTGAGATCGTCTTCATGGAGCTTCCTCAGGGCCTGGTGCAGTTGTAAGTCCTGAGTGTATGACATGGCATGCAGCGACACCATCCCCACGTTCCAACCCCTGACTAGTTCTTTGCCTCAGAGCTTTGGCTCACATGGAACATATCTGTTTGTTCACGCTGTGGTTTAGTGTTCAACACATGGTAGACACTTGATATATATTGACAAAACAAATCAATGATACATGATTATGCTGGATTTTTTTTAGATTAAAAGACATTCTCAAAAAATGCCATTTTCCATTTGTTGCTGGCTGGATGATTTCTTTGGAGATGTGGTACACTTTCTATGCTTTGCAAGCATCCCCCAGTATAATCTTACCTCTTCTGATTTGGGTTGCAGCTCTGCTCAACCAGCTTTGGAATTTAAATTTCTGTGTGTGGCAGAGTGGAGCTATACAGAATATTTATAAAAGTCCTCATGCAATTCTGCTCATAAGCTGGAATCACTTTGCAAGGGTGCACAATAAAAATGAACTAAAAATGGCAGATGTTTACTCACCAGAATCATGTTCCTTTCAGTCTTCTAGGGCCTGGATCATGTATGCAATTTATGAAATCACTCATCCAGCAGCAAAGAAAGAATGTCTTTAAGGAGATGTCAAATCAGATTGAATTGTGGTCGTGAAAGATGTTGACTATATTGAGTCAGAGAAATTTGAACTCCACTGAGATGAAATATTATGCTTTGTATTAAAATGAGAAAGCAAATGTTTATCTGCCATTGCTATTGTTTTTAAGTCCTATTTCACCATAATGAAGGGCAAGAGGATGTGATTAATTACAGATAAAAAATGAACAGGTTCTGGGGATGTTATTTATACTTCTGTTATAAAAGGAGATCGTTGTTCATGTATTTATTGGGTCCTATTAATAAGTCATTGATAAATAATACTATAAATGATTTTCATTCATAATCTCAAGCTTTGAAACTCTCTACATTTATATAAGAGAAAATCAGTGCTTTCTTGATCACTGAGATCTCTGATGCCCTCGGTGTCTGAGATCTAAAGGACTCTTCGAGTCCTCATCTTATTGACTCTCACAACAACTTTCCACCCAATGGCCACTCCGTCTCTGAACTGCTCCTTCCTTTGACTTTGCCACACGGTTTTCCTTCCCACTTTCTGTCTGCTCTGCCTGGCTGCTCATCCTCAAGGTTCAGTCAGCCGCAGTGCTTCTTTCCTCTTCTTTTCCCTCTCTGTCCTTCCCTTTCCCTCTCATCTCTTCTCACTTTATACTTTTTTTTTTTCCTAAATCATCTCATCTATGTCCCTATCTATTGTCAGTTACCTGCAATTTTGACTTGATTCCAAAGTCAAAATCCTCAACCCGTGCCTTTTCTCTGAAGACCAGACCTCCCATCCAAACATCTCCACGTTGGCCCTAGGGCATGTCCACGTCTCAGTTTAAATCCTCTTCCACATCACCACTGCCCACCCAGGTCTCTAAATGAGAGATTCCTCCTAGGTATCCTGACTGCACTTCCCTTTGATTTACTCTTTCAAGTCTGCTCTGTCACCTGNCGGCTGCTCATCCTCAAGGTTCAGTCAGCCGCAGTGCTTCTTTCCTCTTCTCTTTCCCTCTCTGTCCTTCCATTTCCCTCTTATCTCTTCTCACTTTATCCTTTTATTTTCCTAAATCATCTCATCTATGTCCCTATCTATTGTCAGTTACCTGCAATTTTGATTTGATTCCAAAGTCAAAATCCGTTCAACCTGTGCCTTTTCTCTGAAGACCAGACCTCCCATCCAAACATCACGTTGGCCCTAGGGCATGTCCACGTCTCAGTGTAAAATCCTCTTCCACATCACCACTGCCCACCCAGGTCTCTAAACGAGAGATTCCTCCTAGGTATCCTGACTGCACTTCCCTTTGATTTACTCTTTCAAGTCTGCTCTGTCACCTGTTTATTTCATCCTCTAATAGCTTCCCTTCATCATAACAGCACCTGTCTCAACACTCTAGGCTAAGGCAGCAAAATCTTTCATATGGACCACAATAGGGATTGCTATTATAGACTAATCTCCAGACTGGTTTTCTCATATTCGTTCTTGTTCATCACAACTANTGTTTGTTTCATCCTCTAATAGCTTCCCTTCATCATAACAGCACCTGTCTCAACACTCTAGGCTAAGGCAGCAAAATCTTTCATATGGACCACAATAGGGATTGCTATTATAGACTAATCTCCAGACTGGTTTTCTCATATTCGTTTTTGTTCATCACAACTACTATCCATGCAACATTCATGTTGCAGCCAGAGTGATCATGTCAGAACAGAAAGTTGATATCCCCTTGTTAAGATAAAAATCTTTAACATGACCACAACTTCCTGTGTCGACCCCTACAACCTATGTCATAGATACTCCTCACTGTGGTTTCTGCCAGAGCCACACTGTCATCTGTTCAGTTGCTGGAAATGTACCCTGCTGTCTCCTGCCACAGGACCTTTGTGCTTGCTGTTTCCTCTGCCTGGAATGTTCTTCTCCCTCCCCCAGCTCTCATTGCACAGGGCTGCATGTAGTTTACGGCTCACTCACAAAATCTCCGTTTGAATATCATTTCCTCAATGAAGTTAATACCACTTAAATATTGTTAATATAAAAATCATTATATTTTAAAATTATTTATTGAAGTATAGTTGTTTACAATGTGTTAATTTCTTCTGTACAGCCAGGTGACTCACTTTTACACATATATGCATTCTTTTTAATATTTTTTTCCATTATGGTTTATTCCAGGATATTGGATATAATAGTTTCTCATAATATACAGTAAGGCTTTGTTGTTTATCCATTCTATTCATAATATCTTACATCTGCTAACCCCAGACTATCAGTTCATCCATCCCCCACCTCTGTTCCCCTTTGGCAAATATGTTCTCTAGGTCTGAGTCCGTTTGCTGGCAGATTCTTTACCCCCTGAGCCACTGGGGAAGCCTTCTGTTTTGTAGATAGGTTCATTTGTGCCATATTTTAGATTCCACANGACTCACTTTTACACATATATGCATTCTTTTTAATATTTTTTTCCATTATGGTTTATTCCAGGATATAGGATATAATAGTTTCTCATAATATACAGTAAGGCTTTGTTGTTTATCCATTCTATTCATAATATCTTACATCTGCTAACCCCAGACTATCAGTTCATCCATCCCCCACCTCTGTTCCCCTTTGGCAAATATGTTCTCTAGGTCTGAGTCCGTTTGCTGGCAGATTCTTTACCCCCTGAGCCACTGGGGAAGCCTTCTGTTTTGTAGATAGGTTCATTTGTGCCATATTTTAGATTCCACATATGAATGATATCATATGGTATTTGTCTTTCTCTGACTTAATATGATAATCTCTCATTGCATCTATGTTGCTACAAATGGCATTATATTGTTTTTCTTTTTTAGGATTGAGTAGTATTCCACTGTATATCTGTAACATGTCTTTTTTATCCATGCATCTCTCGGTGCACATTTGGGTGGCTTCCATGTCTTGGCTGTTGTGAATAGCACTGCTATGAACATAGGGGTGTAGTATCTTTTTGAATTACAGTCTTGTTTGGGTATGTGCCCAAGAGTGGGATTGTTNCCCCCTGAGCCACTGGGGAAGCCTTCTGTTTTGTAGATAGGTTCATTTGTGCCATATTTTAGATTCCACGTATGAATGATATCATATGGTATTTGTCTTTCTCTTACTTAATATGATAATCTCTCATTGCATCTATGTTGCTACAAATGACATTATATTGTTTTTCTTTTTTAGGATTGAGTAGTATTCCACTGTGTATCTGTAGCATGTCTTTTTTATCCATGCATCTCTCGGTGCACATTTGGGTGGCTTCCATGTCTTGGCTGTTGTGACTAGCACTGCTGTGAACATAGGGGTGTAGTATCTTTTTGAATTACAGTCTTGTTTGGGTATGTGCCCAAGAGTGGGATTGTTGGATCATACGGCAACCCTATTTTTAGTTTCTTGAAGAATTCCCATACTGTTTTCCATAGTGGCTGCCCCAATTTGCATTCCCATCAACAGTGTAGGAAGGTTCCCTTTTCTCCACATCCTCTCTAGCATTTATTTGTAGATATTTTAACACTAACTATTCTGGACNTGGATCATACGGCAACCCTATTTTTAGTTTCTTGAAGAATTCCCATACTGTTTTCCATAGTGGCTGCCCCAATTTGCATTCCCATCAACAGTGTAGGAAGGTTCCCTTTTCTCCACATCCTCTCTAGCATTTATTTGTAGATATTTTAACACTAACTATTCTGGACAGGGGCTTCCCAAGTGGCTCAATGGTAAAGAATCCACCTGTAAAAGCAGGAGATGCAGGTTCGATCCCTGGTTTGGGAAGATCTCCTAGAGGAGAAAATGGCAACACATTCCAGTATTCTTGCTTGNTTTTTAGTTTCTTGAGGAATTCCCATGCTGTTTTCCATAGTGGCTGCCCCAATTTGCATTCCCATCAACAGTGTAGGAGGGTTTCCTTTTCTCCACATTCTCTCTAGCATTTATTTGTAGATATTTTAATGCTAACTATTCTGAACAGGGGCTTCCCAAGTGGCTCAACGGTAAAGAATCCACCTGTAAAAGCAGGAGATGCAGGTTCGATCCCTGGGTCAGGAAGATCTCCTAGAGAAAATGGCAACACATTCCAGTATTCTTGCTTGGAAAATCCCATGGGCAGAGGAGCCTGGCAGGCTACATTCCATGGGATTGCAGAGTCAGACATGAATGAGCACATACACATTCTGACTGGTGTGAGGTGACACCTTATTGTAGATTTGATTTACATTTCTTTAATAATTAGTGATATTGAGCATCTTTTCTTGTCCTTATTGGCCATCTGTAAAAATAGTATTAAATTAGCATAAGATATTATACTATTATTTATGTCATGATGTTAATAATTGATATTATTTCTTCACCAGGTGAGGCTTAGGCATTACCTTTTTATCACACATCATAGCATTTAACAGCTTTTGTTATTGTTATTTAGTCACTCAGTTGTGTCTGACTCTGCNAGGAGATTAGTCCTGGGTGTTCATTGAAAGGACTGATGTTGAAGCTGAAATTCCAATATATTGGCCATCTGATGCGAAGAGCTGACTCATTTGAAAAGACCCTGACACTGGGAAAGATTGTAAGCAGGAGGAGAAGGGGAAGACAGAAGATGAGATGGTTAAATGGCATCACTGACTCATGAAGATGAGTCTGAGTAGACTCCGGGAGTTGGTGATGGACAGGGAGATCTGGCGTGCTGTGGTCCATGGGGTTGCGAAGAGTAGGACATGACTGAGCAGCTGAACTGAATTGAAAGTCAGGGCCCATGTTAAAAAAAATCCTAGTGGAAGGGTGAACAGGGGTCTTGGCAACAACTCCTTGGTGGTTGTCCCTCAAATCTTCATGCAACTGTCCCCTTCCTATGGTTCAATAATATGATCCAATATATGCTAATGCCAATTGGACCCAAAGAGGTCTTTTTTTTGTTTGTTTAACTAGAGGCTAAAAATTTAATTAGCTTTGAGTTCCTTATTCATGCATCAAACCTGGACTGATGATCTATGTCACATATGGTAATATTCTTGTTTCAATACTACTCTCTCAAATCATCCCACCCTTGCCTTCTCCCACAGAGTCCAAAAGTCTGTTCTTTTAGCTTGTCCGTGTCTCTTTTGCTGTCTCACATATAGGGTCATCATTACCATCTTTCTAAATTCCATATATGGGCAGAGGAGCCTGGTAGGCTGCAATCCATGGGGTCCCAAAGAGTCGGACACGACTGAGCTACTTCACTTTCACTTTTCACTTTCATGCATTGGAGAAGGAAATGGCAACCCATTCCAGTGTTCTTGCCTGGAGAATCCCAAGGATGGGGGAACCTGGTGGGCTGCTGTCTATGGGGTCGCACAGAGTCCGACACGACTGAAGTGACTTAGCAGCAGTAGCAGCAGTGTTAATATACTATTTTGGTGTTTTTCTTTCTGGCTTACTTCACTCTGTATGATACGCTCCAGTTTCATCCACCTCGTTAGAACTGATTTAAATGTATTCTTTTTAATGGCTGAGTAATATTCCATAGTGTATGTGTACCATAGCTTTCTTATCCATTCATCTGCCTATAGACACCAAAGAGGTCCTGAGTAATAAAACAGTGTCTTTGGTGATCTTCTCTGCTCCTTGGTAGTACCCATTTTCCAATCTCTCCTTCTCTTAAACAGCACCCTGAGATGAGAGCTGATTTCCTCACTCCACTCTCAGCTCTTGGGATGGCCCCTGATTGTCCCTCGATAATCAGTACATCTCACCCCCTTAGCCATAGGCCAAGTTCAGGTTGGACTCAGACAGGAACCTATGATTCTTAGTTGATGTGTGTCAGACTTAGGACTTCTGCTCAACTTTGGGAGCAGAAAGATTTCCAGTGACATGACTTGACCTCTGATCAAGCCAGCTCTAACTACTCAGTCCTGCTACTTAACTTCACTGTGCTTCAGTTTCTGCATTTCTAAAAAGGAGATATACTATAATCTTGAACATGTTTTAGTGAGTATTAATGAATTAATCCTTGTAAAATGATTAGACCAGGATCTGACATATACTTCGTGTTCAATAAATGCTGCCTGTTACTATCATTAATCCTTAGATGGTCAGTGATTGAGTGAATACATATTCTCTTTCATTTGAGCTAACTTGTGTTGCAATTTCTGTTTTATATAATAAAAAGTCCTACACTGTATAGTTCACATAGGATGGGGGGCTATTCTCTTGTCACCCTTCCAAGGCTGCATAATACATATGTTCTCCATGTCATGCCACCCAGAAGAAGGGCTTGACTCATTAAGAAAGAGGCAGAATGCATCCACATGTAATAAATCCATCATGTTTTTCTGCATGGAGCTCCAATCCTTTCTCTAGTAACTGTGCCAGAGCTGTGTGCCGCATTCTGGACATTGGCCCTCAGAAGTGTCTGGTGGCCCTGTTAAAATAGAAGTTACTGGGATCCACCTTCTGAGGCTTGGAATCAGCAAATCTGGGATGACACCTATGAATTTACATGTCTAACAAGTTCCCAGATGATGATGTTGATCCTGCTGGTCCCTGTCTATATTTAAGACCACTGTTTTAAACCATGGAATCTTACCCAGAGGGCATGATAGGGGCGTAAAGATGCCTGTCTCCCCTGGCATACTGGGTAAATCATAAAGTAGCTGGTTGAAGATGAAAGTATTTAAATTAGTAGCCCCACCTGATCATCATCTATCAGACTTGCTCTGTTAGCATTTGGTTAAACCACCTTTTCTGATTCTTCCTATTTCTTTATGTCTCCCCTTTGTTGAGGTTGTTCAGTCACTAAGTCATGTCCAATTCTTTGTGACCCCTGGACTGCAGCACACCAGGCTTCCCTGTCTTTCACTAGCTCCTGGAGTTTGCTCAAGTTCACTGAGTTGCTGATGATGCTACTTCTAAAGTAACTATAAAATCAATAAGACAAGTGCATCTGCTCTTATAGTCTACTGAGTGAGTAGGAGTGGTGAAAGCTATTGAGATAGAGTAGGAAAACGATTGGTTACAATAATTTATATACTTGATGCAAATGTCCCATAACAAAGCCCCAAATCAATCTCCGTTATGTATACTAAAAGTAGAAGAAAGCTATTAACTATGCTGAATTAAGATTTATTTTCTGGCTTTTGTGAGTGATATTTATTTCCTTGCCAATTGCTGCATAAGTGTTATCTGCAAAAGTTATACAAATTATTGGGATGTTTTAAGGGAGTGCTAGTAAGAGAAATTCCTTTAAAACTCATAAAAATAAGCAGCAGTTCATAAATCATAGAAAAATATAGAGTGTCTCAAACAGATTAATTTGAGATACTTTTGTTACTGAAATATCCTTATATTTTCTAACATTGCCCTTAAGACATGTCAATTGAAAATCTTTGACCTGTTACAAAATTTTCAAAGCAGCCAAAGGTGTCATTCATACAAATTATGTTGAATTAATAAACATCTTCTAATAATCTTCTCCCAAACACTTAAGTAGGAATTATTTTCAATTTTACTTATTTAGTTTTGAATTGCTAGAATACAAAGAAACACTGAAACCAAAGCAATGTTTTTAGTTTATTATCTTCTTTGTTTATTTGTTTTGGGTAATCTTAAGATTTAAGACGTCCAGACAAATTCTTTTTAGTTTTTAAAAACAGAAAGAAAAGAAAAAAATTTCCATGCAAAAACCTCATAAGCCATGCTTTATCCCCACAGAAAATGTTAATGGCTTAGTAAAGCTACCCCAAATTTATGGGTTCATTTAAATATGGAATAAGGCTAAATGTAGTGGTACAAAAAGTACCACTAGACAAATAACAGAAAATTTATCTTGATGTTATGCCCAATATATATTCACTCAGGTTAAGAGCTGCATAAAAGCAAAATGAAACCATACAGAGAGTTTTTGAATGAAGAGGAAAATGGAAAGCTAGATGTTGGCATTTCCCCATATTTCTCAGTGTCATGCACTGATTTCTTCTATTCCTGTGTAGCAGTGAAAATACTACACTCTATAAAGCTTTCTTTTTGTTATTGAAACCAAAATAAAACTTCAAGCTATATGACAAAGGAATTCAAGGTTTGGAAGAGAGTTCATTTGTTGTGGTTCATCCCTTCTATATGTATATTGCAAAATGATTTAATCTAAATGATATTTTGAAATATTACTCTACTTACAAACTCTGAAATAGAAATCAATAACTTTTTCATATTACTGTAAAAACCTGCTAGAAAACTTAAATGAAAATAGATCTATTGACAATAATTTCAAAACAATGTCATGACAACAAATGTAAAGTTAAGGTTGAAGGAGGAGAAGGATCAGAGCATGCAGGACTCTTTAGGCACATGGAAGTTGTGGTAGGTCATAAGTGGGGCAAAAAACCTATCTCGGCTCTTGTATAGAGGGTAATTTACAGGTGCAAAACAGATGCGAAGTCAGCTGTAGTCCCAGATAGAGATGGAAAGTGGATATATTTCGCTAAATGTAAGAATAAGAATGGTGGGGCGAATGGTAAAGAACCTACCTGCCAATGCAGGAGAAGTAGGAGACATGGGTCACTCCCTGGGTTGAGAAGATGCCCTGGAGGAGGGTATGGCAACCCACTCCAGTATTCTTGCCTGGAGAATCCCATGGACAGAGGAGCCTGGCGGGCTACAGTCCATGGGGTCAAACAGAGTTGGATATATCCAAAGCGAATTAGCACGCAAACACATTGTTAAACGTAAATTGGATGTGTGTTTGTAATAGCTGGGCCATGAGACCAATGTCCATCAATAGGGAAGGTCTCTCTATCAATCTCAAACCTAGCGCGAGAGGCTTCAAGGAGACTTTTAAATGATTCACTATGGGTCACGTACAATTACAGATGCATAGGAGACTGATGTCTTACATGCTGTCTAGAAAACAGAAAGGGGGCTTCCCTGGTGGTAAAGAATCTGCCTGCCAATGCAGGGGACATGGGTTCAGTCCCAGATCTGGGAAGACTCCACATGCCCCAGGATAGCAAAGCCCATGAGCCACAACTACTGAGCCCACACGCCGCCGCTTACTGACAGCACAGCTAGAGCCTGTGCTCTGCGGCGAGAGAAGCCCCGCAGTGGGAAGCCTGACGCCACACTAGAGAGTAGCCGCGGCTGGAGGAAAGCTGGNAATAGTAGTGGTGAAAGTGGGCACCCTTGTCTTGTTCCTGACTTTAGGGGAAATGCTTTTAAGTTTTCACCATTGAGGATAATGTTTGCTGTGGGTTTGTCATATATAACGTTTATTATGTTGAGGTCTGTTCCTTTTATTCCTGCTTTCTGGAGAGTTTTTATCATAAATGGATGTTGAATTTTGTCAAAGGCTTTCTCTGCATCTTTTGAGATGATCATATGGCTTTTATTTTTCAGTTTGTTAATATGGTGTATTACATTGATTGATTTGCGGATATTGAAGAATCCTTGCATCCCCGGGATAAAGCCCATTTGGTCATGATGTATGATCTTTTTAATGTGTTGTTTCATTCTGATTGCTAGAATTTTGTTAAGGATTTTTGCATCTATGTTCATCAGTGATATTGGCCTGTAGTTTTCTTTTTATGTGAAGTGTATGAAGGGAAAACTGATAGGGAAGGCTAGGCCTATGATTTGGATTCTTTACAGCAAGAAAATACTTACAGTGCAAGATTCTGTTATGTTAGCATGTTGGTTTCACCAGTGCAAATTAATTACACTGGATAAGTAATAAAATTATCCTCAAACATCATCTTTTCCTGAACAAATATTTAGGTGATAAATAATATGATGCTGTGGGTTTTAAAATTGATTTTTAATGTTAATTTTTCTTGTTATTATTTCAGAATGCATGTTGAAAATAAAATCTCTACTATCTTCATACATTATTAATGAACAAGATTGCTACAATTTTTCATTTAAAATGCTATAAAAATTCTTCATGAAGTATGCCCTTATGTTATTAATTAGTGTTTTATTTATAACATATTTTGTTATTAATTTATAGTAGACTGAGTTGCATAAACATCGTATTTAACATTTTAGATATTTCTGATTTTTTAGTAAGTGAAATATCATCTTCCATAAAACTTACATCACTTTATTTTACTCTTAGAATAATTTTTAGGGTTGGAGTTACTTGTAAAAAAAATAGTCATTTTTATGACTCTAAAAATATTTGCTAAACATTTCCAATTAGATAATATGAATGCAGCTGTTTCATTGCAATTTAGAAGACATCATTTTTTAAAAACCTGACTTAGAAACCTATATTATTCTTATGATAGACTCTTCAGTGTGCTTTGTATGTGTAAACACTATTTTTTAAAAAATAAAACTTATATCAGTAAAAAAACAAAAACAAAAACCTCTTTGTTAAAACAGAGTCCAGTAATTCACAAAGAATACCAAATACAAAACCGAAATTCTAGAATTTTGGTATAGAACATAACTTCATTTAACTATAATATCTTTCATAGTATTTTTGGCTACAAAATACTAAATTTTAATAAGAAATAGTCTTTCATTTAATAACTTTTTAATATTCTTGTTCCTAAACATACAGAAATAATAATTATGTTATTCCAGAATTACATTTGTATTACACTATGTTTGTAATGTTGAGTCAGAATATTCTTACCCCTCCAAATAATTAATTTTTTTGAAAGGAAAAATCCTACTCCCTGGAGCATAGCCAGTTAAAAGTGTCATTTGTTTGTATTTTCTGAGCTATTATTTTACTGAATAAAATTTATGATATTAGAGCTCAGAATCCTAACAATTTAGAAAATATTATTTGTCTTAATATTTTCTCTTAATCAATATGCTTGATATATCAATCATTTACATAGTGACTTTTTACTAGCAAATTAGCAATTACTATTAACATATAATATGAAGTAATAAAAATATTAAATAGTAAATATTTGAACTCTTGTCCTCTATCCTTCGACTGTCAGTTTGAAAAGAAATTTCAGTCATATATTTTTGAAAAGAACACTTAAATGAGCCTATATGCAATTCAGTGTATTTATAATTTGTTCTCCATTTTTTAAATATCTTATTGAAGTGCTTAAGTATTATTTTGCCTCCCCTTTCTTTTCTCTGATCCATTTTGTTTACAACGTTTATTTTAGTACATTAGAGTAGACTTGACAGCTGTTTCTTTCTTATTTGTCAAATGTACAAAGAAAGCACACAAAAGTAAGTTAAGATTTCCTTTGCTTTGTTAAATATTTTTGGCAGACATTTTATCTTAACAGTAGCCATCTCTCCTTAGTGCTTGGAAATAGAATCTTGATTCAGTTTAATATGGCAAAATGCAAGCCAATCATAGTAATAACACCCTGATTTCTCACTTTCCCTATAGAAAAGGTGAATTGGAGGCATGATTTTGCCCAGTGAGAACCAGTGAGAGAAGGAGCCATCAGGAAAATCTTTCACTTTTCTTAGAGAAAAGGTAAGGTGCACTAGCATCCCTCTCTGTTTCTTTCTCTGGCCAGCTGTGATTGTACAGTTACTTGAGCTCTAGGAGACACCTTGCAGTCTTGGGGGAAAGGCCAAGATAATCACAGGCGCATTAGCCTGTGCTTAGCTTGCAACATCCTACTTAGGTAAGAGAAACATAACATATTTTTTTTTTTTGCTTCATTCTTGATAACATGCACAATGAGGAACACATTATATTATATGAAGCAGAAGAACCTAACTGACAGTGGCTTAAACAAACAAGTGTTTGTCTTCACACGGCCAAAAATCTTTTAAATTAAGAGAGCTGCTGCTTTTTATTCAGCTTCAAAAGTGCTACCAGGACCCAAGTATTTTATTCTTCTTCCAAGTGGCCAATCTACCAGCCTTAGTGGGATAACTTTCTGATGCTTTACACCTCTCAGGTGCAAAGCCCTTGCTGTAGTTTCAAGCACCATGTCTCCTTTTAAAGCAGGAAGAAGGAAGGCAGGTATTGGCACCAGTTGTCATCTTCTTAAATAATAAGGAAGGTAAGAATTCTACATGCCACTTTTTCTTATGCCTTACTGGCTAGAAGTTGGTTATGTAGACAACTGTAGCAAAAAGGAATCTGGGAAAGTAGTTGTTTAGTTGGAAACTTTGAATACAATCAAAAGAATACAATCAAAATGGGGGTGGGGGGAAATATCCATGAAAATGGGACAGGAGTGGGTAATATTAAATACCACGCTAACAGCTTTTTACCAGAAGCATCTTTTACTTTCTGATTGTATCGACTACCCAAATGTTCATTATAGACCTAATTTTATGGCCTGTTTTTCCTATCTTTCCAATCCTCTTTAACTATTTCTCAGCTTTTTTCTCCTAGAAAACTCAGGAGTGTAATGCTAAAGGCCTTATTTAATTTTTATTCTTCTCTGTATCTCATTTAAGGCTTTACTGAAACAACCTCCACTTGAGGCTGCTTCTTACCTCAATTTCAAATNTTTTATGGAGTATAGTTGCTTTACAATATTGTGTTAGTTTCTACTGTAAAGTGAATCAGATATGTGTATGCATATTTCCCTTCATCTTTAGATTTCCTTTCCATTTAGGTCACCACAGATCACTGAATATGGTTCCCTGCGCTATACAGTAGTTCTTCCTAATAAATGTAATACAATTAGATATCAGCATGTCTTGGAACATTGTTTTTTCAATGTTTTGGGCCATGAGCCAGTTTACCTCATGATTGATATAGATACATGTGCACAGAGATGACTGAAAATTCCAGAAGCCAGTATTTTCCCTGGCTACATGCAGCATATTAATTTCTATTCTGTTCTTTTCTATTTTATGCTTTTCTATATTATTTATTGATTAATATGGGTTAGAACTAAATTGATTTCACAGTTAGAAAAGGTTTTTTTTTCCTAGAAAATATTTTATTTTTAAAGCTACGACTTTTCATAGATGTAAATGTTAAAATCAAGTAATAAATTAAGATTGGATAGACATTTTATTTCTGAGTCAAGAAAATTATTTTGACTAAAGAAAGGAAAATGTTTTTGAGGGTCTAAGACACAATCTCATTGAAAGTATAAGAAAGTTAATATATCAAAATTGTTTTCCAGCTAGTACTGGGAAATATTAGTTTTGAGAACTATTGGCTGTTTTGAGAACTATTAGTTTTGAGAACTATTGGCTTTTCATCGTATCTAAAGCTATGTAGTGCAGTAGGGATATTAAATTTGGTTTTGAGCCCCTGCCTTAGTGGGGTCAGAAAGGTTTTGATAATGTTTTGGTGAAACTTTGAATGGAGAAAGACAAACAGTAGAGAAGAAAAATTTAAAGGAAAGAGAAACTCTTGACGTCTGTTTATTTCGTGACCTTGGATTTGTACAGAGAATTTTTGAGGAGTAAAGCATAAAGCACCAGGTTGGTGGGACCCACGGCTCATCAAAGTGAGGATGGTTAGTGTTAATACACTTTCCTGTCTACTTTTTAGAATAAGATATACAATTTGTCATTAAGACAGGTAAAATTTAACAAGACAAACATTCTTTTAGAAAAAGTTTTAAAAGAAAAGGATACATTTTCCATTCATCTTTAACTTTTATCAGTTCACTGTGACCGTTAGCTGTTGGGCTTGCTAAGTTGTGTCTTAGCCATAGGTTTGCATTCACTTTCTGAGCTGATTGTACATAGACCTCTCATTTGACATCTCAGCCTACTAGTTCAGGGTAAAACTGGAGGAAAATGGCTTTATGAGTCTTGCCCCGGGATAAGTCTGCTAATCTTTTTGGTTTCCTTTCTTCTTTGCCAAAAGTCTTAAGATTTTTCTCCCATAACTAGTACAGCTAGTTTAATATACATAGTTTTTCTAACAGCTTTTTATAATTAATAATTTAAAATATGATATAGGGTACTTGAAATTATGCCTTCATATAATGTTCTTAAAGAGCCAAAACCCTCGTATAAAACATTTTCAACAAAATTTAAGCAGTTGCTGTTTGATGTTTAAGCTAGTTTAATCAGATTAATTCAGTTTAAAATAAGGACAAATAATGCTGAATTGTAGGGGCAGCATTAATTTTTTTCTTACTTTTCTCTCCCTTTCAGGTCAGCTGTATGCTTCTAGTTTATGCTTTTAGCTGCAACACATCTTTAGTAATTTATTAGAGACATTCTGTAACATTGGCTCAAAATGGAAGTGAAAGTAAATGTAAAGTGAAATTCTACAGTTCCGACTTTCTGTCACAGGAAGTTAGGAATTTGTCCTTTATGCAAATTGAGGGAAAGATAGAACCTGTATGAATATTTTTCCTTTCTCTCCCCTTCTCTTCTTCCATTTGTGAATACATCCTTGAAAACTCAGCTCAGCCAAAGCCTCCATTTGAAGTCACCTTCATATATATCCCTAGGAAGTCAATCTCTCTTTACCTAGCATTCCCAGTATAGGTATTTGTTCATTAATTTTACAGTAATTCATCTAGTCATATGTCTGTCTCTCCCTCTGAACTATATTCAACTTTAAGACAGGTACTGTCACATATCCATCTTGGGCATCCTTCTGTATGACACTGTTTATAAGACAGTCTCTACCCAATAAGATTTGATGACTGAATAAGAAGTTTCCATGTCACGAGTTCTTAAGTATAGTCATGCCCCAGATCATTGAGCTAAACAACGTAGAGAAGAACAAGAGAAGAAAGAACAAACAGGGATCCAACAAACCCAGTGTCAGAGGAACTGACTAAATATTATTTAAGGACATATTTAGAAGTTCACTCTCCCCCAGAAGGATATATAATGGCCATTTAAAGTGCTAAAATATTTGTAATATCTGAGAAACATACATTCTATAAATCAGTCTTTTAGTGTGTGCCAAGTAATCAGCATTAATCTACTCTCCATGTTCATCAGCTGAGCCATACAGATTTTCTGTTTTCATGAAAAATCACCTCATGATGCTACCTTTGCACCCTCCTCCTCTTTTCCCAGTAAATCAGACAGAGATTTCAAGCTATCACCCATGCAAAATTTATCTGTGACTAAAAAGATACATCTGTTATTTTAAAGTTAATTTTTTAAAAAAGATGTATTTAATTCTTATTCCAGCTGAATTTCTAGCATCTCTAAGAACAGGTTGGTAAAAAAAAGGGGACTTCTCCATACCAAAAAAAAAAAAAAAAAATCACAATGTAAACCTTTAAACCCTGGCCTTGGGAATAAGGAGCTTCCCAGGTGGTGCTAGTGGTAAAGAACCCGCCTGCCAATGCAGGAGATGTAAGAGACATGGGTTTTGATCCCTGGGCTGGGAAGAGCCCCTGGAGGAGGGCATGGCAACCCATTTCAGTATTCTTGCCTGGAGAAACCCCATGGGCAGAGAAGCCTGGCAGGCTATAGTCTGTGGAGTTGCAGAGTCAGACACAACTGAAGTGACTTAGTACGCACCCGTTTGGAAATAAGCACAGCATCTGATTTTTAGTTTTAAGGGTTTTGGGTTTTTTTTTTTTTTCTGTGATGAGAGGGGCTTGTATATCTTGATGTGATCTGACACTCTAGGATGAACCCACTTTAAAGAAGAGTCTTACTGGCCATTCTTATATAACCAATGAGGTCCTGCATGACAGAGGAGTCAGGAAAAAGATGCTATAGGAGAAGGTTTGCTTTCTACACTGAACCATTAAGGTGATTCTTTAATTTCAGCCACAAACTTTTCTTACAGAGCCTGTCACTGTGTTGTGTGAGTTTCTGCATTATACATGGTTATTGATTAGGTTGGTAAATTTAAGGAATCCTGTAGAAACATCTGATTTCAGGAGAAATCTCACTGGTAAGAAGATGCTGAGTAGTTGATGCTGAATAGTAGCTAAAATTTTGATTGTGATTCTTGTTCACAAAGCCTTGTCAATGATGTGGGAGCACCCATCAAATCAGAACATCAATCCTTTCTATGCCTGAAGTCACCCATCTGTCACCTGCTCAAAAGAATACAAAAATTATTATCATGTTTACACACTAAACACATGAAGCATTGTGTGCCATATCAACTGTTTTCATCTCCTTCAAAATTTTCATTCTTTAGATATTCTCTCCCACCAGCATTCAGGAGTAATCAGCAACAATCACCGTGATTAAAGGAAATCTATGGGGATGGAAATAAACATCATCTTCTACAGTTTCACATTTATAATGTAAGCCTTGAGCATATCCTTACTGTGATGACGGGTCTGGGCAGGATGATTAATGTAAGACCACACCAGACCTCGCTCAGTAGATCTTACAGGAAATAGACTAGAATCTGTGGGAATAGCATGATTCATCACTCTATGTGGGCTGAAAGGGGACAGGTGAAAGTATTTGCTACCTACACCTTTGGCAGAAAGCTCTAGCCATTATGTTCCTAAAAGCACTCTGATCCACTTCTGCCCTTCTCAAGTGGAGAGGATGAGAACTTGTGTTAAAGCAGGGATGTTTAAAGGGACAGTATTAGCAATGCACAGAACAAGTATGAAATGCCAATTTCCAAACAGTCCAAAACCAAGACTCTGGAGATGAGGCCCAGAAATCTATGTTTTGCCAAGCTTTTTAGTTGATTTGGATACGTGCTCAAATTTGAGAATAACTGTATTAATGTATAAGATTATGATGAGTAATACACTTGTAATGTCCCTTTTGGAAGTCATGATATTATAATACAGCCTAGGCTAACTTTTGTTTAGAGTTGATGTCCATCATTTAGGGCACATATTTGAAGATATCTGTAATGGTAAAATGTCATTATTTAAAACAATGACACTACGTAAGACTTTGTGATTATTTTTAAGGAAAGGCTCTTCACTGAGTTTGCATTTTTAAAAACTGGGTTATAAGAGGAGCATGGAGAGAACTAAATTGCTCTAAATAATAAAGAGAGATTATGTAGAATTTTCTTGGGCAAGGTGGGAAATAGAGGGAGAGAGACGGGCGAGTGAAGAGTGAGAAATCTAAATCGAATGGCTCCATGATAATTCTTGGAGGGAAGGAAGTAGAAAGACTTTTTCTCTCCCATCCGCCACACGCAGGACCTTCTACAGAAGATCAGAGTGCTCTACTGAGTGCTAAAGCTTAGAGTCGTACCCCTCCTTTGTCTTCATTGCTTCCAATGGGTAAAGTGGCCCCTCTTTAACAAAATGGCCCATTAAAAATGTAGTCTTGTGACTAGATGAATCACTTGATCAGTGTGAATTTCTAGCCTGTATTCCACATCTGCCTAAAAGGACATAGCCTTTTACAGAGCTAAGATAGACTTTTTAATGGTAGCCTCGAGGCCAAGCTCTCTGTCACACTCCATGTCTATCAAGGAGGAAACCAAGTTAGCCACAGTTCACACAATCATTGCACATGAGAGTAGAGAGGACCTTAGAGATTGTATTGTCTAACCTCTTGATCTAGCAGATCGAAAGCCTGAAGGGTAAATGAGTTGCCTCTGCTAAAGAGTGTGCATGGTTTCACAGTGCAAAAGCCTCTCAAGGTCCTTTCTTTCAACAACATAGAGAAAGGCATCAGAAGGCCCTGCCACTGGCAGTCTGCACAGAAGAATCTGTAGTAAGGTAACATTAACTCCTGAAAAGCCTAGGAGCTGGAATTATTGATCATCTCAGGGTATCAGGGAAATATTAGGGATGATAGATTTTTAACAGTATCGGCTTACATGAGTCAAAGTGAACTTTAAAAAAAATGATTAGCCTATGAGATATTGGAGAAGGAAATGGCAACCCACTGCAGTATTCTTGCCTGGAGAATCCCATGGACAGAGGAGCCTGGCGGGCTACAGTCCATGGAGTCGCAAAGAGTTGGACACGACTGAGCAACTAATGCACACGAGAACATTAGTCAGGATCCAGCTCTCTTCTTCAAATGGTACAAAGGGAACTTGAAGGTTAATATTGCAGCTATATGATTATATGTGTGTGTGTGTATGTATTTATATGGAATGAAATTCTTCTACTGATTTTGTAGAGTTTTAGTTACAATACATTTTTAAGGGACCGCTGAAGATCCTTTTTAATTCAAAACCCAAAACACACAAACCAAAAGACCTTTTAAACATCTCACGGTCCAAAGATTAAGAAGATGGTGATATCTATCAAATGAAATTTCACAAGTGGGATAATCTGTAAATGCATTTTATAATGCTGCTTCCATTTTACAAATTTAATCAGGGAGATGCTTGCTACCTTTCTTTCCTTTTGTGTTTATTATGAACTGAAGGAATTTCACAGAAAAGAAGACTATAGATAATATTAAATTCTCAATATTTGTAATGCTACCATTTAGCATTACATAGACAATAAAGCATAGACAATAAAGATGTCTTTAGTGGTTATAATACTTAAATAGAGGGAATCAATTAGTGAATATTAGTTATGTTGCTAAATATATTGTGGTTCCTCATGTCACTCAAAGACCCTCCCATCAGAAAGTTCTTCCTTGGCAGTATTTCTCTCCCTTCCCTCTCCCTCAGCCTGGTACTTATTCCTGGAAACCACCAGCCTCCCAAGCTTGGCGCCTTTGTATATGCTGGGCCTCTTGCTGTGAAAACCCTAACTCTCTGTTCTCTGCCCCATTCCTTTCCTTGTGGGCTTTCCATGTGGCGCAGTTGGTAAAGAATCCACCTGTAATGCGGGAGACCTGGGTTCAATCCCTGGGTTGGGAAGATCCCCTGAAGAAGGGTAAGACTACCTGGTCCAGTATTCTGGCCTGGCAAATTCCAAGGATAGAATTGTCCATGCGGTCACAAAGAGTTGGACATGACTGAGTGACTTTCGCTTCTTCCTTAGTCCCTGGTGGCTCAGATGGTAAAGCGTCTGTCTGCAATGCAGGAAACCTGGGTTCAATCCCTGGGTTGGGAAGATCCCCTGGNCTGTTCTCTGCCCCATTCCTTTCCTTGTGGGCTTTCCATGTGGCGCAGTTGGTAAAGAATCCACCTGTAATGCGGGAGACCTGGGTTCAATCCCTGGGTTGGGAAGATCCCCTGAAGAAGGGTAAGACTACCCGCTCCAGTATTCTGGCCTGGCAAATTCCAAGGACAGAATTGTCCATGCGGTCACAAAGAGTTGGACATGACTGAGTGACTTTCGCTTCTTCCTTAGTCCCTGGTGGCTCAGATGGTAAAGCGTCTGTCTGCAATGCAGGAAACCTGGGTTCAATCCCTGGGTTGGGAAGATCCCCTGGAGAAGGAAATGGCAACCCACTCCAGTATTCTTGCCTGGAGAATCCCATGGGCAGAGGAGCATGATAGGCTTCAGTCCACGGTCTGCAAAGAGTCGGATGTGACTGAGAAATAACAGAAAAACTGACAGAAAGGAAAAAAAAAATGGGAAAAGAAAGAGAAATTACTTTCTTTGAAATTCTTACCCCAGGCCCTGGTGGCAGCCACTACTTGCTTGGAGGTCTTGGGTAAATTCCCCTGTGTCTTTGGGACTCAGTTTCCTAATCAGAAAATGATGATCACCATAGCACCTACTTCTGATCATTGTGAGGATTAAGTGAGTTAATGCATGTAAATGTAAATCACTTGAAACTGTGCTTAGTACACAATAAATGTTCAGTGAAAGTTATATGATAATAATTATACTATTAGCCTTTTTTAGGTTAGTACCAATTTTTCTATGAGTAGTGCTTGTCATAGATCAAGGCATAGGACGTGACATGTAGTTGATATTCAATAAATGCTTATTGTGTATGTGATTGGATGATTCTCTCTTTGAATGTGAAAGATGAAGAGATTTGATAACTGTTGATGCTGACAGAGAGAAATTATAAATAATCTTCCATCCAAGAACGCCACATATTTCAGGAATATCAATAATTCAGGATGAGCATAGCTATTGATACTGGTTGCCTTTTAATTGTACATTGCTTCATTTGTCAGTCTAAGCATGATTCCATTTTAAACACCTCAGGGGTATTAGGAAATGAAAATAGAAATGTGGCAGGAAATGGGAAGGTAGAAATAAGCAAGGATTTTCTGACATCGTACCTTGATGGCACCCATAGCAGCACCTCATGGTAAAACCAGATGGGAGGAAGGAATGTTTAGCTTTTTTTTTTTTCATTTTTGGCTGCTCAGCCTATGGGATCTTAGTTCACCAACCAGGGATCGAACCTGTGTCTCTTGCATCAGAAACGGAATCTTACCACTGAACCACCAGGNATGCTGACAGAGAGAAATTATAAATAATCTTCCATCCAAGAACGCCACATATTTCAGGAATATCAATAATTCAGGATGAGCATAGCTATTGATACTGGTTGCCTTTTAATTGTACATTGCTTCATTTGTCAGTCTAAGCATGATTCCATTTTAAACACCTCAGGGGTATTAGGAAATGAAAATAGAAATGTGGCAGGAAATGGGAAGGTAGAAATAAGCAAGGATTTTCTGACATCGTACCTTGATGGCACCCATAGCAGCACCTCATGGTAAAACCAGATGGGAGGAAGGAATGTTTAGCTTTTTTTTTTTTTCATTTTTGGCTAATCAGCCTATGGGATCTTAGTTCACCAACCAGGGATCGAACCTGTGTCTCTTGCATCAGAAACGGAATCTTACCACTGAACCACCAGGAAAGTCCCAGTGGTGTTTAGTTTTGATATACAGAGAGTTCTAGAGCACCCCCGTTTGTGGAGGGGGATTAGATTTATGCTGTGTGGCTCAGGGACAAAGGCTAAAAATAACTGGGGAGACGATTGAGATCGCTGGTAGAGAGAGATTTCAGAAATGGCAACAGTGATCTTATGAAAAGAGTGAGTCATTGGAACTGTTAAATAGAGAGCACATAACCACATGTCAAGAATGTTATTGAGAGGATTCCTGTGTGGCCTGGGAAACTGAATAACTTCCGTGGGGTTCCAACACTGTTTAAAGGAGAGCAAATAAATCAGTTGATGTGAGTTCTGGTCCACGTAGGCAGTGTGACCTTGGGCAAGTCACTCACCCTCTCTGAGCCTTCCCGCCCATATAGTTAGTTTAAAAATATCTGCCTGTTCTAAATGACTTAAAAAAAAATTACATGAATTGATGTATGGCCTTGTAACATGCTGTTAAGGCATACTTGCTTTTTCTTCTTGCCATTTCCTGCACATTCATTAAGTGTTCTAATCACTGGAGACTGTGCTCAGCATTATGATTTATTTTAATCAAATGGATTATTATTTTCCCTGGGAACTTTTTTGTGGAAATTATACTTACTCAAATTTTAAAAAAAGACTTTGCTATCAAAAAGTGAAAAGCTTTGCTCAATAAAAAATAAGTTTATATCTTATTTCTTTTGACTTGAGGTAGGTTATTTTTCTGATAAAACACACCTTCTTAGGGTTATTTTAAGACATAGTTCTTCTATTGAATTTTAGACTGTTGGAATTCAGTGAGTGAAGTTTATGAGCCTTTATTCATGCTGATAGGGAGATTCTCATCACAACTTTCTATAATTTGCTTTTCAACTTTGTAGAAACTGAATCAATAGTCTGTGATGGCCCTCATGATTTTCCTGCTCTTCAAGGACTATTCAATTAGCTTGGATTAATTTTGCTAGAAAATCCTCAAGCAGTTGATTTTTATAGAAATTAATGACAGTTTTATTTTAGAACCATGTTCTTTCATTTTAATACATAGGATGTGGTTGACTGCTTTCACTGATGCACTGATACCTTTAGGAGGTGAATAGCTACTCTGCTGATTGATATAGTTTTGTCATTCTTTTTGAGGTAGATGGCCATGACCAGGTCTGAAGGGGCAGTGGAGTTTGTAGGAAAGAAGCGTTGGAGAAGGGACACTGAGCACCTTCCTATGTAGCAGATTATTCATTTAATTTTCACACTGCTCTGGGTGTGAAGCATATGAGCTCCATTATCTTGGTGATAAAACTGAAATTCTGAGAAGTTGTTCACATTCCCAAGGTTCTAAATTTAGTAAGCCGTAGAGAGAAGATTTGGGTCCAGTTTGTTCAGATTCTAACACCAGTACTTTGGCCACCTCATGGGAAGAGTTGACTCATTGGAAAAGACTCTAATGCTGGGAGGGATTGGGGGCAGGAGGAGAAGGGGACGACAGAGGATTAGGTGGCTGGATGGCATGACCGACTCGATGGACATGAGTTTGGGTGAACTCCGGGAGTTGGTGATGGACAGGGAGGCCTGGCGTGCTGCGATTCATGGGGTCGCAAAGAGTCAGACACGACTGAGCAACTGAACTGAACTGAACTGAACACCCATTGGCTCTGCTCCATCATGGACTTGTTCTAACCACAGTGATTAGAGCCCCAGAGATGGTCAGTTCTTGCCCCAAACACACATGTATGTGTACTGCCCCCACCCCACCCAATAAACACATGCACACTAGTTGTTATCAAACTTATCTTCACCTTGACTGTGGTACCTTTGACAGTGAGAAGAACCAGAAAGGTCAACATGAGCTGATTTGTTTATGCTAAGGAGATTTTGCTGTTTCATATTACAGCTTTTAGAAAACTAACTGTACCAAACACACTGTATTTTATTTTTTTAAAGTTAGGAAAATGAAAGAAATATTCTCTTTTGTAACCATCTGGCATCTTAAGATAAGTGAAAGCAGGTAGCAGTTGTGTGCATATTTTGTTTTATAGAAAGACTTCTAAAAATAATATTGCAGGATATAAGCTGGTATTTTAAAATTTTTTTTGAATGAAGGATAATTATAGTTTAAATGAGAAACAGTTGAGTATGCTTGTAAACTATCAGTTATTTTTCTTTATATTATGGGAAAAACATTTTTTCCCCCCAATCAAAAGGTTTAATGTTTTTAAGTAAAAGAAGATATGACCCTTTTGTCGCTAGAATTGAAACTGTGCTGAATGGACGCTTTCTACCACACATGACCCAATGGAAACAGCACACAGACCTTAAGCTGTGTATATCTCACTGTCAGCTTTGACCCCAGGACTTAGTTTACACACAATTATTGTATTTGCCATGATTTGTAGTGGAGTTGGACTTCACTGGTGGCTCAGAGGGTAAAGAATCTGCCTGCAGTGCAGGAGACCTAGGTTCAATCCCTGGGTTGGGAAAAACCCCTGGAGGAAGAAATGGCAACCCCCTCCAGTATTATTGCCTGGAGAATACCCATGGACAGAGGAGCTTGGTGGGCTACAGTCCATGGGGTTGCAAAGAATTGGACATGACTGAGCAACTAAGCACAGCACATATTGGAATTTATCTATTTTTATATTCTTGTTTATCCTACTAAACAGAACAGTTTTGGGGCAGGAACTTACTCATTTTTAGATCTTTAGAGCCTAGGATGTGTTAAATCCTTAATAAATGTTTGCTAATTGACTGTATTATAGTTGGATGACTTATTCATCCACCTTGCTTTCCAAAAAGAAGTTGGTCTTAACTAAGGGAAATGCTGTCAGCTTTGTAATCAGCCTGGGGGTAGGTGAATGTCAAAGTCCCTACCTTTCTTGTGATTTAATTTACCAACCTGCCCCTGACACTTGAACTATACCTATTTTTCTTTTCTTTCTCTGTCTCTCTCTAAAAAAAAAAAAAAACTGAAATAGAATTGACATAGCACCGTGTAAGACTGGGGCTTCCCTGGTGGCTCAGACTGTAAAGAATCTACCTGCAATGCAGGAAACTCCGGATCAACCCCTGGGTCGGGAAGATCCCCTAGAGAGTGGGGTGGCAACCCACTCCAGTATTGTTGCCTGGAGAATTCCATGGGCCGAGGAGCCGGGCAGGCTACAGGCCATGGGGTCACAGAGTCGGGCATGATTGAGTGGCTGAGCACACCTGCACACTGTGTAAGGGTAAAGTGTAAAGGGTGTTGATGTGAAACATTTATATGTTGCAATATGATCCTTACCTTGGCACCAGGTAACACCTCTGTTACATGCTATCACATCCTTTTTTTCAAATAACCCTTTACTTCCTTCCTGATGTTGAAAATCAGCTCTCCTATGAAGACGTTGCTTCTTTAGCAGACTTCTGTAATGATGGCCATGCTTTCTTTCATTTCTCCAGATTCATTGGAACTGATACTAAACACCTAGAATCCTTCATATTCCCCTCAGACATATCTAAACATGTCTGAAAGTGCTTCCAATAGAAATGCAATGCTAGTCCTCAGATGTCATTGAAGATGTTCCTTTAGCCATATTAAAACAATTAAAAGTATTAATTTTATTTATTTTAGTCTAATATATCCCCCAATTATCATTTTAACATGTATTAATAACCAATATGAAAATTTTTAAAGATATGTATTCCATTTAAAAATTCATACTAAATCTTTGAATCTGGTCTTCGATTCACACATTCCAGCACATCTAAGTCCAGAGTAGTCACATTTCAAGGGCTTAATAACCTCTTGTGTCTAACAACTACTGTATCCAACATCTGGTTTCAACTATTGTTCCCCTGCAATTTCTCACCATTTCAGAGCCCTTCTCTTATGTCACCTGATCTTCATTTTTTTTGCTGTGACCAACAAGCACTTTCTGGAATTATAGTAGCATCAGGTGCTATCCAGTTTCCCCCTGTTCCTTTTCCTGTTATCCATCCCGTGGTCCTGCCATCTCTCAGTGGCTTAGCTCATCCCCACCTCACTCATCACCATCTTCACTCCTTATATCTCTTAACCTGCACAGTTCCTTTCTCTGAGCATTCTGTTGTAACCTATCATTGTACTTTGCCTCCTTTTTGAACTGTGGGGAAATCATTTTTACAGTTACTTCAGAAATAAGCCGGTGAATTACCAGCAAATACAATGCCCTCAAACCTATTTGTGAACTGCTGCTAATAATAGGAGGCTGCAGAGAAAATCATCTAGGTGAAAAAGCAGTCCTTGTCTTCTCCTCCAAACTGAGGCCTAATGGCAACAGTGAGAGATAGGAAATAGCAGAAGCCACTACTGAGCCCTTTCATTCTACTGAGGAGAAAATTGACATTCAGAGCAATTATGTGACTTGTCCAAGAGCACAGAGATATTAAATGACAGGTTTGATCCTGGACCCAGCTCCCCCGACTCTCAACCTGACGTTTTTTTGTTTTTTGTTGTTTTTTTTTTTAAATTCATGCTGAATCAATATGGTACTTGTGTAGTTACCACAGTAGAACAATATCATACCACCACTACCTCCTGGCGATTCCACAGGTCAAGGGCAGAGTTCCCAGCAAGGCTGCCTTCACTTCAGATGCCAGTTGCAAGTTCTGGGTTTCTCTGGGCCACCTTGACTTATGATCAGCTGACTATAAATTTAGGGGTTCCTATAACCCCTTCAAGTTTGGTGATTCATTAGAATGACCCACAGAACTGAGGAAAGCACTATTGTTTATAGTTATAGTTGAATTATAAAGGATACAAATCAGAGAGTCCCCGGGACTGCAAGGAGATCAAAGCAGTCAATCCTAAAGGAAATCAATCCTGAATATTCATTGAAAGAACTGATGGGGAAGCTGAAGCTCCAGTACTTTGGCCAACTGATGCGAAGAGCTGGCCCGATGGAAAAGACCTTGATGCTGGGGAAGACTGAAGGAAAGAGGAGAAGGGGACAACAGAGCATGAGGTGTTTGGATGGTATCACCAACTCGATGGATATGAGTTTGAGTAAGCTCGGGGATTGGTGATGGACAGGGAGGCCTGGTGTGCTGCAGTCTGTGGGGTCGCAAAGAGTCAAGACAGGACTGAATGACTGAACTGAGCAAATCAGAACCAGCCAAATGAAGAGACTTATAGAGCAGGGTCCAGAGGGAACTTTCAAGTGTTCTCTTCTTAGGATCAGGACAGTGCCTTCCAGACACATCAGTTTGTCAGTCTACCAGAAATCTCACCAGAGCCTTAGGTCCAGAGATTATATTGGGCTTTTTACTCCATAGACATGGCTTACTGAATCATTGGCCATATGATTGAATTCCATCCTTAGACCCACTTCCCTCCCCAGAGGTCAAGTTTTTTTTTTTTTTTTATCACAGGGCTTTAAGTCCCATCCTTGTAATCTCATCGATGGTCTTTCTAGCACTGCTGGCCTCCATCCCGAAACTAGGAGCCCACCTAGAGTTGCTTCATTAGCATAAATTCAGGCGTGGTCTGAGAATCTACTATGAATAACAAAGATACTCCTGTCACTTGGGTAGTTCTGAGTTTGGAAGCTCCCTTCCAGGAAATCAGGACAAAAGCATTCTTTATTATATATTGGAAAAGACTCTGATGCTGGAAAAGATTGAGAGCAGGAAAAGAAGGGGGCGACAGAGGATGAGATGGTTGGATGGCATCATCAACTCAATGGACATGAGTTTCAGCAAACTCCAGGAGATGATGAAGGACAGGGAAGCCTGGTGTGCTGCAGTCCATGGGATTGCAAAGAGTCAGACACAATTGAGCGACTGAACAAAAATTATCTAACATTCTTTATTATACATTATTGTACAACAGACAGAAAATCAAAACCTATTTGGCTTAGGAATTTTACTAAAAAGATAGCTGGCCCCAAAATAAGAAAGTAGCAACTGAAAGAGGCAAAAAAGAAAAAAAATAAAGTCTGCCTATGAAGGGGATCTCTGTAACCGAAATGCAAGTTCATCTTTTTGTTTGAAGGGCAGCTGCTCAGGGTGGGAAAAAACCATGAATGAAAACGTGGCTAACTCCCATTTCTCATCCAGGCCCCTTCTGGAGGACAAGGCATTGCAGATAGATTCAGATTGCTCAGGATAAGGTTGATGTCACCCGTTCCTTGCCTTGAGGGCTTTGGCAATTCCCTTTTCATTACCTCATAGGTGAAGGAAGATCTTTGCTAATGAAGTTCTTCCTGGTGTCTCCTGGGCAGAGGGTAAATCTCATAACAGATATTTGTTCAGTTGCTTGCTGTGTTTCCTCTATCAACTTCCACGATCCCTGTAGGATTTTTCAAGTTTAAACAAGCGTTTACTTGTGTTTAATATCTAGTTAAAACCCAGGGCTTAATAAAGAGACAGCTTGTGTTGAAAAAGAAAGAAAACATTGGGACCAAGTTAGGAACATTCTTTAGTTTAGGGATCTTGATAATTTTATACGTTTTTGTCACTTGCTGTTTTTCCTGTTAAATAATTTTATTGAAGCGTGTTTTTAAATTCACTGAAGTGTTTATTGGGCCAATATGTCTTTTAGTATCTGGCATATGGAGGGCACTGTGTAAGACATGAGTTCACAAACATGACCAGGACTTCATCGCTCCTTTTAGATCTGCTGCCAGATGATTATAATACAGTGTGGCAAGTTCCGTTAATACAGTTCTTTCTTGTGTACTGTGCCAGCACAGAGAATTTAAAGGACTCCTGGGGAGCCCAGATACAAGGCTCAGAGAAAGTTTCATGGAGAAGGTAGAGTCTGAACTAAGTGTTCAAGATGAAAAAGTGTTTTGCCCCAGAAAGAATGTGGCCAAAGCCTATTCCAGGTGGTACATAAAAGCATGAGCAAGGGCTTTGGGGGTCAGATGGAGCATGCGTGTTATTGTGGACTCTAAAGTGAGTTATATGAAGTGACCTGAAAAGATAAAAAGTGATCACACTTTATGCCACATTAAGGAGACTTTGGAGATCTTGTAAAAGATGAGATCAAGGCCAAGAAAGTACCATTCAAAACAAGGTCCTCTCATATGAGCATACAATCTGCAAGAGAATATTTAGTACACTTTGGGAGAATGAGTAATGCTGCGGGGGGAGGATTGATGAGGTTAAGACTGGGAAAAAAATAACCTCCATTAAAGGTAACTTATGCAAGGGAGAACAACGTGCTGTAGGGGGAAAAAAAGCCCACTGACTATCACACAAATCTGCTAAAATTGAGATCTGGGCTGTGGTTTAATACTGTGTACAATAAAAGTTGCTGACTGACCTCACTTCAGTATTCAGATATTTCCAAAGCTAAGAAAGAAAGCAGATTTCACTGTGATGGAGAGCATTGCTGCACTGTCTTCACAGATGGTGCATTTGTGTATCCATCCACTAAAATGTAAGCTCCATGTAAGTTCTATGAAGGCAGAGAACTTCTTCCTTATGTTTCCTTATGATGTCCTCAGAGCCTGTTATAGCAGCTAGCTATAGTAGGCCTATTAACTTTTCAATTAATTTCTGTTAAAAGGACTGAATATGGAGAAACTAAGATGTACACCCTGGTTAAAATGTGTAGAAGAAGGAGTTAAATAATTGATGTTATGCATTTAGTAGGATAAATGAATTTCAAAATCAACAAAATGCTAGGCTGATTTTATCCTCAGACTAGAGTTATGTGTGGGGAAAATGTCAGCAGTCATTTCCATATAATATGACAGAATTTATTTTTAGTTTAATTACGCACAAGTGAGCTCATCTTATACTGTAGATTTCTCTGGAGAATTAACATGTTGATGATCCCAAACTCCTCTACAGCTCCTCTGGGAAGAGGTATACTCTTGGTCATGCTTTTATATTGACATAAGACTTGGAAAAATGGTGTCAGCCTCCATTTATGTTGACTGTACTTAAGAAAAAGGTTAGGTCAGATCATCGAAAGGTTCTTTGCTATGAAAAGTTAGGCTCAGCTGACAAGCTCAGTATCTGGGAGAAAAATTAGATTAGAGGCTGAAAGATGTTATAGGAAAGATTCTTAATAAAAAAGGCAGTTGCCACCTATAAGAATAATGTCATCCCTAGGTGGATTTACTGTCACTTAAGCACATTGATAACCTGTGAGTCTTTTCTCTCCCTCTGATTTTAGCCCCTTGAGCCTAATGCCTTGGATATTGTTTCTTAGTATATATGATCTTTATCCTTCTGCTCACATAACGAGGTGACCTGTTTGCTCCAGTCTTAGAGCTGAAACATAGGAGTCCTCAAAAATTACTTGTATTTGTGCATCTCATTTTATTTTATTTATTTTTTTAATATTGAAGTATATATTTGATTTACAATGTTGTGTTAGTTTCAGGTATACAGCAAAGTGATTCAGTTATATACATATATATGTTTTTTTTCAGATTCTTTTCCCTTATTGGTTACTGCAAAATAGCAAGTATCCCTGTGCTATATAGTAGCTCTTTGTTGGTTACCTATTTTAAATATAGTAGTGTGTATATGTTAATCCCAAACTCCTAATTTATCCCCCACTTTGCACTTTGGTAACCACAGCTTTGTTTTCTACATCTGTGGGTCTATTTCTGTTTTGTATATGCTTTCGTTTGTATTGAGGTTTTGTTTTTTTTTTTTTTAGATTTCATATTTATGCATCATATGATATTGGTCTTTTTCTGTCTGGCTTACTTGAATGAATCCCTTTTTGGAAGTTAAAATAGTTAAGCAGTTGATGGATTGAGGATTCTTTTCCAGGGCAGGAATTAGTTTAAAGAGTGGCAGAGTTTCCAATTTGCTACCTTTCTCAAATGACACATGAAGTAAAAGCGGCTAGTAGATGGTTAGACTAATGGAGTGATTAAAATGGAGTGATTGTCTGCTGGATGTGCTTTTATTGTTCCTGAATGGGTGAGATTTTCTTGGGGCTATCTTTGGGGTTGTAGATCATAGCTGAGATGCACAGTACTCCTGGTTCTTGGGTTCCAACGCCTTTACCAAGTTTGCTGGTGGCCAGGATCCTTTGTGTTGTCACTTAGTCTTGCTGGATGGTGGTTGAAAAGCAAAGCTCTTTGATGCTGTCAGCATGTGAGAGATGAAAGGTAGTATTTAATGACTTTTCCTTACCTATAAAATGCATACATTTTGAACACTATTCAAAGGAATTTCACTTTTTCTTCCGTTATAATCTTTGTGCTCAGTGAGTATGGTAATGTCTAGCCATCAAGTCATACAAGTTCAGTGTTCTATTTAGTTATAACAAGCCTTCAGAATTTGGCAAGAAGCCTACAGAATAACCTGTAGTTGGTATTGGAGCCATATAACAGTTTTACAAAATTCTAAAAAGAGAGGTCCCCAAATTCCATGGTATTTAGCAGAATTAAGGGAAAAATTATTGGTTGCAATGTTCAAAAAGTCAAGGAACTTTCTCTTATAGATGTTTTACCTACTTTTCTCAGATTTCTAATTTCTGGAATTGCATTCTTTCCCCTTATCCCACTTGTGACCCTTTATTTTAAAAAAGAGTGTACTCGTGGCTCCTTTTATGTTTTCTAAACCTGAGATAGTCTTCCCCAATGCAAAAAGGGCAATCACACCAATTATTTTTACTTAGAGATTTAAATAGTGCTCACAGATTTTAACAGTGCTCACAGATTTTAACATCTCTCCTACAACATTGAAATAGACACCTACTCCCTATTTCTCTCCTGTATTTCACTGTCAGTCTTTCTCAGCAAGCGTGCCCTGTTTTTCCTTTCTTCATCGTTTTATTCATTACTTAATTACCTGCCAGAGTGATCCTCTTCATTATCCCTCTGAATAGTCCAAGGACATTAGGACCTCCCGGTCATGCAGTATTCATTCTTTTTCCCTGATGCAATCGCTGACGCTGATGGTCACGTCTTCACAGTATTTCACCTTTCCCTCTGGCTCAGGTCATCTCTGTGACATTACGTGGCTGTTATTTAGCTCTTGGACTGCTGCTTCTCTCTCCCTCTCTTCCTCCAGCCTTAATTTTTGCAAATGGTAAGGTTCAGTTCTTGGCCTCTTGCTTTTATTCTTTTACTTCATTTCCTGTGAAGAGGCTTAAATTCTGCTCCCGTTGCTTTCAGTATCCACGTGAAGGCAATCCATTTAGAAAGCAGCAGAGTGAAACATAGTGTAGAGGGGGCTGGAGGAAGAGTACATTGCGTCTTAGGAAATATTTCACTGCATGCACATTGGTGGTTGTGGCTTTTCCAGTTCTTCTGAAATCCATCATTTGATAAGAATTGGGAGTATATCCCACGTAGGTCCATTGGAGCTGCTCTAAATTAGGCTAGATTCTTGGAGCCAAGAGAGATCCAACACACCACACCTCCCTTTGCTTTACATCCAGGATTAGACCTCTTCCCCGCCAGACAGTGATAGGGATAACAGCTGTCTGAATAACCTGTTTGGTCAATATATGAATCTGACTAGAACTCTCCTCCTTCTAAGGATGAAAACAGGGGAACTTCTAAGTCTGGGGCCCACAGAATAACAGTGCAGGCTAAGCTGAAGAGGCATCAAGCTAAAGGATCAGAAGAAGAGAGTACTTCTGAGTATAATTTATTACAGGAAATAGCATGCTACTTTAAATAACTTAGGCATCCTCATCAATTACAAAGAAACAGAAGCTCACTAACAGTGCAGAAAGCCCAAACGAAGGAATACTTTGAGGTAAAAAAGAGAACCTGGATGACAGGAGGAAAAGAACACTTGGGGGGGAAAAACCAAATGAAATGACAGAATTAACATTTGCATTGAAGTGTTTAAGGAACAGAATTGGCATAATGGAAAATACAGTTAGTCCTGTGTAGGATAACCTTGACATGGTCTTCTAGAACCAGAAAAAAATGCACTGAGATGAGAAAGGCAAATGAGCAGGCGATGAGAGGGAAGGGCTAGAATCAAAGGTCCTCCTATGTTAGGATCTGGGTGTATAAACATGAATAAGACAAGTTGCCTATTCTCCACGTCCTCACTAGCTAGTTGGGTAAATAGATCTAAGGGAGGCTTTCTGAAAGAAGAAAGATTTGGGTTGTCCTTAATATGGATGATAGTTGAAAAGCCAAAGATGAAGGAGGAAAGTTGTTGTAGGAGAGTGGCAGCTTGGAAAAAGAGATAGGACAGCATAGGGTACTTATTTACAATTTAAAAGTATTTCTCAAACATCTTCTATGTACAAACTCCCAATTCTGGTGTTAACAATACAGAAAAGGTCTGTTCTTTGTGGAGCTTATGTTCAAGAGGGAGGAACCAGAAAGGGAACAAATACATACATAATTTCATATTGTGGTATGTTCTATGAAAGAATCAAATCAGATTGGTATGGTAGAGCATAGCTGGGGGTGGGAGGACTACTTTAGAGAGGGTGGTCAGGGAAAGCTTCTTTTGTAAAATAGTAACATCTCAGCTGGGGCTTCCCGAGTGGCTCAGTGGTAAAGAATCCACCTGCCAATGCAGAAGACATAGGTTTGATCCCTGGGTAGGGAACATCCCCTGGAGAAGGAAATGGTCATCCACTTCAGTATGCTTGCCTGGGAAATCCCATGGACAGCGGAGCCTGATGGACTACAGTCCATGGGGTCACAAAAGAGTCAGACATGACTTACCAACTAAACAATAACCACAAGGCCTGAGCTGAGATAGAGCTGCCGGGGTGCACCCAGCCATGGAGGGAGTTAGAAGAGTCTTCTAGAGAAGAAGCAGAGCGAGTGCACAGTCACTGAGGGGGGCATTTCAGCATATGACCCACAGTCCCATGAATTCTGGGACACCTGTTGCTAAACTGCTAATTTATATTTGTTCTTATTTTCTTACAAAGATCAAAAGAAGTATTTGGCCTTGGAAGTTACAGTGAGCTTGAGTCCGTTTTCAGCTCTGCTAGTAATATCTTAAGACCTTTGGCCAAGTTATTTAACCTCTCCTGGCCTCAGTTCTCTGATGTGTGACATGAGAGTAATGGCTGGGTAAACATACCATCTGCCCGTGGGGATACACAGTGGTATGTCAGTGAGGACAGCCTGCAGACAGAGCAAAGACAGTGCTCATCTTCCTGGGCTATTAATTCCACTAAGGGGTTGGAAAGACTATATGTGAGTAACATTCTGCCCTAGAATACAAAATCCCCTTGCTTTTTAAAGATTAAAAAGTCAAGTGTCGAAGATATTCCACACTTTTGACAGGCCACTATAGGCACGATTTCCATTCTCAAAAACATTTCCCTTGTGGTTTTCAGTGGAAAAGTTTGAAAGGCATTCATCTAGACACGCTTGTAAGGTTTTCTTCCACCTGTGATTCTATGACCATGATTCTTTTAGAAGTTTTTCATCCTTGAGTTTTTAATTGTTAATTTTTTGCCTCTTTAAATGAATGAATTATCCAATGAATATTGCTTTATGTTGCTTTTAACTTAAAGGAAGTCCTTTTCAATTCACAAAAGAAACTTTAAAAGCAAACATCAAGGGCATTAAATATCAAATTTTGAGAGAGGGAAAAGAACCATATAAATTATTAAGTAAATGTTGTTTGGACTTTACAGCAATAATCATGGATTCTTCACTCTCTAGCTGGGTCTTGGAGCAGATATTCTGCCCTTCTGGTCAGAATTTAAATTTAAATGCATTCTTGTATTCTAAAAGCACATTTCTTTTCCCATAATGTGGAATTCAACAAATAGCTTCCAGAGGATTTTATCAAGATACTTTTAACTATAGGCAACGAAAAACTCTACTTAAAATGCTGTAAATAATAAACAGATATATAATCACACCGGAAGCCAGAAGTTGGACAGTTCTGGCTTCATTTTTCTAATATCTCAGATCTACTCTGGTCTCCATGTCACCCTTTTTCTAAAGCTAGCTCCCACCATGGTTACAAGATAATTGCCACCACTGGCCACTTAATTATAGTGGAAGAAAGGACTACTTCTTTGGCCATAGACTAAAAATCATTTCCTTTGGTCTGACTGGTTGACTTAGGTATATGCTTACTTCTGAACCATCAACACCGAGGTCACTGAGATGATCACGGAAAGAGTACGTTGTCTAGACTCAGCCTTGGATCTGGGATAGGATCGGCTTCCTCTGAGAACTATGGGCCGCATCGAGAGGGGGAGACTTGAACTAAATCATGGCTCCGTTAGGAAAGGGGAAGGGGAGGGTGGGTACTAGGAGGCAACCACGCCTATGAGGTAGATGTCCACAGAAGTGTCTAAAGATGCTTTGATGATGAGTGCTCATTTGTTCTTTACTGGTGGCAGCCAACTTCTTTGGAGTTAGCAATATCCTTGTGATCAGAAACAGAAATTTAGAAATTTCTAAATGAACGTTTTCATTTAGAAAGTTTTACGAGTTCCTACTGTTTTTCAAGAACTCAAAGCCATGGGACAGTCACATAAACAAATAGTAAGAATAATGGTGAGAATGGCCAAGAACATAGGGACGCATCTTACTGATCATACACACTTTTCATCAATATCTGCTCAGTGATCAGTCTATAGCATGGTTACCCCACTGCTGTGTTCACTGTGTGTGTCTGACACCTAACATGTTGCTTTACACATGCTGACCTTACCACACACATTTATTGAAGAAATGTTCATTGGAACCAGAATCATTAATAATTTTTGGAAGGATCATGGCGTAATAGAGACATGTATAACAGAAGTCCAGTTATGGGCATGAATAGTTGAGGTTCTGTAAGGTAAGAAGTCTGAGGGGATAAACCAATTCTTTCTCCCCTGGAGGATATTAGCATATAATGAGGGTCTTCTGATATCAAGAAAGTTCACAGACTTTAACATAATGTAATGAGTTGGGTGATATCTATGCCTTAAAAGGCTTTAAAAAAATTTTATTGAATCTGTAGCATGTGTCTAAGTGCTGTGCTAAATATAAAACTATTATAAATATAAAATTTAGCACAGAACCTAGCACATGGTACACACTCAATAAATAATGAATTAATGAATGAAAGAGCAAATAAATGGCAAGCCATCTAAACAGATTTACAGAAACATCATGATGGGATTAAATAGTTCATATCCAACTGTGCCTTCATGAATTTCTTTCTTTCTTTGCTTTAGTGGTATGGTTTGTGATAATATTAGTGCTCTATGATTTTAATGGCAAGCGTATTTCTAATAGAAAAATGTAACCGAGTGAAATGTGCTTTGACTCAATATTCCATGTTAAAAAAAAAAGTAGGTTATTCAGAGAACACAGGAATAGACTTCACACATAAAAGAACTGTCTTCTTAATGTCTGAAAGCAGATAACCTCAAGGTCTACCAATCAAATATGCATATGGACATCTAAAATCATGTAGAAGAGCTTGACAGTGTATTTGGGAAGAACTTCAAAGACCATTTAATCAAACCCTCCCTTCTTGCAGATGGAAAACATGGGACCAGACAAGCAGGGTGAGGGCATGCTACTTCAGTGCTGGTAAGTGGGAAAGGGCGAACCCAAACTCAGGTTTCTCAACTGAGTTTCAACCCTGTGGGTAAATAAAGGAGGACTGAGAGCAGCAGGCTTATTTTAAAAGTTTGATTTTAGGCAATAGCTTAGATTGGAGCCCTGGGGGTTCTTGCAAGTATTGAATAAGCGTTTATTTCACTAATGGGCCATTTGGAATAAGGAAAAAAAAAATTAAAGTAGCAATCTCCTTAGGTGGTGGAGAACATTGTTATGTGTAAAAGACTGAAGTTATTGTCAGAGGACCTGGTAACACTGACTTATAACACTGAGAATTTTAAACAAAACCGCCTCGGTGACTCCTCCTGAAGTGCATGGTGGCGTAAGGACTTTGCTGACCTTGAGGAAGGAAGCATGCCTTTGAAATGCTGCTTTAGGCGCCTGTGTTAAGGAGTCTATCAGTTTCCTTCTTAGAATACCTGTTATCATTGTTCCAATATTAAAATGTCTAATACTTTTAGTCAGTTTATTCATTCATAATTCCTACCTTCGTGCTGTTTATTCATATAGTTCAGAAAATTTCTCAGACAGATTTAACTATAATCCATATGGTTTTAGGACATCCAGGACATCCTGTCATTCCTTACCCTCTCTAATGACCCAGACAAATGAAACCTCAGTGTACATTCATTCACTCTACTTTGTGATATAAGAAGGATATTGCATTATCCTTCCCATAGGCCATGCATACTTCCTTTTTCAAAGTAATTATTTCCTGGAGTGTCGTTCCCGACCAAACTGATGTTAACTTTGGGTACTTTGCATTGGCTTTGGTGGTCTGTCCTAAACCCATTTCATTGATACTGTTACATTTTGTGTCACTTGGGGCATCACTGTGTTCCTATAGATCTTTACTTAGCTTTTTTTTTTTTTTTAATTTGACTTTACAATACTCTATTGGGTTTGCCATACATCGATTAACATCTCTGCTTTTGTGTATGGGATGGTGATTTAAAAATTCTTCTGGCATGGTTTCTTTAACTCATAGCATTCTGTGGATTTATTTACTTACCTTCCCAAGTGCCCTAAACCTGTTAGAAAAGTAAGAGTCTCACCATTTCTTTTAAAATAATGTCAGTTATAGTAGAATTTACTTATATTTTGAAGGGGAACAGTTGTATTAACTTTTATACAGCTTCTCTTCTGAGCTGGCATCATTTGCTTTGTGATATGTCTCAGCGTTCTCTCAGTTCAATATGTTGCTGCTGCTGCTAAGTCGCTTCAGTCGTGTCCGACTTTTAGCGGACTGCAGCCCACCAGGCTCCTCCGTCCATTTTCCAGGCAAGAGTACTGGAGTGGGGTGCCATCGCCTTCTCCAGGTCAATGTGTTAGGTAGTTAGAATAGGAAACAGGAGTCCAGAATGGTGGTGGCTCAAAGACAAGGAAGAGAAAAGCCTGCAAAAATAGAACAAAGGAAGGTCGGAGGACCGGAGTGAGGACCTCAGAGAGAACAAACAACACCCCTGGCTAGCCCAGTTTACACGAGACAGACCCAGGGGAGGAAAAGACATATATAAAAGGGGAGCCGGAACAGCCGGGGCTCTCTGTCTCTCTCTCCTGCGTGCTGGGGCGCTCTTCTCTTCGCATCTTTGGGTCGACATGCCCTCACGCCTTGAGGATGGATTTTCCTGCTATTATATAAATAAAATAGAGCTGTAACACGGAGCTGTAACACTGATTTGTCTAAGAGCTATAACACGGTCTGTTCAAGACCTGAGAGCTATAACACAGTCTGTCCAAGACCCGACAGCTGTGCCACGCCGCGGACTTTAATGTCCGTCACCCCAAATCTTTGTTGTGAAGACACAGAACCAAGGAGCATGCACTCGCCTGACAAGGACAAGGTAACCGTTTTCTCTTTTTAAATCGCTTTGACAAGAGGCGAACCTTGTTCACATAAATGCCCTATCATTTTGTTTTTGGCCACACCACTAGGCACATGGGATCTTAGTTCCCTGACCAGGGATCGAACATATGGCCTGCAGTGGGAACGGTGGGAGCTCAGAGTCTTAACCACTGGATCGCCAGGATCGTCCCAAGATCACTGTTTAAATCAGCCAAGCACATCTTCATATCGTCAGATGAATATTTTCTCCTTGGTTCTGTCTCGTCCCAACAAAAATTTGAAGCTACGGACTTTAGAGCCCTCGGCGTGTCATAGCTCTCGGACAGACTGTGTTATAGCTCTCAGGTCTCGAACAGACCGTGTTATAGCTCTTAGATAGATCAGTGTTACAGCTCCTTGTTACAGCTCTATTTTATTTAGAAAATAGCAGAAAAATCCATCCTTGAGGCATGAGGGCATATCGACCCAAAGACACGAAGAGAAGAGAGTGGGGGAGCGTGCCAGCGCCCGGGAGAGAGAGAGATCCCGGCCTTTTACCTCCTCTTTTATATTTGTTTTTCCTCCCTCTAGGCCTGCCCTATGTAATTTGGGCGAGCCAGGAGTGTTTGTTCTACCTGAGGTCCTCACTCCGGTCCTCAGATCTTCCTTGGTTCTATTTTTGCGGGCTTTTCCCTTGCTTATCTTTTAGGCACTGCCGTTCTGGACTCCTGTTTCCTATTTTAACTACCTAACAATACCAAGTCTGTCACCTAGAAAAAGGCAAAAGAAATCAGAAAATGTGATCGTCTCTGTTGGCTCATGGTGCACCTCTGGATAAGTTACACCGACATATGTGTATAACTTTACCTGTAATACGGGCTCAATTTATTTTCCAGGGATTTTCCCTAGATTTTAAATGGAATTTTTTCAATGGATAGTTCATTCAGCAAGCGTTTATTATGTGCCTCCAGTTTATCAGGCTCTTTACCTTGTGGGGACTGTGACAGATAGACTTAATTACAGTAGGAACTGACGTTTCGGTGCTTTCTAGGTTCCAGGCGTCAGCATGCAAAACATTTATCTCCTTTAATCCTTTCAAAAGCTCATGAACTATAGATATAATTGCTTCCATTTTATAAATGAGTTGAAGCTTAGGCAGGGTAAGTAATCTCCCCAAGGTTTCTCAGAGAGTGGACAGGGTTCCAACCTGGTCTTTCTGCATCCAGAGTCTGGCCTCTTAACCCATACTGACTCAGAAGTAAGAGGGGGTTTATGAATTTCATGGAGGGAGCTGTGTTGGCCCTTATCTGATGATTTCTACATTTCTTTTCTCCTAAAGTAGAAGGTGAGATTGTCTGTTTGGATTCAAAAGAGGATGGAGGTTTGTGGAAAGCTGAAGTGACTTGGAAGAACTCTTGTTCAGTTGGAAAGTCAGATGACGGTAGGAACTGAGTAGTGTGGCGGGCATTTCTGAGGAATCAGTCGATATCACGAAGCATGAGCTAGTGGTGGTCTCAATCAGCCAAATAATGTACAGTGTTGCAAGACAAATTTCTTTAAAAAGGAGTCAAATAACTTCTAATGACTGTATTGAGATAGTTTCAGCTGCCAGTCGTAGAGACCTGAGATACTAGTAACTTTAGAGGTTCATTTTTTTTCTTATGCAAAAGAAATCTTAAGGTCAGTAGTCAAGGACTTCTATGACACACACACACACACACACACACACACACACACACAATCACACACAATCATCAAGTGGCTCAACTGTTTCTATTATTTTGTTCCGTTCTTCTTAGGCCAGGCTTTCCATTTTCAAGGTCACCTCCATTCACAAGATAGCTGCTGGAGTTCTGGCCATCATGTCCACCTTCCAGAGAGCAGGAGGGAGAAAGGTGAAGGCTGTCAGCCCTTTGAATAGCATTTTCCAGAAGCTTGTCAATGACATTTGTTCAAATCTTTATATTTTCCTTCATACAAGAGAGTTTGGGAATTATAGATTTTTTAAAACTCAGTTACATTGCCACCCATAACAATATGGCAGCCTGCTTTTAAAGAAAAACAAAGAAAAGAGGTATGTTGAGAACAACTGCAGTCGCTGCAACACTTTTCTATTCCCAAACCTTGTGTTGTACACTCAACATTTGGAAACTTGAGATGAAAATTAGACATCAGATAGGTACATTGTGAAATTCTCTCACAAGTTTAGAATGTAAATAGCTGCTATTGTTTTTTATTTTAATATGACACAAGACCATTGAGTCATGATTTTATAGAGGAGAAAAAGGAGCAAAAGAAATGAATGCTTCCTCCTTCCCCCCCCTCCTCCCCCCCAGTACAAGCTTAGCACTATGTAAATTGTTCTAGGGTTACTGATGTATTGCAGAGGCAGGGAATCTGGGCATATTAAAAAAGTGGTTACTGCTGATTGTTCTGTGTATTTATTAGTTGGTCTTTTACATTCTTTCCCAAAGAGAATTTCACAGTCCTTGGTTCTTCTTATAAACAGTTGGTTTCCAAATGAAATATAAACTAGCTACATCCTTTCTAAAAAGATAGGGGAAAGTAAACACTTTTGAAATGAACACAGTTTGTTTATTTCAGATTAATACTTTTCCGTACTTCTGTTCTTGGAAGCAGTGGTCCTTTTTCTAATTCTCTTCTCTTTTAAATGGCAGGCAAGTGGAAAAATTAGCAGGAGCCTCTGTAGCTACTTGATAGTGACAAGGGGAAGAAACTAAAGATAATCTGAAATCATAAGGACCTGTTGAAGAGAGCTGAGGAAAACATAATCCCTTTAGATCTCTAGAACTGATCCTTCGAATGTTGAAATGCCTCCAGATTGAGCTTCTGGTCTCTCTGTCTAGTTTCAAGCAGGTTCAGATTGATAATTTGCATTTTCAGTCCTCGTTATCTCCTGCCCCGAAGAGGACAAACAGGCAATGAGGTGTGATTAGAGGTGGGAGGCGCCCAGGGGGTCTGCAGTGTGTGCACACAGGGCAGGTCAGTAGCACTTGGAGACAGCAGTGCACAGGGCCTGGGGGTGAGCAAGTAGGTTTAGGCAGGAGTTAGAAATGAAAATGGGAAGGAACTGCTCAGAAGCCTGGCTGGAAGGCAGCCCAGGTTCCTTCAGATGGTCTTTCTGGGACTGTTTTGTTCTTATGTATCAATGCATCAATAACCAGGGGCCCAGAGCCAGAAGCTAGGAGCAGTCCCCTTTGTCAGTCTTGTGTGTGAAGTCTTGCATGGGGCTATAGGCAGCTGACACCTCCTGGATTTATGGGAAACGGTCTTCCTGGATATTTTGCCTGTCTTTCAGGATGACATATCAGGTGGGAGGCTCTGGTAGTGTTTTCTTTGCTCTTATAAATGGTTGTATGAGCTGAAAGACTTCCGAATTCATCTCTCGTTTCCCTCAGGGTGGCAAGTGATGTCTCATGATTGGTAGCGAAGGCACACATGTCACCTGCCTTTCATGGTAACATCAGGGCATCTCATTCCCCTTAGTTTCCTGTCAATCTGGGTGCTGGTGGTCAGAGGCTGGGTTGTGCCATACCAAATGAAAGGGGATGATAGGAAGCATCCCCGCCCCAAGTAACAGTATGCCACAAAGCATTCCGAGGAGTCCTTTTGTGCCTTATGCCACATGAATGGAGCCCACTGTTGAATTCCCATTGTTTGATGATGGGACAGGGGTGTTGGAGAGGTAGAAACTGTTAAACCCAGAATAAGCAGGAGTCTCAGCAGGGGAGCAGGTAACCCTCATCGACGCTGATAAGCTGTGAAGAGGCTATTCATGCCCACCAATGAGTAAAATATTTATGAATTAAGATAACTTTTTTGCCCTGAAACCATGAATATACTGAGTAATCAGTGATAGGGAGATGATTCTGAACTAGACACCAACAGGTCTTCTTAGTCTTTGAGTTTATTCCATTGTTTCCCAAAAGGGACTTTTCACTCAGGACAAATTTCCTTGGTATCTCTGAGAGTCACCAGATGGTGCTGAGTGCCTTTTGAGCTTTTGGGACACGGATGTAACATGTGCCTTGTTACTGTGGTTGTGGGTTTTTCTTTAGTTAATTCAGCTACTTGGGGAGAGAGAGGTTTGGGTGTAATCAAGTGATCCTACTGTGGCAGGAGAAGGGCCAGGGGTGAATGCGCAGGGGTGATGACAGTCGTGGGCTGGGAGACATGAAGCCGGGTAAACAGGAGAGTGGGGACGCCAGAGAGGTGAAGAGTAAATTACTGACATCCTGCATTAATATAGATGGAGGAGAACTTGCGTTGACAGTTCCAGGACAACTGAAACATGAATATTTAATCTAGGTCAATTAAAATTTGGCATTTTGGGGTCTTCCCTGGTGGTCCAGGGGTTAAGACTCTGAGCTCCCAATGCAGAGGGCCTGGGTTTGATCCCGGGTAAGGAAACTAGATCACATATGCTGCAGCAAAGATCCTGAGTGCTGCAACTGAGACCCGGTACAGCCAAATATATAAAAAGGAAATAAATTTTGAAAAATTTTGGCATTTTGGGATAATTTAATTTTTCTCTTGCTTCATCCTAATTTTTGATAATCTTTATGGGCTTTATAATTCAAATTGATTTATAATTGCCAAAATTAAATGTACCACCAAATAACCTATTTATATAAAATTTCTTTATATATCTATAAAATATCTCCATTGGATTTATATTACTGATAATTGTTTGCTCATCCAATATTTCTGGTTAATTGGCATTATTTGAGTAAGTTCTCCAAGGCACAAATAAATATTTTCACCCAGAAATATTTTACCTTTACCAAGGTAGATTTTACTTAAGATGTTTTTGTATATAAGACTTAAAAAAAACTGTTAATAGTTCCTTAACACATCCAGTCTTTTTCCTTATTTTAATGTCTACTGCCTCCTCCATCCTAGTCTGGTGGAGAGGTACATCAATATTATACACGGTGACACATATTTCTGGTTTACTTCCTGTCCTTATCCTCTCATTGGAATGAATAATTGAGGTAATTCTCTGAGGGTAAAATCAAGCCCCAGACCAAATTCTTGCTTCATCACACTGGTGTCATTGAAGTGCCTCCCTTTATATTATTAGGAAACAGACAACAGTCTATTACGTAAGCCAGAATAAAGGAGAATGAGCTAAGAAGTGTAGACAAGTTCCTGTGCAGTCTAGAAAAGAAAAGGGAGTTGCAGAGAGAAAATCTGCAGTTTTTCTCTAGAGCTACCCAGAGGGCAGGTGTTCTGCTTATTAATGAGTTATCCTGCTCTTTCTACAGAAATATATCCCCAAGGTAGAGAGGGCTCCACCGCTCAGCTCAGCTTCCCTAAGGAATATCATAATCTGTGCTCTCTTCTGTTCTCACCAGGCCAACTGCCAGTTGCTAACTTGGCTTTCAAGTGAACACCCCCCCCCCCCCCCCCCCCCCCCCCCCCCCACCCCCCACCCCACACCCCCCCCCCNCTTCCCTAAGGAATATCATAATCTGTGCTCTCTTCTGTTCTCACCAGGCCAACTGCCAGTTGCTAACTTGGCTTTCAAGTGAACACCCCCCCCCCACCACCCCCCAGCAAAGACCTGTTCCATAGACAGATGTCTCTAGTTCTTGGGTCAAATGATATCTTACACTTAATAGTTGATGATTTAGGATTTAAATGGGTTTCTTTCTCATTAGATTCATGTGAATCCATTCCATTATATACATTACAGCATGGGGGAGCCAAACAAAGCTGCTTTTCTGAAACTGTAAAAAGTCAGATCATGAATCATAGTGATGACAAAGGTTCAGCCCCTAGTGAGCCTGAAGCTCAAATAACCGTCTGGCTTCACCCATTTATGAACTATTCATGATGGATGTTCAATATTTGTGGTTTATTTTTTTGTATACATTGTGAGGTTGTTATAAGGCTCTAAATGCTTAAATGATAAGATTCTGTGACATTTGTATTAATTTGTTCATGTATTTTTACTCTCCAGTTTACATTTTTATAAAATGTCTTTACCTTATATCTTTAATGATATCCTGGAAGCTTGGAGACAAGTTTCCAAATGAAGATTGGTATTTAAATCTAGGCTTAACACTTTCTTTTAGTTTATCTTGAGGATATCACTACTTTATCGTGAGAGTCAGCTAACATAAAGAATATGGAACTTTATAAATATAAGAAAGGANATCCTGGAAGCTTGGAGACAAGTTTCCAAATGAAGATTGGTATTTAAATCTAGGCTTAACACTTTCTTTTAGTTTATCTTGAGGATATCACTACTTTATCGTGAGAGTCAGCTAACATAAAGAATATGGAACTTTATAAATATAAGAAAGGAAAGATCATTTTTCTCCTTGAGAAGAAAACTTATTGGTGCTGACAAGGTTTTTCTGAATAATTTAGAATAACTGTTGTTTGGAAACATTTCAGTCCTCCAAAACTCCAAAATTTGGGAGAATTGGGGGAAAATATATCAATAACGTCAGATATGCAGATGACACCACCCTTATGGCAGAAAGTGAAGAAGAACTAAAGAGCCTCTTGATGAAAGTGAAAGAGGAGAGTGAAAAAGTTGGCTTAAAGCTCAACATTCAGAAAATGAAGATCATGGATCAAGCACAAGCTGGAATCAAGATTTCNAACAGAGGATGAGATGGTTGGATGGCATCACCGACTCGATGGACATGGATTTGGGTGGACTCTGTGCTATGGTTCATGGGGTTGCAAAGAGTCAGACATGACTGAGTGAGTGAACTCAACTGAACAGAATAAAAGGTAGCATTCGTGGGACATCATTGTTTGGTCTGATGATTAATTTTATGTCAATTTGTATGGGTGACCATACAATTTGTATGGCCACCAGGGTGCCCAGATATCTGGTCAAGCGTGAATCTGGATGGTTCTGTGATGGTGTTTTGGCTTAGGTTAGCATTTAAATCCATAGACTGAGTAAAACAGACTGCCTTCCCTACTCTGGGTGGGCTGCATCAAATCAGTTGAGGGCCTGAATAGAAAAAATGGTCAATCCTCCCATGAGTATGAGTAAGAAAGAATTCATCCTGCTTGACTGTCCTTGACGTGGAAGGTGGGTTTTTCCCTTTCTTCAGGCTCAGACTGAGGGTGGAAACTTTGGATGTTCTTCTTGCATCTTGAGCCTAGTGGCCTTTTGGCCTGGAGCTGTACCCTTGATTCTCCTGGTTTTCAGGTCTTTGGACTCAGACTAGAACTACACCATCAGCTCTCCCAGGTCTGCAGCTTGATGACTCACCTCAGGTCTTGTGACTAACACTATAACTGTGTTAGCCAATTACTTGTCACAGGTTTTTTTCTGTCTATGGTGGGGTCTATCTGTCTGTGCACATCCTTTTTGTTTTGTTTCTCTGGAGAACCCTGACTGATACAGTTAAATTAAGTAGTTTTGATTCAGACATATAAAGAGAGAGATGAGTAATTATTTTGAAAATTACAAACACCAGAGGGAACATTATATAAAATGACTTAATTTGTCCAGTTTAATGTTTCCTAGAATATCTGATTTAAGAAGAATTATTCTGAGAAAACAGGGGAAATTGAAATGATGTATTAAATGTGGCTCAGAACATTTTTTAAAATGTCTTGTGATTGAAATTAATGCAGTAAATTTCCCCTCTGGCAAATTTTAGGTGTTGGATAAATAATGATTAAAGCGGTGCACTTGGCATGTGATAAAGGAAATCATGTCTTTACCTTACATTTATCAATTAATGTCATATTTTAATTATCATGAAAATATACAATTATAAACCCTGATTTATGCTCAATAGGCATCATGGCATAGTTTTACCATAAGCANAGCGGTGCACTTGGCATGTGATAAAGGAAATCATGTCTTTACCTTACATTTATCAATTAATGTCATATTTTAATTATCATGAAAATATACAATTATAAACCCTGATTTATGCTCAATAGGCATCATGGCATAGTTTTACCATAAGCAATTAAGAGTAGATCCTATTTGATGATATTTTTTAACTCTCCTGTTACTCAACAGTTCTTTTCTGGAGTAAGGAAAGTGCCTTCACAATATTGGGAAACTCTTTGCTTTGCAGGAGGTACTGTATTTGAAACCATGTGTTAGGAAAGCATAGAGATTATTGGTTACTGAGCTTTGTCGTTTTTATAATTGATCAGAATGGCAACATATGACTGTGTCATGAATTAGGGCTATGCTGATAAAGTATAGAAAGGTTAAAAATAAGCGTAAATAAAACATGAGATGAACTCAAAAGTATTCTTTAAATATATGGGATGCAATTTGAAGATTATTGTAGACTCCCAGAAATCCCTCTCTGCATTAAAATTTGTAAATCCTCTAGACATGTTTCATATCTCTTGAAAATATATCTTGAAACTTGGAACATTTGTAAGGAAAATATACTTTCTAGCTTTAACCAAACAAACAAACCAAAGCCTATGCTGATGTATTTTATAAAGATATATTCCTAGTGCTATGTGCTATCTTCCTATCTTGTGCTGAACAGAGTTAACTTTAACACAGCAAAGGTGATATAAATGATCTCTTCACAATATCAGGCCACCATGTAAAGTAAATACCATTTGATCCTAGGCCAAAGGGCGTGTAGAAGAAACTCTATTAAATGTTAAGATTGTTTTCTTTACCCAAATCTTCATTTCCTAGATTTTCTTGACTGAATTTTTCTGATGGTGCCTCCCTTGACATTTTTGTAAAATGAAAGAAATAAAGATTTTTAAGCACTCTATTTTTTTTTTAATTGCCTAAGAAACTTGTTGGAATGTGAGATTTTGAAGTATGTGCATTTTTGCCTGTTAAAAAACATAACGCTTTTACTTTTTGTTTGAAGGTGAGATATTTTAAACATGAAAGGCACTTTATGGTACACGGGCAGCTTCCAAGGGGGGTTGCTAGAAGGTGCTGTGACTGTTGTCTGTACAAAATCAGTACCCTCCGGGGGACGTGAGCTCTACATGCTTCGACCTGATTAGGTCTAAACTGTGTGTGGGTGGAGGGGAGCGTGAACACAAAGATGCTGGCTCTCAAATTCTCCAAATAGGGACATCCCAGACCCTGAGAGGGCAGCCATACAAATACCCCTTTGTCATTTGTGGGGGTCATGTCCTAAAACATCACATAAGACACTTTGTCTTTCAGTTGTGAATTTAANTGAACACAAAGATGCTGGCTCTCAAATTCTCCAAATAGGGACATCCCAGACCCTGAGAGGGCAGCCATACAAATACCCCTTTGTCATTTGTGGGGGTCATGTCCTAAAACATCACATAAGACACTTTGTCTTTCAGTTGTGAATTTAAAAGATCATTTCACTTACCATTTTCCTTTTTTATGAGGCTTTCTTATAACATGGTTTAATAGGTAGAGTGGGGCTGAGCATCCTCAGTGCTCAGAGGGGCCACACCATGCACTCTTCTGAGCATGTGCACACACACGTGCTTGTGTGCACGTGCCTGGGGTGCCATGGTGTTCAGCCAAAGCTCAGTAGGTCCCCAACCACCTACCCTTCCTGCCTACCCTCAAGTATTTGCCAGGTGCCTTCTGGCAACATTGATCCTTCGCACAGGGCTTCTGTGGGAAGAGTGTTCTGTATCCTTCTTCGCACTTTGTTCCCAGTTTTTGTTGTTTCTGCTTTTGGCCATCCCAGGAGACTTGTAGGCTCTCAGTTCCCCTGACCAAGGATCAAACCAGCAGCCTTTGCATCGGAAGCACTGAGTCTTAAGCGCTGGGTGGCCAGGGAATCCCTGCTTCCAGTTTTGACTGAGTGTTAATAGGTGCAGGACCACCTGAGGGGAGACGGGCTTAGACTTGGTCTCCCCCTCTGTGCCAAGCCCAGTGTCTGGCCCACACCAGACCCGCTAGTTTTGTTTGTGGAGCAGCCTGAAAAGTCAGGCTTGCAGCTTGGCTCGCTTATTATCCAGCATGCACATCAACCCCACCCTCATTCATCCCGTTTAACATCTTCATTCACTGAAAACCCCATACGAAGAAGCTTCTCAGTTGGGAGATCTCGGGCACCTGCCTGGTTGGCACACAGTGCCAGGATGAGAGCTGTATCCAGGCTGCTCTGTGCTGTTTAATGCCCACCCACATCCCAGGCCTGCAGAGAACATGGGCTCTGCATGATCTCACCCTTTTTCTGTCTCACTCCCCTTTGCCACAACAGACTTTTTGTTTTTCTTTCCAAGAGCTAGCTGTCTTCTTGTCTAGACAACCCCCCTCTTCCATCTCCAGATGGCTTTGTCTGGAAAATCCATACACTTTCTCACTAGAGCTCCTTCCTTGAGACGCACAGGCAATTAAGCTAGTCTGATTCTCAGGGTGTTACTCCAGTTAGTAAGCCTTTGCCAAATAAGTAAGATTTTGCCAAAAAGAAAATGACAGTATTTTTTCTCAATCAGTGAATTTCTTTAGGATGTTTATTCCTTTCAGTGGCCAAGACAGTTTACTTGGAACATGTCAGGATGGGCATCTCAAAGGCAAGGTACTGGTCTTGTTCCAATGGGACTTCATGTAGAGGGCTTGGAATTTAGGAAATGAATTTCCTGAAGATGGAGCAAATTGGGAGATACAAACTGGGACATCCAGAGGCATGCTTTATGTCTCTCATAAAATAGGGAGGCTTGTTTTCTTTCTCAGCTTTAATCTGATTTTGATTTAGCTTTCTGATTAGAGCCACCTTCAGAGCCCTCGTGTTTGTTTTTCTCAAGCCAAGGTGCATGCAGGTTCCTCGGCTTTCAGATCGTGGGGTCATGATCATTATGCAGTCTGTGATCCACCAAACTTCTCATGGAGGAGAAGTTGGGCTGGGCAGCCCTCTCCAAGGGCAGTTTTTAATACAGACACGTCTTACACACTGTGATATGATATGCCAACTGATCAATGATGCTGTAACAGATCCCAAGATTTTCTAATGATTTGCTTTTTTATTTAGATTCTGATTTATGCCTATGATACTGCTAATTGCTTTATGATGTTGTTTCTTGGGTAGGAGAAAAAGAGTAAGATAGAAACAAGTAGAACATGAGTTCCCAATCCTCTGTGGTTATTACTGTTGTACCAGTAAAAGTTTTGATAATTGCCTGGTATATTAATGTCTACATCACAATTATTAGCAGAACAGCGGGAAAGATGATGATGCAAGTGATATTTGCAAAAACATGATTTATACTCATTACAGTTTAAAAATCTGTAAGTTCTATGTGATTTGAAAAAACAATGTATTTTTTATGTTTATTCTTCAATAATGTATGCGTTTAATTAACTTACCTGTAGAATAGCTTTGGGAAAATAACCTCACATTCAGTCAATATGTATTTTGAAATAGTAGTAACTATTCATTTTCTCCTACATAAAATGGCAAAATTTTGAGGTCTTGAAAATTGCAGTTTCTTGACCCATATGCTTATAAAATACTTTTATAAATACCATAGCAAAAATTCTATCATACTCTCAGTTTATTTTATCAGATTTGGTTTTGTCAAAAATAGGTTGAGTTTTGGGAATATGTCATATGTGAACTTCATCTGTTGAATGTGGTGTGAAGAAAATAAAGGTCAAGAATTGTTTCTAGACATAATAAATTTAATCAATCAAAAGGAAAATGCCTGTTCAAGAATATTTATAACCTTTACCAGTATTGTTAAAAACAAACAAAGAAATCCCAAAAGAACTAAGTAGTGAAGAAGGATTTAGCTTATCATGCCTGAAGCCAGCATTATTGATTATTTGCCTCCCACAGTCATTGAGATAGATATCATAGATCAAATTAAAAGCACTTACAATCCCAGAATTTGCTATTTGCACAATGAGAAAAATGGTTAAAATTTAGAGATAAAGAAAAGATCTCCTTATTTCTAATAGTGTCCTTCTGGAGTCCATAAGCCATTCCTCATTGGTTAAACAGAGGTGGCAGTAATAATACCAGTCTCTTAGGATTGTTATGAGAATTTAGTGACTTAACATGAGTGTACCATGACATAAAGCACATAAGTATTGGCTATTATCATTATCACACCCAGCCTGATGATGATTCTTCAAAACCAATATTTATCTTTCTTTTTAAAATTGAAGTATAGTTTATTTACAATGTTATATTAATTTCTATGGTATAGCAAAGTGATTCAGTTATACATTCTTTCTAATGTTATTTTCCATTATGGGTTATCTCAGGATATTGAATATAGTTCCCTGTGCTATACAGTAGGACCTTGTCGTTTATCCGTTCTATGTATAATAGTTTGTGCCTGCTAACCCCAAACTCCCAATCCGTCCCTCCTCCACCTTTCCAACCCTTGGCAACCATAAGTCTGTTCTCTATGTCTGTTAGTCTGTTTCTGCTTCAAAAGTGAAAGTGAAAGTGAAGTCGTGTCCGACTCTTTGCGACCCATGTACTGTAGCCCACCAAGCTCCTCCGTCCATGGGATTCTCCAGGCAAGAATACTGGAGTGGGTTGCCATTTCCTTCTCCAAGCCAGTATTTAAATGCTTTTTTTGATGACAAGAATGAAAAGAGATTATCTGCTTAGTAGACTAGATTTCAATATCAATTGATATGTTTTGATTTAGTTGCTAAGTCGTGTCTGACTGTTTCACACCCTCATGGACTGTAGCCTGCCAGGCTCCTAGGTCTGTGGGATTTCCCAAGCAAGATTACTAGAGTGGGTTGCCATTTCCTTCTTCAGGGGATCTTCCCAACCCAGGGATCGAACCAGTGTCTCCTGTATTGTTGGATGGGTTCTTTACCACTGAGCCACCAGGGGAGTTCATTCTCCATTAAAACACCCTCACTAAATGGCATTAATACTATGCTGTCAAATTTTACACATCTATGTAATACATGAAATTATTGGGATTGTTTTCCAGCCTTTTACTGTGTATTTTTGTTGAAGACGTGGTATTACTAAGTGTTCCTTGTTTAAATTTCCTTGATTAGTACATCTTGATAAACTCTAGAATTTAGTAGTAAAAATGTTTGTTTTTTTCCTTAAAAAAAATCCCTTGAATATTTGATCTTATTAGAAGCATCAAGTATAATTAAGTATTCTTTCATGTTTTCCTTTTTGCCCAGACTGCTAGAAAGATCAAAGTCAAATTTAATACACACCATAGTAATATCTACATGTGCTTTTTAAAATTTAAACAGGCCTATATACTAGTTCAATTCCCTTGGAAGCAGGTGGTACTTAATTTTCATGTTAACAGTGAAAGATACTTCTTATGCAGCCTGTGTTCACAGAAAATTTATCTTCAAAATGTTTTAACTGATAAAGTTTTTCATGGAAGTAAAGTTATGTGTGTGTTAGATTTCACACTGGCCTTCAAAGCTTAATTCATTAGCTAGCAAAATTATCACGCACAGAGATTGAAGTTAAAAAGAGAAAGAAATACCGAAATGCTTTATAAAATTACATATGTAAAACAGTTTGGAATTTTTTTTTAAAGCATGATGATTTTCTAAAGGTTTCAATAGTTAAAAATTAATTGAAAATAAAAGTAAAATTTTAATGAAAAATAGATTCTGGCTATGAAATCTACAAAAGTAGGTAATATTACTTTCTTGTTTGTTGTAGATTGATCTTCTAGATTACTTCTTGGTATAGGTTTATTTGGTGAAAATCCAAGACATAGTTATCTCAAGCAGCGGAGCTCAGATGCTCATGAAGGCATTGATGGGAACTGTTGGTAGTCTTATGTTCATTCTGCTTTTCAACGGCATATTGAGCTATGCATTTTAATGATGGCCAATACCTTAAACGTGTCATGTGTTGTAACTTAACATCAGTAAACCATTTTAATGTATGTTCTTACATGTTTTTTGTCACGCTGTTCAGTTCAGTTCAGTTGCTCAGTCGTGTAGATTTCCATTAATTTTGAAAGTTAATTATTAAGAAAAATGAGTGTTCACAGTCTGCAGTCACATTTTATTATGTCTAATTTCAGTTTACATATTTTTTCTTGTTCCATGATAGTACCAGGACCATTCTTAAAACTATCCCCCAGAAAACAAAGTTTTCACATAGAGAAAATTGATTTCATCGAGTCCTCATTCTCCCCAAATTCTCTCCCTTTTTTTCACATGAAGCTATAATACAGTTGGTATAAATGGAGGCTGTATACCTAGAGAGCAGAGTCCAGAAAAGGGAATGATGACTGAACTCAAATCTTTAAAGGCAATTTTGTGGAAAAGGTTAACAGACCCACCTATGTAGACAGAGAGAGAACTAGAGCTGATGGATTGAAGCCACAGGAACATAGATTTCAACCCTAAAGAGGAAAATTGCTAATAATTACAAGTGTTAAAAATAGAATTGGCTACCTTGTAGAATTACCCACCACTGGATATATCTAAGCAGAGTTTCAAAGTCAATTGCCAAATGTTATGGCATCTGTTTAGTTTAATCTCAATGTCCCCTGTTTTTCCCCTTCATAGTACCCAGTCACATTCCGCCCCGATTTTTGCATCCTTTGTCTATCTTCCCATCTCCAGGAAGAACTTCTGGGGGACAGCAACCATGTGCAACTTATTTTTGTGTCTCCATGCCTTAGCACAGTGCCTGTCACAGAGATGCTTAACAGATGTTTATTGAATGGATGAATGCATGAATAGATGCAGTTTGAAATAAAATTTTTAAACTTTTTTTTACAAGCTGCAGAACTGGTCCTTCAGGTTGAAGTCTGACATGTGAAAGAGATAAAAAATGTTGCTGCTCTGGTTAAGTGGAGCTGGAGACCAAACAACCACTTAGTTCTTGAAGCTTCTCTGAAGAATACAGTTTAAGAATCACTGATCTTGAAAGTTAAACTTAGAAGATTTCTTTGGTTTACTTTTGGATCTCTAGGTCTGTGATTCTCAGTCTCTTTATTTCAAGTTTAATGTCTTTCATTTTCACACTTTTTCTTGCCCTCAGAATATTTCCTGAGATTAAAAGCCAGATGCTAAATAGGAGAGGCCTATGTTGGTGTTTACCCTCAGACACAATTTTATAGGTTCTTTAGGTGGAAAGAATGTAGGGTGCATTCCACAGTTCTTGCTGGAACATTTTTTGCAATGGGCTTTTGGTTTTCCTGTCTTGGGTTCTCAGTGTTCTGGCTTCTGGCTCTGAGACTGGTTGAACTGGAAGTTTTATAAGCCCATGGTCATTACCAAAATATGAAATTACACTTGATAAAAGCCAGGAGAAGAAAGGAAAGGGAAGATCCAATCCTGAAGAGGAAAACAGGTGTCTGGATGGCCCTCAGCCCTGCTTCCTCTTCAGGCAGAGAGAGAGTGAGAACTGGGGGTTAGGGCTGGTGATGGATCTGTCAGCAAACTGGCCAAGAAGACAGAGGAAACAAGGCTAATGAATGGCAAGAACAAGTGGGAGAGCTGGATCCTTGGCCTGAGTATTGCTTTCGAGCAAGAGAGATTCATAATTCAGGTGCTTCTTTGCTTGGAACTCCATGTACTACCTGAATTGGTCATACTAATGGTGCTCTTCGGCCTTGACCGCACATTGAAAGAGTGCTTTGGGAACTTCCCCGGTGGTGCAGCGGTTAAGACTTTCACCTTCCAGAGAGGAGGTACGGGTTTGATCCCTCGTCAGAGAACTAAGATCCCATGTGCCTCACGGCCAGAAAAGCAAAATATAAAACAGAAGCAATATTGTAACAAATTCAATGAAGACTAAAAGTGGTCCACATTAAAATCATCTTTTTTGAAAAAAGAAGACTTATTAAATTGCTGGCGAGAGATTATGTTTTGCTTGGGTGATATGAGAAGTTGAAGTGGTGGAGATGAGATATTTTGGATGCTAGCTGTTTATGGAAAGTCTTTGATCCCATTTTCAGGAGATTTGACGCTTATGGAAATAGCTTAGAACCATTTTATTATTTTTGGTCAGGTAACTAGAGATGATAGTTTACATTAGAACAGACGGTCTGGAGTAAAGAGAAAGAGAAGGTAGGGGAGGGGATAAAAAGAAAGAAAGGGAGCCAAAAAATGTTTGAAAGAACACTTTAACCTTGTTCCCACAAACTCTGTTGCCACCTCCATGATAGTAGTTCTCTCATATATTACTTGCATGTTCCAAAAAATGCATTCGGTAGGCACTCAACATGTCCTAAGTGGGTTTAAGAAAGGATGAAGAGTAGGGTGCAGAGACAGAACTGACTGCTGGCAACAAGGTTGAGGGCCATGTGAGCCTTCAACCTTGCCCATGTGAGCTGATGCTGAAACATCCCTGTTGAGCTGTTCTGTAAACACCATTTTAGGTTGAAACCAATTTTGCATATGGAATAGTTTTCAAAATCCTTATCAGTACTGAGCAGGTGAATGCCCCATTTGTTGAACCAACCTGGATTTAGCATTCACAGCAAGCTACGTGCACCCTGTCATCTCTCTGTCCCCCCGCAGGTGACCTCCTCTCCAACTTCACAGAGGACACTGGAAGGGTGTGGCAGCTGGTGTGAGAGAGGTCATTTGAAGTGGAGTTGAGGAAGTAGCAGAAGCTAAGGCATCAGCGTGTACCGACAGGCAAAGTAGTCAAGTAGAGAAAGGAATATGAACATGGACTGAGAGAAGGAATGAAGGAAAGCAGATTAAAAACAGCAAGTTAGCAAAAACAAATTTTTTAATAGAAATCCGTGGACAGTATTAGCAAACAATTAAAAGAAAGGGAAATAGCAAAAATATCAAGGAATGTGCTAAAAAGGAAGAAGGATGTTTGGTGCTGGGCTCTAAGTTAGCACCTGTGATGAATGACGTTTAAAGTTATCAACTCCATTGAGGGGCAGAGGCAGTCTTGCAGGTGCTACAGACTTCCCTTGGCTCCTCTTAAATCTGGGGCTTGTTTCAGGGCGGATTTTGGAGGGGCTAGTATCCAGGCAGATAGCTTGCATCTACTTCTCTTAGTTTTTTTTTCTTTTTCTTTTTTGGTTGTGCAGTGCAACACATGGGATCTATTTCCCTGACCAGGGATTGACCCCAGCCCCCTGCATTGGGAGCGTGGAGTCTTAGCCACTGGGCCACCAGGAAAGCCCCCGTCTACCTCTCTCAGACATGCAATAAAGGCATCTTCATGGCTGAAAGTTACTGTCTTCACCATTCACCCGAGGACCCCTGCAGATGTGCAGACCTCTTTCAGTCAGACCCCTTCTTGGCTCACTCCTTCCCTTTGGTCTAGGAACATGGTGTCCTCCAGAAAAAATGCCTCTTCCACTGTTTATTCAGTGCCCTCTTATCTCATGCCTTTGCCTCTTAGGAAAACTCTCTGGGAGAGAGTTTTCAAGACAGAGCACTGTTTTTCAGATCAAATTCCTCCTCAACTTGTTTTAATACAGTGTCTTGTGCCTGTCTATGACTTCGCGGAAACCATTCTAGCAAAGGTCACCCATGACAGCTAACCTGCTAAGGACCAGTTGACATGAATCCTTTCAGTACTCCTCCTGCCTTGAAACTCTCTGTTGTGCCTCCTTGAAGTCCTCTCCCTCTCTGATGTCAATGACTGAGATTTTCCTGGACTTTTCCTTCTTCTTTGGTTAGCTTTGCTTCTGATCATCACTGGCTTTTTGTCTGCCCACCATACCCTGTGTATCAGTCTCTGGATGCCTCCTGCCAAGCTGTGTTCTGAACTCTTTTATCTGTCTGATGTTCTTGTGGGTTTTGATACTGGGTATCATCAGAATCTATATTTTTAGTCAAGATCAGGACATTTAGAAACCATAAACCCTGACATTTTCTATGTGGTGCAATTCAAAATAATAACATTGCTGAGCTGTTGGAATAAGTTGAAGGGAAGTTTAACAGAGTACTTACCATGTCCCATGATGTTGATGCCTTTTTGGGAAAATAATAAACCTCTTTATTTTTCCAAAATTTTTCTTCTTACTTTTGTTACTCTACTTTTGCTGATGCCCTAGTCTTTGCCGTCTTGAAGGGTAATCCAACATTGTTCTTGACCCTCAGTGTCTCTTGATCCTCTGTATCTGCTAGACTTACATTGACTTGTCCTTTCTCCCTTCTCTGTGCACCAGCCATCCTCTTCCCAAATAGCTCTGAAAACAAAAAAATAATGGAGCTTATTATTTTGTGTTTGATATAGGAGTCCCATTCTCCTTTACTTTTCTACCTCTGTCTTCTTACTGCCTTATTTTTATTTGAAATTTCTCATCTCATATGTAACCAGGAGTTACGCTTCCCAGTCTCCTTGAGCGCCTCTTCTTCACACCACTACCTTCCATTGTGTGTGTCAGTGAAGCCACATTTGAAGTTACTGTACTTCCTCAACTCGTTTTAATTAAAATTACAAGTACTCCTGACTTGCAGAGGCTATTGCCCCTTTCTGGAACACTCTTGTCCTCCCTTAACTGGCCAGGGTCTGAATAAATCTGTAGGGAATCTCCCCTTGCCCCTTAGATGAAGTGAAATCCATTTGCCGAATGTTCCCCATCCTCCTCCCTTCACTTTGTAATTTCAGTGCTCTTGTCATGATTCATTTAATACCTCATAAAATGCAGAAGAGCAGAGACCATTTCTGTCTTGTTCAAGGCCATATTCACAATGCTGAAGAGTCTTCCCATTACTATATGTTGAGTTGAACAGATGAAATATAAATAATAAATTGGCCAAAGTCCTACTTTATTTTTCCATACTAGGTCAAATGTCATCTTTCTATGAAGTCTCCCCACCCTCAGGCAAAAACATAGTTCCCTCAAACAATTTGTGCATTCCATTATGACTGTTCAGAAGTCAACTAACAGAACTGTCAACATCATGAAAGGCAAGGAAAGACCGAGAAATTGTTGTAGACTGGAGGAGACCAAAAAGACATGATGATGAACAAATATAACACGGGCTCCTCACACAGAAGAGCATCAGTGGAAACACTGGTAAATTACAAATAAAGTGTGTCGGTTAATTCATAGTATTGTACCAAGGTCAATTTTTAAAAAAATTTAAACCAAATAATTGGTATGAAGATTATATGGAATATTAACATTAGGGCAGGCTGGGTGAAAGGGATATTGGAATCATTTGTACAACTTTTAAGACTCTTTCCAAAGTCCAAAGTTATTTCAAGATCATAAGTTAAAGTCAACTAGGAGCCTTCCATAAACAGAAAGTATGCCTTAATAGTTAGATCTTAGCCACTAACAGTGCCCAGCCTAGCAGGTGCTCAATAAACATCAGATGAATTTACCCTTGCTTCCTCCCACATTGGTTATTTGCAGTCTGTGTTTTCTCCTTGCCCTTCCTGCTTTACCTAGCAACAGCTTAGCGCCTTTAGGGAAGATCTGGTCCCAGAGTGCATGTGTTTGAGAGGCCAGAATCCTCACTTTTGGTGGCAGAGATACTCTACTACATACACTCTGTGTACTGGCAGTTTGCTTCTGAAGGTAATAAATAATAATAAATTATATAAATAATCCATTTATACATATAATAAATTAAATATAAAATAATAATAAATAATAAAATACACCTTTATTACTGAAGTAATAAAGAAGAATTGTATCACAGAAAAACAAACTAGAAATGGGAAATCTGGTCTCCTTACAGCTTAATTTTTAAATTGTTTGTATTTTACCTTTGAAAATTGTTTATATTTTTTTTAAGTCTTTATTGAATTTGTTGCAATATTGCTTCTGTTTTTTTTGGTGACGAGGCATGTGGGATCTTAGCTCCCAGAACACGGACCCAACACATACCCGCTACTCAGGATATAAGGTCTTAAACACTGGGAAAGTCTTAAACACCAGGGAAGTCCTTTTTGTTTCTATATGAATGCCAGGATATTCCAGCCAGATTCCCAACTGAGAATCTTGTTCTTTTTCAATGATTTAATTCAGTCTTACTTTATTTTACATGCTGAAGGCTGACCACCTTTTTTACTAACCACTAATCTCAAATTTTGTGTAGAAAATGTCCCTCTAAAATGTCTTAAACATATAAAAGAATATCTTTCATCCTAATACATTGTGATAGAAATCCAGAACCCTGTAGATTTTAGGATAACTTGTAAAAGTTGAAAAAATAAGTTCTAAATCTCAGAAATTCTCTTAAGAAATTCCCTGAGCATTTCTGAGTGTTCCAAACTTAGTCCATCACTTTAGAATGGCTATACAGTAGCATGTATAGTTAATAAGAGCTATAATAAGACCCTGTAATCAGCTGGCAGTTTAAGAAAAAGACTTCTAAAGGTTGAATCCTTGATAGACATTTAGGGTCAGTGTGCGGTTGTTTTCCTCTGCTCATGAAACCTTTAACTTGCAATTATTTCCTACTAAAACACATTTCAACCTTAACTTTACTGTCATTTGCTTGCATAAACCATACAGTACTAACAACAGGGTTCAGGTTGTCTTAGCAAAGAAAAGTCTCTCCTGCCTAGCATCCTCCCCTAGGGCTTCCTGCTTTGCTCAGCTACCTACCTGGGTATTTCTGTGACATCTATCTTTCCCGTATCTAAGCGTTCACATCTCACAAACACAAACATCCACAGACCTAAAGTGTGGAGCTTGGAGCAGAAGCTTCCTACAGAGAACATTTTTACAATTTAACAAGGCAGCTTTCCACACTTTTGTTCCTTTAGCATAAAAGTGAATGGGGCCATTTTATCTAGAATTTGAAAGAAAAGAAGAAAAAGAGAGAGAGGGTCCAGTTTTCCTAGAGAAGGCCATTTTGAAAGCATTTACTGAATACCTCAATGCTACATGCTTCTGCAGGGTCAACATTGATGAAGACTCGATAACATTTGCTGTATCTGAGGACCTTAAGGGGGAGTTGACATTTCTCTGAGTGCACTGCAGGAGTGACCTAGCTCCTAAACTCCCTTTTGCTTTTCCATTAAAAAGATGAAAAATACCAATACTACATTTTAACAAGTTTTCTAAATTTAAGGGTATGGGGCTCCATACACAAAGAACTAAATATATGGTGATGTCTCTAGTTAGGTATATTTTTAGGCACTATCTTAGAATAGAAATTTCCAGCATTTCATTACAGGTTCCTTACTTTTATTGTTTAATTAATAACATCAACCAGTTCTCACATCAACTAGTTTTCCACCTGAGAGCCTTGCTTCTTATCATTAAAACTAATGCTGTCATGATTTTCATTTTTTTTCCCATGCTATTTTATATAACAAAATAAGAAGATATACTGAAATACTCAGTTAAGCACTGTTGCTCACTTCAAGAGGGCATCACTGTTCCACTTAAGTGTTGGCCAGTAGGCAGGACCACCATGCAGTCATTTGAAGTATTTGTTCAGTAACTGGTGTGCAAAAGTCTGGGTTAGACAGAGGTTGAAGACATATCTACAAAGATTATACCGCAGTGCCCTCTAGCCTGTATAGCAGGAAGGAAAGTGTTTCCCCTCCCTGCTGTTCATTTTTGGAGCTACAATATTTAACAACAGCTTTTTAGCTGTGGCCAGGCTCGATATATATGTAATATACAGAGTATGAACCTTTCATTGAATACTCCCTATCATGCATCATCAAGTCACTTTCTTGAAGAGCTGGTACCTCCCAGCAGAAGAAATATCCAGTTTCCTAAAGTGTTAACAGGTGCAGAGACAGCACCGCTATGTCAATCTTTGTTTCTTTGATTGGGTCAAGGGAGAGAATAGCTTCACTTCCCACCTCTCCTCCCTTCCCTCACTGAAAAGCAGCAATCCATAAACCATCCTTGAACGTGGCAAAGGCAGGTGTCCTTGGTGTTATCTAATTATCCTTGATCTCAAACTCATTATTGTCTGTTACCCACATTCTCTCCCTTCATATTATTTTGGGAAAGAAAAAAAAGAACTATAGACGTAAGCCTTCCTGTCCATATTGATTTAAATTCAATTTTAGGGAAAGATTTAGTATTTCCTTGAAGCTTTTCTGATTATTAGTTCTCTATGGTTTTCTTCCCTACCTTCCCTTTAAGGTGCTCAAATGCTCAGTCATGTCTGACTCTCTGTGACCCCATGGACTGTAGCCCACCAGGCTCCTCTGTCCATGAAATTCTCCTGGCAAGAATATTGGAGTGGTTTGCCATTTCCTCCTCTAGGGGATCATCCCAACCCATGGATGGAGCTGCATTTCTTAAGCTTCCTGCATTGGCAGGTGGATTCTTTACTAGTGCCACCTGGGAAGCCTCCCCTTCAATCTTGAAAAGCTAATTAAGTGAGGTCCACAATACATATTTTCTTTAGAGATTAAAAAAAGGTTTTTATCTTTAAAAATCTCCAAATTGCAGAAGTAGGTAAATAATAGAATATAATTTATTCTACTGTGTCACTAAGTGACCTTGGAAGTTTGCTAAAAAGGCAGCCTCTTTCCTGACTATAGAAAACATTTAATGGGAAAAAGTACTCCTGAGGTTTGCAGTACATAGACTTTTTAACTTAAAAAAATATACTGCTACACATTTACACTCTGCCATAAAGTAATATAATGAATAATTAAAATAGAGCTAGAGTTGTCAAAATAAATGATAACTATGGATTGTGGTACGAGGCTCTTAATTTTTTTTCATGCTTTTTTTACTTGTTGATTTGCATAGCATAGTAATAGGCAAAAGGTTTCCCAGTCATTAAATGTGAATTAACAAGAAGAGATTTTAATGGGCATTTTGGCCTCATTTCAGGCTTTAGTAACTTAATTCTGTACTCTCCTTCTGCATTGGCTCTAAAAACTAACTTATTTATTTGTACAAATAGTGTTTGAAGGTAAACAGATCAGAACATCATGGTTGGAAAAATAACATGTAGCAATTAATTTTTCACGTAGACGTGAAGCTTTCCCTAGTGCTCGATTCTGAGTGTTGAAGAAATGAGCAAGTTAGACAGAACATGTATCTTTACTGTTAAATAATTCAAAAGGCAGTAAAAACAGTATATTTTTAGGATCTGTATATTTCATCATGATGCATACACTCTTAAAACAACAACAAAAATATTTCTATGTCTGTATCCAAAGATATTAAATGATTTCTAAGTGAATTTTCCCAGTGACTGTTCCTATTTCCTGTGTGAGGTGATTGGTACTGAAAATCCAGTTCACTCTCCCTCTTTCCCTGTGTCTCTTTTGCAGCATTCCAAAACGGCCTTCCCTGGTGATTTCAGCCTTGAGCTCTAACTGAGTTCAAGAGAGCTCATTGAGAGCATGAAGTCTTAGCCACTGGACCACCAGGGAGTTCCCTGACCTGAGCTTTGAAGCTGACGCTCTTCCCATATCCCTGTACTTTCCTAGAACTCTTGCCTTATACATCCCTCAGGTCAACTGTTTCTTCTGGGTCAGAACCCGAACCACTTCACATTGTGAAGGAGCCTGTGTTTTTTATCCATGGCTCTACTAATACCAGTGTCCTCATCTAACCTCACAGTGTATTACTGTGATCAAATTGTGCTAGACATGTGAGCCTGATTATTTTTTGTGAGTGAAGTTAGAATGGATACTGGAGAAGCGAATGGCACTCCAGTATTCTTGCCTGGAGAATCCAATGGGCAGAGGAGCCTGGCGGCTACAGTCCATGGGGTCGCAAAGGGTCGGACACGACTGAGCAACTAACACTAACAAAGAATCTCAGTGGCTGATTGCAAAGGTCAGTAGAGGTTTATCAAGTTTAGAGTAAGCCCCAGCTTCCTTGAGATAGCTGTGTTCAGATGCTCTTAGTCTTTGCCATAAAAGCAATCTCTTAAATGTGTACCGTCTTACATATATGAGACTATTCCGTAGGTTGCCATGAAAGAAAAAAGTCCCCTGTCAAGCCATATAATCTGATCTTTTATTCAGAGAGCACGTTGACTGTAGCCACAGGGTATCAGGAACTGTAAGGATAACCTAGTGAAATATTTAGGGTCTCTCTCTCCACCAGATGTGTCCCACACATGGTTGAGTGAAGCCATCCCTTTTGTAAGCAAGAGTGACAAGTCTTAGGCTCCGTTCTGCTTTCACTTCATCTTTTGTCTATCGCTTAAAATAACTAAGCTTTTTATTCTCTTCCCTCATCAAGAGAAATTGCAGATGTTTACTGGTTTCATTCTTGTGGTGAATTAACTCCCCCTCTAATAGATGGTTTTTGTTTTCAAAACAAAGCTCTGCATTCCAGTTTGAATAGCTCCCTCTGACATGATCAAGTTCTGTTATTTTACTTATATAATCAAGATTTCCTTTCATTTGCAAGTTAAAAATACTCTGAAGAGATGTGAGTGATAAATTTCCATGCAGCTGAGTTAAATATCCTGATGTGTTTTCATCCCTGGGTTTCCACTGCTCTGGGAGAAATGTGAAATTCGGAGAAATGCTTTTAAATATGTATCACTTAAGTCAAGACGAGATGTGTTTTGTCTAGTTATCTTGTTACAAACTGATAGTTATCTATCTACCCAGTATCCATTCTAACTTCACTCACAAAAAAACCTAGTTTTTTTCCTCCAACTGGCAATGTGCCTGAATTAAACACCTTTGTTTCCCAGAACCCCTTAGGTGGTCAGTGAGAATCAGCAGCATGGTTGGATTGGCTTTTAGGAAGGCTCTATTAGGCAGATTGACTCAACTGAGATGTATGACTATAAAGAAAGCTGAGCACCAAAGAACTGATGCTTTTGAACTGTGGTGTTGGAGAAGACTTGAGAGTCTCTTGGACTGCAAGGAGATCCAACCAATCAATCCTAAAGAAAATCAGTCATGAATACTCACTGGAAGGACTGATGCTGAAGCTGAAGCTCCAATGCTTTGGCCACCTGATGTGAAGAACTGACTCATTGGGAAAGACCCTGATGCTGGGAAAGATTGAAGGCAGGAGGAGAAAGGGACTACAGAGGATGAGATGGTTGGATGGCATCATCGACTCGATGCACATGACTTTGAGTAAGCTCTGGGAGTTGGTGATGGACAGGGAAGCCTAGTGTGCTGCAGTCCATGAGGCGACAAAGAGTCGGACATGACTGAGCGACTGAACTGACTGACTTCTTGTTCCTCTTTCTGCTTGGAATGTAGTATCTGGAATTTCACAGCCACCTTGGACTTCCAAGATGAATGCCATGTAGAAATATAAGATTCAGGGTTTCTGTCGATTTTGGAGCTGACATGGTGGTATATATAACCTATGTATTTAGGATCTTCCATCGGTATCCCTGGGGTGCTGGTGCCAGCACCTCACAGATACCAAAATCTGTGAATGCTCAAGTCCCATATATACAAGGATGCAAAGTTGGTTGAATACAAGGATGCAAAACCCGTGCGGATACAAAAGGCTGACTTTATTTTCCTTGTCTATATCAGAAGTAAATTTCTGACTTGTTTAAGCTACATATTTGAGGTTCCTGTTAAATGCAGACAAACCTGATCATACACAATAAGTGTGATTTAACTTTCCCATGACTCTAATACGGAACCATCGATTCCTACTTCATTTGTCTCTTCTCTTCTCCCAACTCTAACTCCCTCCTCTACATATTACCAGCATTTAAGAGAACATTCTTAGACTGGAAGTGCCAGCCCTAAAATCACATGCACAGATTGGTCTGGCTGGAAAATGTAATTGCAGCTATTTCTGCTTCTTCCTTTGTTCTCCTTGGAACACAAGAGTTTTCAGAGGCCAGGGACTTTTCATAGCAGTGCTCACAGTAGGTGTGGGATGGGCTGGACAGTACAGGGCAACTGTTTTGCACACATGAACCACTGACTTTTATAATCTAGCCTGCAGCACAGAATGCATTGCACAGAGTTAAAGCAGTGGGCCCCAGCCTTTTTGGCACCAGGGACTGGTTTCATGGAAGACAGTTTTTCCACCAGACTGGAGTCAGGGTGGGAATGATTTCAAGATGATTCTTGTCGAGAGCCTGCAGTCAGGATCCCTCGCATGTGCAGTTCACGGTAGGGTTTCCTCTCCTATGAGAATGTAATGCTGCTGTTGACCTAACAGGAGGCAGAGCTCAGCAGCAATGCCAGCAATGGGGAGTGACTGTAAATACAGATGAAGCCTTGCTCGCTGTGTGCTGCTCACCTCCTGCTGTGTGGCCCAGTTCCTAACTGGCGTGGACCACTCCCTGGTCTGTGAACTGGCGGGTGGGGACTCGTGGGTTAGAGTCCCCTGGGACAGGAACATAGCTTCTTTTCCATGATGTATGCTGCTGCTGCTGAGTCGCTTCAGTCATGTCCGACTCTGTGTGACCCCAGAGACGGCAGCCCACCAGGCTCCCCCGTCCCTGGGATTCTCCAGGCAAGAACACTGGAGAACACTGGAGTGGGTCGCCATTTCCTTCTCCAATGCATGAAAATGAAAAGTGAAGTCGCTCAGTCAGGTCTGACTCCTAGGGACCCCATGGACTGCAGCCCACCAGGCTCCTCTGTCCATGGGATTTTCCAGGCAAGAGTACTGGAGTGGGGTGCCATTGCCTTCTCCTTCCATGATGTCTACAGGAGTAGATTCTTTCCTGCCAGCAATACTTTGCTGGGTTTGTCATGGACCAGTGAAGAAGAAATCTGCCTTTAAGCCTTCACTGAGGGGCTGGGGCCTCTTAATTCCTTCCTGCAACTTTCTGTGGGTTTGCTAATGTCAAGGAAAATAGAGGTCACATTCAGGCAAAGGTAAATTAAAGAAGTGATCCACTGAGAAGAAAACAAAACCTTGAGGGACCATTATGGACATAAATTGGGAAGCTGGAGTGAGTTACTCCAAAGAGAAGTGCAGGAATACAACCGCAGAGAAACAAGATAGCCTGCTACCTTTTTCTGCCACACACCTCTGCTCAAAGGGCGATGCTGTTACGTGCATACTGTGCCGTGCCGCTATCACCCTAAGCCACTGTCAGGAGGCTGGGTGTTGAGGCCTTACATAAACGCCCCTGCTGAGCAACCCAACACCTACCAGCATGCTCTATTTCCCCTCTAGGCACCAGAGCATTTGGCATGCTTGTAGAGAGTAATTTCAAGGTAGATTGTAATTGCTGGTAATAAACACACTACATTGAGTACAAGCTGGACTAGGAAAGAGGGTTGTAACAAGAGATCTGTGATGATCATGGTTTGTAAGTTGATCTTGAATATCCTAACAAGATAAAGCTTTTATTAAAATTATGATTCAAATCTCATTCTTTCTCATATGAAAAAAAAACTGGGAAGGATTATTTCAGGTGTACTTGGCATAGGTTCTTCACTTTAGGAGGCCTGTGTATGTTAGGAGGAGGGTGTGTGTATATAAATACACATACATATATGTATATGTGTGTACATGTATATATGCATGTGTCATATAGATTATATATGATATATACCATAATATTATACATTACTATATATATTGATAATATTATATAACATAATATCATTATATAGTACTATATATATTGATAATGATATTATATAACATAATATCATTATATATTATCTGTTATATAGAGAGTATATATACCTTCCCTAGTGGCTCAGTGGTAAAGAATCCGCCTGCAATGCAGGAGACACAGATTTGATCCCTGGGTCAGGAAGATCCCCTGGAGAAGGAAATGGTAATCCAGTCCAGTTTTTTTTTGCCTGGGAAATACCAGGGAGAGTGGAGCCTGGTGGGCTATAGTCCATAGGATCACAAAAGAGTAAGATATGACTGAGTGTCTAAACAGCAGCAATTGTGTGTGTATGTATAATAGGCATTTTGAGGCAACTTTAAGAGCTTGGAATGGGTCCAGAGAAAAGCACATGCATTTATCAATAGGTAGAAAAATCGGGCCTTTAACGAAAGGTTAGAGGAGTTGGATGCATTTAATCTGGAGTAGAGGCGATGTAATCATGATTAAAGAATTGTTATTAAGGAAGACATTGACCAACGTTCTCTCTCCCCGTTGAAGACATAAATAATAGGAATTGTGTAAGCTTGAGGAGAAGAAAGGGGTTTAGATTAAATATTGGGAAACATTTCTTTAAAGTGAGCATCATTAAAGAAAAGAAATGTCACAAACTGTAACCAGTTATCGAGGAAGGCTGGGGAATCTGTGTCACATGATAGTAGTGTCGTGGGCACAGCACAGGCTCGGAATTCGGAACTGATTTTGAACCTTAGTTCTTGCCTTAGTTTAACATAAGTAAAATTGTCTTTAAAATTCCTTCACTTTGTAGGATTTTCAGGGATTATGGAACAGTTAGCATTTGGACAAGGAGTTAGGTGATAAAGGTGATAAATAAACATGATTTCCCCCCCTTAGCTTCCATACTATTGTTTGAGATTTTACAGCACAAGGGCTCGGCAGTATATTCTTGTCAGTATTGATGGTTTTCCTTTGCTTTGCAAAGGATTTGGCTTTTATAGAAAAATGAATCCTAGCATTTTGTGGCAGGTGATTATTATTACTGGGATTTACAAAGCCCTGACTGATGTGTGTGCATGTGTTTGGATTCATACCAATGTCACCAACAGAACAATATAAAAAAGTATTTTAGGATCAAAGTCAAGAAAATGAGGTACTATAAGTCACAAAAAGAAATCACTGGTCTAGCACTATCCTGAGGCGGAGTATTAATTTCCCCTGTGTTATAACTGGATCTGTTCACATTACTAGGTTTATTGTCACTTTGTCACCTCTTTGTGAAAACATCTGTATGGAGGTGATACTGCACTGTTTGATCTCAGATGCCATCTCCCGCTTGTGAGTATGCTAGTCTTTGAGGCAAGTGTTCTGAAGCAGCTGCTGGCCCGCCTTGGCTGTATCATGGTCTTAATCAAATTAAACGGAATGCATTTTTCTTACCTACATGGTATGTAAGCATGTGCAGGTGTTAATCCAGTGTCAGCTTTCTATATTGCCAGAGCTAATCAAGAAGAGGCAGAAATGCTACAAGTTGTTGTGCTTTGGGAGAAGGCAATGGCACCCCACTCCAGTACTCTTGCCTGGAAACTCCCACGGATGGAGAAGCCTGGTAGGCTGCAGTCCATGGGGTCGCTGAGTCACGACTGAGCGACTTCACTTTCACTTTTCACTTTCATGCACTGGAGAAGGAAATGGCAACCCACTCCAGTGTTCTTGCCTGGAGAATCCCAGGGATGGCGGAGCCCGACGGGCTGCCGTCTGTGGGGTCACACAGAGTCGGACACGACTGCAGCGACTTAGCAGTAGCAGCAGCAGTTGTGCTTTGACCTTCACTTTTATAGACGGCTCCAAGAGTCTTAGGCTTTGATCCTAACTTTTCTTACTAAATGGAGGGACATGATTCCTAGCTTTCAGGGCTGGAGTTTCCAGTGCTTTCGAGGAGCTCTTTCCTTCTTATTATTAAGGGAACAAACACATATTGAGTACCTTCTGGGTACCTGCTTCCAATCTAAATACTTTACATGTGTTAGTTCATGACATCCTCCCAGCAGCGCCATGAATTTAGTACTGTTTATTATCATTCACATGTTGTAGGGAAAAAAATGGACACAGAGACTTATTAGTAGTAGACTCATGTAGACTAGGAGGGTCTCGCAGCTGGCAAATGACTGAGTGAGTATTTGGATTCAGGTAAGCCAGCATGCGCTTGTGCACTAACCATCATTCCACCCTGCCTCTCAGTCTGAGCAGCTTCCTCTTGCGGTGGAAGCAGGATTTAGGAAGGGTCTGGAAATTTCCTTGACACATCCTAATTATTGTTCCCTTATCTTGGACATGGTTTTTGAAATTGTGGAACCAGAAAACTGCCAAGCCGTCTTCCTAATCCTTGTTTCATGACACTTAACTTAGAATGAAGAATTTGTTACAGGTGGTTAACTTGGAACTCTCTGGATTCTAAAAACAACTTCCTGACTTTCTCTCCAGTCTGCCAAAGCAGTTCTTTGTGGCAGAATTTTAACCCCTTTATGTCTTCCTTCCCGTCACCTGGACCCGATCTTATACCACCTGCTTGTGGGTGCTCACTCGTGTTCGACTCTTTGTGATCCCATGGACTGTATGTGGCCCACCACGCTCCTCTGTCCATGGACTTTTCCTGACAAGAATACTGGAGTGTGGAGTGGGTTGCCATTTCCTACTCTAGGGATTCTTCCTCACCCAGGGATCAAATCTGCGTCTCTTGCATTGGCAGGTGAATTCTTTACCGCTATGCCACCTGGGGAGCCTGATCTTCCGCCACAGCCACCCATAGAAGATGTGGGGAGGTGTCTCCTCATGTGCAGAAGCACATTGCAGGTGACAGCTANTGAAAGTGTTTTGCTCAGTTGTGTCCAACTCTTTGCGACCACCTGGGTGGTAGCCTTCTAGGCTCCTCTGTCCATGGACTTCTCCAGCCAAACATACTGGAGTGGGTTGCCGTTCTCTTCTCCAGATCTTCCCTACCCAGAGATCGAACCCAGGTCTCCCACATTGTGGGCACATTCTTTACCATCTGAGCCACCAGGGAAGCTTGAAAAACACAGAAGCAGATATTAAATCCAACTTTCCATTTGCAACAGTAGACAGAGAGCAGTGAGAGAAAAGAATCCAAAGAATAAACACCTCTGAGGTTTTAAGTTTTGTTTTGTTTTAGACTCCACGTAAAAGAGATCATATTTTTGTCTTTCTCTGTCTGACTTATTTCCCTTGGCATAATGCCCTCTAGTCCATCCATGTTGTCACAAAGGGCAGGGTTTCCTTTTTTTATGGATGAATGATATTCCATTGTGTGTATATGTACATACGTGTATGTATAATTACATATATGTATTTATATAGAATTTCACATCTTGTTTATCCACTCATCCATCAATGGACACAGGTTGTTTCCATGTGTTGGCTGTTGTGAATAATGCTGCAATGATCATGAGGCCCATGAGGGTTTATAAATTGCTCTTTTAATCTGGAAAACTTACAGTTGCCTTGGAAAAGGTCCCTGCCTTCATGGAACTTATGTGCTAATGGAAGCAGACAAACAGCAGACTTACACTTTCCCATCATGATAAGTACTGAAAAGCAAATGGGGCAACAGCGGAAGAGCAAGAGTTGGCCCCGTTCTTTAGGGCGGGCAGTGAGGGAGGGGCCCTCTCAGAGGAGGGTTGCAGCTCAGATCATAGGGCAGAGCTCCTGTGAAGCCTGGAGAGAGCCCAGGCAGAGGCCAGCGGCTGAAAGAGGAGGGCCTGGGGCCTGGGGAATGGGCCTCTGGGAAGGAAGCCCTGGTATCTGTCATAGGCCTTAGTAATGGGCTTATTTGGCCACCAGAGGAAATCCAGTGTGACTGAAAGTATTGTGTTAGTGTTGTGACCCTGAGGTCCCAGAGACCGCTGGAGCCAGATCCTGCAGTTTTACTTATGAATGACAAGGAGTTTCTGTTTTAACTTTAGGCAAACTTGGAAAGGTTTTTAAGAACAGGATATGTAGTGTGAAATCATGTGGCATTGCCAGATTGCAGAAATGTGATTTAATTTGTTTTAAAATGATCAATGCTGATATTTAAGGTTTGTTGTTATCAGTCATTAAGTCCTGTCCAATTCTTTGCTACCCCATGGATGCACGTCAGGCTCCTCTGTCCTCCACAGGACAAATACATGTCCATTGAGTCAGTGATGCTATCTAATCATCTCATCCTCTGTTACCCCGTCTCCTTCCTGCTCTCAATCTTTCCCAGCATCAGGGACTTTTCCAGTGAGTCGGCTCTTTGCATCAGGTGGCCAAATTATTGGAGCTTCAGCATTAGTCCTTCCAATGAATATTCAGGACTGATTTCCTTTCGGATTGACTAGTTTGATCTCCTTACAGTTCCAGGGACTCTCAAGTNAAGAAGAGGTGGCAAGAATACACAGAAGAACTGTGCAAAAAAGATCTTCATGACCCAGACAATCATGATGATGTGATTACTAATCTAGACCAGACATCCTACTATTCCTTACTTTAAAATGGAGAGTTTTTCTAGGGTGGCAGGAGGCACTAACTTTTGCTCTTTGTTGAATCTTTTCATCATTAGCTTTGAACACAAAGATGCCATCAATTTAATTTTCCATAAGTTGGACATACGTGGGGATTTTGTATCAAGATTTTGTATCAATAACTTCAGTTTCCTCTAACTGTAACACTGGTCTCCATTTCCTCATAATTTTGCCCATTCAAGGTAAGAAGGTCATTTTTACGTGAATGCACTCTTCTTTCATGGAAAATCTTAGTCTTTCCGATTTCTTCTCCTTTTCTATCAGGCATGGGTATCAGAGTGCAGTGTGGACTCTGCAGTCTCCAGACCTTGGTGGAGGGGCAGCAGCTGGCTCCCCAGCTGTCCCCCGTTCTCCCTGCCTCCTCTGAGATGGCTCATCCTGCCTGATCTTTGGACATCAGCCCCTGCCATGCATCTACTCCTGATGTGTCTCTGATCTGATCTTAGCACAATCAGTAGCTCCTTCTCCTCTAACCTTGCCATCACTTTGGGTTTCTCCTCGTGCTGTTTTCTCGCTGAGATTCCACCATACTTGCATGAAATCCTGGCTTTGGCCTACGCACAGCTGTTGCTGCAAATTCTCTGTCACAGGCTATCCGGATAGGATAGCTCATTGGCCCACTGCTTAACCCCATCCCCTCCTGCCCCTCCATGAGCCTTTCAAGGGCCCATGGGAATTCTCAGCTCTCCTCCATGCCTTGCTGGTGCCCATAGGAATTGGTATGGAGGGAAGTGGGAGTGGCTAGTTCTCTCTGCCTGAATCTGGCATTTCTGCTCTGTTGCAGCCTTCTTGATTTGGCCCTGGAACCATTGGGAATTTCAGTTGACCAGGGACCACAAGTGTCCTCTGCTTTTGGATGCTGAGTCTCTTTGAAGAGTTCCTGTCCATTCTTCTGGGTGTTGATCTCAGTGAGCAAAATCTACCAGACTCATTGTAGATTTTTATTCCAAGTTCTTCAAGCTAGCTTTGATATTTAAAGTACATCTTTGGAGTCCAGGAAAAGTACCTCCTTTAGGTACTAAAGGCAAAATCAGTGTTTTCATAACCTGTTTTAAAACAAGGCTACTTAAAATCTAAGATGCCAATGGCTTCTTCTTATTGTCTGGGCCTGCTCTCTTCTTTCGGAGAAGGCAATGGCATCCCACTCCAGTACTCTTGCCTGGAAAATCCCATGGACAGAGGAGCCTGGTGGGCTGCAGTCCATGGGATCACTAAGAGTCAGACACGACTGAGCGACTTCACTTTCACTTTTCACTTTTATGCATTGGAGAAGGAAATAGCAACCCATTCCAGTGTTCTTGCCTGGAGAATCCCAGGGATGGGGGAGCCTGGTGGGCTGCCATCTGTGGGGTCGCACAGAGTCGGACATGACTGAAGTGACTTAGCAGCAGCAGCAGCAGCTTTCTTTAAGCAGTGAATGCCTCAGCTGAGTAAAGGACTTTGAAGTAATAAGAATTGCCAGGGATGATGCATATTTAGGATTATATTTCAAAATATTATTCTGTTACCTGAAGAAGTAATATTCTCTTATTTTCTATTTTGCATTTAGTTTCTTTATGCCTTGCTTTTCAGTCCAAGAAATTGTACATCAGATATTCATTGTACAGCCCTTGTATTCAAGACTAAGTTTTATCTTCGTAAAACTTGAGACTTCTCTTTTTATAATCCATTTACAATTTTTGTCTCTTAAAGCTTTCGTTTCTTATAACTTCTACATTTCATGATTATTCATTTCCAATTGATGTCAACTCTGCTGAATAGTAATACTTTAAACTGCATTAACTTTCTTTCCTATTCCTATGTGTTTTGATTCTTATTTCTCTAAAATAAATGTATCATTTATCATAAGATGATTCCAGAGGGTAATAGTCTCATTTTCTAGTCTTAGCCGTCTCTACCAATTATAGATCCTCAATGATATGCTTTATATAATTATTAGAGGCTAGAGAGATGCAGTTTTTCAAACAGCTCTCTGTTCCCTTGCGGCTGATGAGAGCTCCCACAACAGTGGGAGTGCAGGTCCCCGCTCTTTGTAGTAAGCAAAAGTGCTAAGTGGTTTCACTTAAATTATTAACAAAGTACGCAGGTCAAGCATGCAGACCTTTGCCCTGCTTTCCCCATTTCTCTGCTCTTAAAAGCACTATTGTAATGTTGCACAAAAGGCACTCATACATGCTCTAACCTGACTCAATTTGTTGGAATGTGTCGGAGAGCTAACTTTTGGTAACTGCATTTTTTTCTGTTCATACATGCAGGCACCCTGGAGTGATCAGCTTCTCTAATCAAGTGATAATACAGCTTTAATATCTTTGAGCCAGGTGCCAGGCATTATGTTACTCACTTCTTTGCAGGCACCATCTTGTTTAATCTTCACAGTCCCATAAAATAAATACCCATTTTTCAGATGGAAATTTAGAGAAATTTAGAGAAGTTGACTGAAGTCATGCATCTGGAAGGTGAAAGCGGAAGTGTTAGTCACTTGGTTGTGCCTGACTCTTTGTAACTCCATGGACACTGTAGCTTGCCAGGCTCCTCTGGCCATGGAATTCTCCAGGCAAGACTACTGGAATGGGTTGCCATTCCTTTCTCCAGGGAATCTTCTTGACCCAAGGATTGAGCCCAGGTCTCCCGCATTGCAGGCAGATTCTTTAGCGTGTGAGCCACCAAGCCCAAACAGGTCTGCCCTTTCCCCCATCGTGTAATGCAGCATTTGTATGGGGACATCTTTGAGAGTGAAATAGGACACAGTTGCTATTTTTAGTTGCATGAACGTTACAAATCAGAGCTTTTGTGTGCAGACGAGGACTTAGGTTTACCCTGACTATAAGCCCTTTTGGTTGGGAGCATTCAATCATTGAGACAGTAAAGGAAGACTCTGGGGTCCTTTCCCCAAGATTGGAAACCCTGGATTTAATCAGATTCAGTTTTTACTCAAAGGAGGCAGTTTTCCATGAATGTGTCCACTGATGCCATACTGTGTAAATACAGTCAGGGCTATACCCCCATTTCCCTTTATTTGTGTTTATTTGAGTTTCAGTTTGTTTGTTCAACAGATATTTGCTGAGCATTTACCATGGGTTGGGTATTTTGATGGGTCGTGGGAGAATGAAGATGAAAAGACATGGCCCATGCCCTCAAGGACTGTATAACCTAGTGTGGAAACAAAAGCCAGCAATGAAACAGAGCAGGGTGAACAGAGAGCTGAGGGGGGCGTGGAGAATGCATGGATTCACTGGGACCATGACTGGAGGAGCCTGTCTGGGCAGATAAGGGGAGCCCCTGAAGGAGAGGGACATGAGGGGGTTTCTGTGGAGAAAGGTTGGGAGGGGCAGGGACTAGAGGGACAGGATGAACATCAAGTCATAGCTTCAGTCATCCAGTGAGAGATGATAGAGGCTGTGGCTGCGAGGAGGGAGTGGAGAGAACAGAAATGAACAAAGCAGAGAGGGTAGAGTACACAGAACGTGCGTGGGGGAGGGGGAAAGACCCTTCCTCCCAGTTTTAGTCTCTTACCTTGCTTATGTGCTTGTCTTCCTCATTTCTGCAGCCAGAATCCAGGAGTTCTTTAGGTATGAACTTTGCAGAGAATGGCAGAGGAGGACAATTATGTAAAGCAGCTCAGATTCCTTGTCAGTGAAGCAGAGATGATAACCCCTCCCACTCCACAGGGCTGTTGGGGAGCCAGAATGGGAGCATAAAGAAGGTGCTTTTGAAACTAAGAAGCAAAATGTAAACAGAATCCGATTATTATAATTAATATTAATGATCACAATTCCAGACTTATCTTAAAATAAAATGATGATGGTGGTGGTCATGGTAGTTAATACTTTAAAGTGAAGCCGCTCAGTCATGTCTGACTCTTTGCGACCCCATGGACTGTAGCCTACCAGCCTCCTCCGTCCGTGGGATTTTCCAGGCAAAAATACTGGAGTGGGGTGCCATTTCCTTCTCCAGGAGATCTTCCTGACCCAGGGATTGAACCCAGGTCTCCCGCTTGTAGGCAGATGCTTTACCGTCTGAGCCACAGGGAAGTCAGTTAATACTTTATTTGACACTTAATACATTCCATGGACAGAGGAGCCCAGTATTCTTGCTTGGAGAATCCCATGGACAGAGGAGCCTGGCGGGCTACAGTCCGCAGTCGGACACGACTGAAGCCGCTGAGCACACACACGTTCCTGACACTGTTCTCAAAGTTTGAGATGTATTGACTAATTTCATTCTCACAATGACTTCACTTTACAAAGACAGAGGCACAGAGAAGCTGGGCAGTGATTCAAGGAATCAAGTGAATCACCACCCATTTAATGGCCTAAAATGAGTTTGGGTTCAGGTCTACTGGATTCGCTTACTTCTTTTTCTCCTGTACCATCCTCGTCGGATCCCAAGTACAGTTGCATCCCGTTGTCCTCTGGCGATCTTGGAGATGTCCTGCCCATGTGCACTGCCCTGGCTGCCAGCATTCCAGATATAGTTGACGTTCTCACTTAATATTAGTCTTGTGTTGACTCAGGTGCTTGAATATCTATGTTGATAAACGTGTGGTCCTTGAAGCGAAGGCAGATTGTTTACACAGGGAGTGCAGGGGATGGGGTCCAAGGCTTAGGTCTCTGGTGGGTGTCTCACGATGAGGTTCAATACCTATTCTTCCCATGTGACCCCAGAGGAGTGAAATGGTGCCTCTGCATGTGATAGAGGCTGTAAGATGAGGAGGAAGGGACGAGGCGGGTAAGAAAAGGAACAAGTGCACAGGAAAGAGAAGACTACAGAGAGGAAGAGATGAAATAATGGGAACTTGAATTAGGAATTAGATGCTGTCTCTTAGACTCAGTGGATGGATGAATGGAAGGACAGTTTTAAGTGCCTGCTGTGTACCAGGCATGCTCAGGCCTTCCTATCAATTGTCTCCATTCATCCTGGTAATGACTCTACCCTTTATTGAAGAAAATACAGTCTGACCATCTTATTTCTAGCAGCCCAGCCACACACTGCAGTGTGAATGTTTTCTTCTGGCTGGGTCCCAGGGTTCTTGAGTGTCTACTGGGCTGGGAATTTTCAAGCTGCTCAGCCTTCCACAGCTTCGTGCCTGACTGTTTCTCCTTCCTTTGTGAAATTGTCTGTGGGTTTCATGCCTTCAGTCCTTAGATCCTTTTAACAAGACCTTCAGAAGCTGTAAAGCTCAACAGTGCATGTGATGAGGAAGGGCAGTAAACTGAACATTCTCCATCCCTATCAGGTCCCATGAAGGAAAGAGTGTGAATAATGGGTTAAATAGAGCTCTTAAGTTATAAAAGTCACAGTTATAGATGCGTGTAATTTTTAGCACAGAGATTTATTAATTTGCATTCAGATCATTAGAGCCAATTAGCAGCTTCTTCAGCAGTGCCTTAAGTCTTTTACTCTTTACTTCCCTTGTGAACCCCAGATCACATCTTCACAGACTAGGGCTTAAAACTCCCCTCTGGTGTTAGTGTCCAGAAAAAATGAATTTCTACCCTGCTGCCCCCTGATTACCGAGGGTAACTATACCCAGAAGCTGCTTCTTCTCTTTTTCTCTTGTTCAATCCTCAAGGCCTTTTTCTTTAACTCTATTTACTGTTCATCAAAGAGTCCATTTGTAGCAATACCTGCAGGAATTAATAAGTGAAGGGAAAAGAAGTGAAAACTCCCTTTAGTCCTCCTTTTCCCACTCAGTCGAACATGTGTAATTTTCAGGAAAGGAAAAGAACATAAGAATTACAGAAATTCTGCTTGAAAACCTGTCTTCTAATGTAGAGCCACAGGTAAGATCTAGAGATTTCTTCATTCATCTCACCACTTACTTGGATGCCGTAACTGTAGGGAACACACATAAATGAACCCTAAGAAGCACTAACAAAAGTCCGCTTCATTTTAAAAAGTCTGCCTATGGAATGGTACAGGTCAGTTAAAAGTCTGCCTGTGGAATGGTACAGTGCAACATTCTTTGGGGATTCGTTTCGCTAATCTTAGCTACTATAAATTGGTTACTTTTGTTCTATTCCAATTACATTATAAACTCGGAAGCAATAGAGTCTGTGTTCCTTACTGCTGTGACTCATTGAATCCTTATAAGTAATTTAAAAATTAGTCCAGGAATCCACCGTGCCCTACCATGATTGTCTTTATCCGGGGTTATTGCTGCAGCCTCTCTGGTTCCCATGCAGTTGAGAATGGATCAGGATCTCCCAGCGGTGGTGTTGATCAACGTGTGCACTGACCGGTGAACTTGGCGTCAAGGCACTTTACCTTCACTGCATCCTCAGCTTTGTCATGGCGCATTAATTTCGGATCACCTGTTAATTTCCTGTCAGGTTAATTAACATGGCTGTTTCTGACCTTCTCTATGCCAAAGCTTTTACCTGGCCCCCACCTCCCTTCCTCTTAGCAGATGACCTCATCAAGCCCAACTCTAGAAAATGTGAGATTCTCAGGGTTCATGCACCCTCATTTGCTCTTAATTACCCCCATCCTTCACTTCTTCCTAATTTGGCATGGCTAACTATCCCCTGGCCCCTGTTTACTGCTCCAGCTGCATCTTTTGCAAATACACTCCCTTTTGTCTCCCCTGCAGTGTGAACCATCTGCATTTCTTCAAGTAAACCTTGGGGGGTGCACCTCCACCTACTGTGAGCAGACATCTCAACCTTTGCTGTATCAGTTTCACTTCCTCATCTGAATGCAGCTCACCTGTGTGCACATCTTTATCATAGCACTGATCACACCATATTCCAATAGCCTGTAAATGATCTTGTCTTATATTGCTGCATCTAGAGTAGTACCTGATACATAAGCATCAAGAAATGTGCAGTGAAAGTTGAACAATGAAAAGAAATTAATGAGTGAATTTGTAAGGTTGCCATTCAATCCATTGTGTATTGAGAGTGACTCAACTTTATTGCTGTCTTTCTCAGCCCTCCTTCGTGTCCAGTTTTCTTTAGCTCAAGCTTTTATTTATTTTCGGGGAGGCGGTTTGGGTCAGTGGTTTCACGTATTGTCTTTCCACAGCCGTGTTTTGGAGCCCATGTGGCTTAGTTGCCTAGTCTCTGTGCCTCATTTACCTACAAATGAAGGGGCTTCCCAGGTGGCGCCAATAGTAGAGAACGCACCTGCCAATGCAGAAGTAAGAGACCCGGGTTCAATCCCTGGGTCGGCAAGAACCCCTGGAAGAGGGCATGGCAACCCTCGCCGGTGTTCTTGCCTGGAGAATCCCATGGACAAAGGAATCTGGCGGTCTACAGTCTATAGGGTCATAAACAGTTGGACATGACTGAAACAACTTAACGCAGCACACCTATAAATGAAAGATAGTCGTAACATTCCTTTCATAAGGCTGGGCTGTGAATTAATTGAGATATTTCCTGTGTAGCCCTTACTGCTTAGGACATAGTAAATGGTAATTATGTATGAGTTGTTTTTAATTATTTCTAGCTTCTACTTTTTTTTTTCTGTTTTTGTGAACTATTTCAAATATGCAAGTAGAAATAGAGATTGATGTAACAAATACCCGTGCACCCACCACCAGCTTGAGCAAGAAATCATCAAAATCTGTAAAAGCCACCTCAGAACCCTTTCATATTTCAACTTTTCCTCTTTCCTTTCCTTTTCTTCTCTCTTCCTCCATCCCAAAGATAACTGCTGGCCAAATTTGCTGTTTACCATTTGTACATTTATTTTTACATATCGACTCTGTAGCTAGGAATAATGAACACAGCGTGGCTCCAGTGGATTGCCCAGCTTATCTCTCTACCTTTAGTTACCTACCTCTCCCAATGCATCCCTCAAACCAGTAAGTCATATTCTTTCTAGAGTTATCATCCCCAGATACAAATCGGTTTCTATAAATCATTCACCTTTCTTTCTTTTTCTCTTTCTTTCCTCCCTCCCTCCCTTCCTTCCTTCTCTTCTTTCTAAGACTTTGTGTTTTCAGGACAGTTTGAATTTACAACAAAACTTTGATTTACAACAAAGATTTCCCACATATAACCATCCCCAAGTATGCATAGCTTCCCCTATTATTAGCACTAGTCACCAAACTGGTCTTTTTTTTTTTTTTTTTAAACCAAGGATGAACCTACATTGAACATCACAGTCACTCAAAGCCCATAGTTTGTTTACCCTAGGGTTCACTTGTGCTGGCATACATTCTGTAGGTGTAGACAAATGTATAATGGCATGTATTCATCATTATAGTATCACACAGAGTATTTTCACTGTCCTGAAAATCCTCTGGACTCTGCCCACTCATCTCTCTTACCTTGTCCCTAGAGGAAACCATTGTCTCCATTGTTTTACCTTTTCCAGAGTGTCATATGGTTGTAATCAGAGGCTGCAATATGTAGCCCTTTCCAGCTGGCTTCTTTCAATTAATTATATCCATTTGAGGTTTCCCCGTGTCTTTTCCTAGATTAATAGCTCATGTCTTTTTAGTGCTGAATAATATGCCATTCTCTAAAGTATCACGGTTTATTTGTCCAACCACCTACTGAAGGACATCTTGGTCACTTCCAAGTTTGGGCAGTTATGTGTAACATTGCCACGTGCAGGTTTTTGTGTGGATACCCGATAAATTCTTTGGGTAAATACCAAGGAGTGCAATTGCTGGATCAGATGCTTAAGAATATGTTTAGTTTTTGTAAGAAACTACCACACTGTTTTCCAAAGTGACTATTAAATTTTGTATTCCTTTCAGCAATGTGAGGGCCTTCCCAGGTGGTTCAGTGGTAAAGAATCTGCCTGCCAATGCAGGAGACACAGGAGACATGGGTTCTGTCCCTGGGTTGGAAAGATTCCCTGGAGAAGGAAGTGGCAACCCACTCCAGTATTCTTGTCTGGAAAATTCCATGGACAGAGGAGCCCGGCGGACTCCAGTCCATGGAATCACAACGAGTCGGACATGACTGAGCATGCGCGCATGCATGCAGCGTCCTATCACTCCGCATCCTCGTGTTGTCGGTGTTCTGGATTTTCGCCATTCTGATTGGCGTATAGTGGTCACAATCTGTTCTTAGAGCCGTATTACCTACATTCTCATCTCCTACAAGCTGTTGTTCAAATGCCACCTTCCCAGAACATTCTAAAATGGCAACATCTCATTCCTCTTCCTATCTTCATTTTTTTCCTCACAATACTTTTCTGTTATTCTTTTCTTAAAAAATTTTATTGGAATATAGTTGATTTACAGTGTTGTGTTAATTTCAGGTGTACAGCAAAGTGAGTGAGTTATACATACACATATATCCACTTTTTAAAGACTCGTTTCCCATATACGTCATTGTTTAGTCGCTCAGCCATGTCTGCCTCTTTGTGACCCCATGGACTATGTTCTGCAAGGTTCCTCTGTCCATGGGATTCTCCAGGCAAGAATACTGGAGTGGGTTTCCATTTCCTACTCCAGTATACGTTATTACAGAGTAGAATTCCCTGTGCCACACAGTAGATCCTTATTAGTTGTCTGTTTTATGTAGTAGTGTGTATAAAGGGCTTCCCTGGTGGCTCAGGGGTAAAGAATCTGCCTGCTAATGCAGGAGATGCAGGTGCGACCCCTGGGTTGGGAAGATCCCCTGGAGAAGGAAAATGACAACCCACTCCAGTATTCTGGCTTGGGAAACCCCGTGGACAGTCCATGGGGTGGCAAAGAATCAGACGCAACTGAACTAGAAATGTGTATGTGTCAATTCTGACCTAATTTATTCCTCCCCACCCCTCTTTCCTTCTTGGTAATGATAAGTTTGTTTTCTGCCTCTGTGACTATGTTTTTGTTCTGTGAATAGGTTCATTTGTACCCTTTTTTAAAAGATTCTATAAATAAGTGATATCATGATATTTGTCTTTGTCTGATTTACTTCACTCAGTATGCCAGTCTCTGGGCCCATGTATGTCACTGTAAATGGCATCATTTCATTCCTTTTTTACAACTGAGTAGTGTTCTGTTGTGTATATGTATCACATCTTCTTTATCCATTCTTCTCTCATTGGACCTTTAGGGTTGCTTCCATGTCCCCGGTGTTGCAAATAGCACTGCAATAAACACTGGCACGTACTTATCCTTTCAAATTTGGGTTTTCTCCAGTTATATGCCCAGTAGGATTGCTGGATCATATGATAACTCTACTTTGCGTTTTTTAAGGGGCTCCCATACTGTTCTCCATAATGGCTGTGCCAGTCCACAAGACTTTGTACCCAGTGACATACTATGTGTTTGTTCTTATTTATCTCTCCAATTAATTTGTATTTTCTCTAATTATGTAAGCCCTGTGAGGTCAGGAATTTTTTTCTTCCTGTTTTCTGCTGTTTCCCTACTGCCTAAAACAGAGTCTGATACATAGTTGCTGCTCTATAATGTTTGTTAATGAATGTTGAATATACAGAATACAGACCCAACTCTTCAACTTGGATTTCAAATTTATCTTATTTCCACCCTCTCCAGGGTCACTCCCCACCCTAACACCATCAGTCCAATTTGCCCTACATCCTCTCCTGTCCCAGACCTTGGTTCAAGCTGTTTGCTGTGTCTAGGCTACCTCGTTCTCCTACTCATTTCTGCTTAACAGAGCTTCTCTTCCCTCCAAGCTCAGTTCGAATCCTCCAAGGAGCATTTTCAGATTTCCCCAGTTGAAACGAATCTCTCCTTCTCCCAGGCCAGGTCAGTGCTTTGTTCCTCCCTTGTAGCGCGCTTCATGGTCCTCCTCGTTTCAGACTTACTTCGCTGTGTGTGTCCTGTAGGAATGTGCAGGGCAAGACCCCTGCATTCCCATCACGCTTCGTGGTCCTCGGCGCGGCACTCTGTCCATCTGCTCAGTGGGGGCTCCGTTCATCTTGTTTAGCCAGGGAACCTGAGAGGAGAGAGGTTAGGAGGGCTATCATACCCCTCTGAAAAAAGTTCTGANCCCTGCATTCCCATCACGCTTCGTGGTCCTCGGCGCGGCACTCTGTCCATCTGCTCAGTGGGGGCTCCGTTCATCTTGTTTAGCCAGGGAACCTGAGAGGAGAGAGGTTAGGAGGGCTATCATACCCCTCTGAAAAAAGTTCTGAGCTCTCATTTGACAACTATTTGACAAAGTGACATTCTAGATGGCAAAGCACTTGGGAAACTTTAAGCTCTTCTTTAGTTAAGATGGTGATACTTTGCTGTAATTCTCTGAATATTTTCATAATGTTGGCCCACGGTGCAGAGTAATCAAATTACTCTAATTCCACATCATTTCTCTCATTTGTCAGCCATTGTTCCTGTTGTTGTCCTTTTAGTTAATTTACTATATCTTTTTCATTTAAAATTAATTTGTAAGCACAGTCTCACTTCATTTTCTATTCCAGCTGACTTTCTGTCAGATACGTTTTATGTGTGGGTTCAAAGGGAAGAATGAATCTGTGGGGGTGTATGTGGAATGTCATTTTCTGCTTCATAGACTAGGAAAGGCACTTCCATCATAAAAAATGTGCAAATTAGAGAACTTCCAGAAACATAAGTCTGTATTCTGTGAACAGTAATGCAAAATACGAGGGAGTGTGTAATTTACTTTTGATATTGGCTATAGCCACTTTTGTAGAGAAAATCACTGGCTATGCCTTTATTTAATAGGATAGAATAGAATCTTAAAGCTGAGTGAGACCTTAGAAATCCCTAGTCCAGAATTTCTTCATCTTCTCAGAACTAGTGCACCCTTTTTTGACAAATATTTAGTAACAGTGCCTTACTGGCTTAGGCTTAATAAACGTCACCAACAATATAACCAACACAAAAATTTTAAAAAATCAATATAACAGCCTGATTGAAATATCAAGGAAAATAAAAAATATATCTAATAAAATAAAATATTTATATATGTATAGAAATTATATATGTATAAAATTTAAATATAAATACAATTAAAATTTATATATAAAAGTATGTTTATAATAAAAATTCTACAAGTACATGTACATGTATCAGCATCAAAATATAATTCCTTAAACATAACTCTTCTAGAAACATGAAGAAGTCGGATGCTTGTACCTGTACATAGGGTGTATCATGAGTGCAACAGCCAGAAATGCCTTTGGGTACAGGTGTGTTGAATTGGCAACTCAAATACCGTAGTGTATGATTTTCCCATATGGTGAACTATAATTTTAAAGATGTTCAAAGAGAAGCACCTTCACTCATCCGTACACAGTCACCCACACAGACTGTCGTTGCAGTCCTGGAGAAATCAGTGTATATTAAAATAGTACAAAACAAAAAAATACTTTGTGTTTCCTACTCCACTGCGTGTGGAGAAGGAATTACCATGTAGGCTCAGATTGTTATACAAAGAATTTATCGAATGTCTGGTGGAACATTTGGAAAATCATGAAGAACCCAGAACAGTTTTCCTCTAGTGAAATTATTCCACTCTTTACAACTTGTGACTGACCCTGCCCGCCACCCCCCGAGACAAGTGGTCCACAGTCATTGTGACCCCACCCCACTGTAAACATGTGCAGTCCCTCCCTAGCAGCTCATGCCACCCAGATGCAAAGCTCTAGTCTAGTTCTACCGCCTTCTACAGGACTTTGAAAACCAGAATGTTTCAGTGACCTGAGACTAGTCACATATCTAGTAAAGTTTTATGAGGTTCATGAGCTGCTTGACAGCTTTGCTGTGTCTGTAGCTACTGTGTCCATCAGAGCGATTGTCAGAAATATCTAAACAGATCTTAATTATGAGAAAATGTGAAATGAGACTGCCTAGAATTTTAACCTGCCACTTACAATGTTTAGGCAAGTAATCTGTGCTAGTTAAATTGTTTGAGCCTCGGTTTCTTCAACAGTAAACCGTAGGTAATAATAGAACCTGACTATAGCATTGTTCTGAGGATTCACAGAAAGTGTGTATAAAGTGCTTGCTATCAAATAAACATTTGGCAAAAGATGGCCATGATGATGGTGATGACAATGAAAACGAAAAAGAATTATACTTGAGATAAAAATTCCTTATCCTTGACTTTTTTCTTAATGTAACTTAACATTTTTGTCTTTAAGCAGCAAGATCGCCTAGCCTAGTTTTTGTTTCAATGTAATCCTTATTATCACTCTTACAGATTTCTTTAAATGCTCATCCTTTTCCTTTTAGCTAATACTATAATTTAAATTACCTAGCCCTTGAAATCTTTCCTTCACTGACACACTAGAGATTAGCATATGTGACTTTAAATTAAATTGTAGTAATAAAATCCCACTTACATTGGTAGAAAATAAATATCTAAATTTTATCTCACCACTGTCTCCCTTCACTTTTGCAGAGGCTGTATTCCCAGAACTTAGCTGCTATAATGGTTTCTTTAGTAGCACACAAATTTTATATATTTATCTCTCAGCAGTTTTGTCAGTTAAGTTCATTTTTATGCTTGGCAGGATTAGGGTAGTCTAGGAAAATTAAGTTTTCTTTTCTTGTTACTTTTTCTGTTTAATTTGTAACCGGTTAAAACACCACAATATGATGGATGATTGACCCTAGTAAAGCTGCAGAGTTAAGGGATAATTGGCAGACTTTGGTAAAGCAATGAAGTCTTCCGCTCTCCCTCAACAGCCCTTAAGACAACTTCATTATTAAAATGTACATACTAGCAAAATTCTGAATGTGTGTGGAATTTGATTACTGACTAAGTAGCACCGATGCCAGGGTTTTATTTTTACTGTGGATGTGTAATGTTTGCAAAGCAGCCTGTGGAGTGGGTGAATCCTGGCACTCACAGAGGAGTGTACATGGAAATGGGATTTTGCAGCCAGCTAACTACATCCCTATCACTTCCTATTCACTTAACAGGAGCACATACCTGCACACTTCCCGTTGCCCAGTCCAATCCAGAATCATTCCTAGAAATTGAGCTCAATTTACATACTTTGCTTGTGAAAATTCAGTCCTTCCTAGTAATGACAATCCAGAATATGAGCCAGTTAAATTCTTAAGAAGCTAAAGCTCCATTCTATAACTATGTGGATATTACTAACTTTATTTTGAGTATGATATGGGTTCATGAGATGATGAATGAATAAGACAAGGTGATCTCAGACCCAAGGATGCCTTGTTCTTTCATTTATTCAATCAATCATTGCATCATTTTACAAATGTTTTGTTGAATACCTGCTCTGTGTGAGGCACTGCTCAGGTCAGTGCAGGGAATATATAAGGTGTACATGGTCCTGACCTCATGTGTCTTAGTACCAATTCTGTGTCTTAGTATCAATTTTGACTTTGATGTTAGCATGCAGACAAAGAATGCATGCAAGAAGTGTAAATATTCTTAGAATGTAATATAATAACCAGTTCATGGAAAGTCAGTCATCTTAAGTTTAAAAATTTAAATTCCTAGACAAATATAAAAGAGCCAGAATTGTGGTGCATGAACTGTATATCCATGGAAGCAGCGTATAATCATAAAATCCTTGTCAACAGACATTAGGTAAAAAAAAAACACACTATGTAAATGAACTGGGTATTTGTGGATAAGACTTAAGCTCTGGCCTTGAGAAACAGTTGTACATTCCATTAAAAAAGACACTGGGTATATTTTCTTCTGGCTTGGTACCTTAAGAGTAATTGCTCTCAGTTTTTACCTTTGCCATCAGATGATGAAAACTTTAAAATTTGCTAAGAGAATAACTGATGAACATGTATCTTGAAATAGCATATATCTCCCTGGATCACATACTGATGAGAAGAAATGTCCTTCAAGAATCTTAAGAGACTTTTCCTTCCAGAATCTGTTTTTGCGTAGAAGAGAGTCAGGAAAGATTTCACTGCATCTTTTGACAGTGGTGTTAGAATGTAGAGAAATGTAATTGAATATTTCAATGGAAAACCCAGCTGCAATGATCTGTGCAGTGAGTATGATATAAATTATCATGCCATTATCAACACCATCTTCCATTTATAAAACTAGAGGAAATACATGAGCACCATAAAAATCCTTTTATCATCAAAAGGATTTTATATTCATGACATTGCTCTGAAAGCAAACACAAGATTTTTAAAGAGATCTTTATTTTGCAGAGGAATCATAGCACCAGGGACTTATGATAAGCTGGAAGAATCACAAACCATATATTAGTTTGGACTATTAGGGAGAGANTCATCAAAAGGATTTTATATTCATGACATTGCTCTGAAAGCAAACACAAGATTTTTAAAGAGATCTTTATTTTGCAGAGGAATCATAGCACCAGGGACTTATGATAAGCTGGAAGAATCACAAACCATATATTAGTTTGGACTATTAGGGAGAGATTTTAATGTTCAGGAGGTAAGTAGTCACCAGATTTCTTCTAGATGGTTATTCCATAGTCAAATTATGTACTGATGGATGAAAGATAGGACGTAAAATTGAGAAAGTCAGCTTATGAGACCTATACCAGATGCAGAGTATTATGATACATTCAAGCCTCAAAATACTCCAGCAGTCTAAATGTCTGACTCTGACTCCTAGACATCTTTGGAATTAACATTTGGGTTTTAAATCCATTTTGCCAGCATCTCCGTGTCACATTTTCTTTTCCAAAAATGATGCAATAGCACCTTTCATTATAGAATTTTGAAAATTCTATGTTCTTCCTAAATTGTCATATACTATAACANTTGGGTTTTAAATCCATTTTGCCAGCATCTCCGTGTCACATTTTCTTTTCCAAAAATGATGCAATAGCACCTTTCATTGCCACTTCCTTATCTGGAGGTGAATTGGATTTCCCTCCTCTTAATCTGGGCAGACTTGTGAGTGCTTTGGCTAGTAGGGTATGCCAGAATTAACACTATGTGGTTTCCAAGATGGGTCATAAAAATTAGTGCAGCTTCCCCCTCATTTATTGGGTACTTGAGCTGAAAACTAACAAGTCTGGTTACCCTGAGACAACCATCTTGTGAGCAAGCCAAGACATCTCCAGGTGCTCCAAATAGTGGTCCTAGGCTTGGAGTCACATCAGCCCAGACCACGGAGATGATCAAGGAGGAAGGGGTCTACTGAAAAAAAAAATCAGCGATAAGATAAACTCAATAGTGTAATGACAAAGCATTATTAACTGCAAAGGCTTTTTTTTCTCTCTGTAGAAGCAGTACTTTTTGAAAACATTGGAGGAAAAAATTGCATATTTATGGTAGACATAATTATATCAACCACCATTTAAAAACACCAGGTGTTTTATATATATTCCTGATGTAGGTTGGTGCCTGTGTTCCCTTTCGTAGTAGATGTAGCTCTTCAGTCAAGATTTTTAGGGGGAAACAATACAAACCAACTTAGGCTGGCTAACCAGAAAAGGATTTTATGATAAGGATATTAGATAACTCAAAGAATTGTGATGGAGGCTGGAGCATAACCATAAGAAGAGTTGGCTTTGAGCTTACAGGAACTATACTAAAACCATGGCTGATGAGTAAACTGCAGCTGCTTCTGCTGCCCCCTGAGAACCAGGGAGAACCCCCGGGCTGGCTACCCCTGATTGTGGATGCCTCTGTTGCCGTCAAAGCTAGCACAATGGCCTCCTCCCAGAGCTCATCCCCTCAAGTTGCTTGTTTCCAAACCAGAGTCAGGAGCACAGACTGGATTGGCAAAACCTTGTCCAAGCACCTGTTTCCTAGCTGCAAGGAAGCTCTGGGAACTTGACTTTACTGGATTCTGATAAAATAATAAAATCAATCCATTAGGCTGCATATTTCCCAAACATAATGAGAGTGTTTGGAGAGTGCTGGTCAGCTTTAAATCATGATAGTTACGTATGAAATGGAATACATTAGAAGAAGACAAATAGAGTGATCCTCTACATAGAAAATCCTAAAGACTCCACCAGAAAACTACTAGAGCTAATCAATGAATATAGTNGAGGCAGGTAACTTTATTATCTGATTTTACAGATTGAAAAACTACATGGCACAGAGGGGCCATGTGATTGATAAGTAGTAGTGCTGGCATGGGGACCCAGGCAGTCTGACTTTAGATCTGCTTTCTTAAACCTTAATCGATAGGAATTTTACAAGGTATCTTGCTGATTGTGTTTTTGCCCCTTGTCAAAATAGATGCCAAAAGTATGTAATGTTTATATATTAGCTACGGGGAAAAATAGAAAGTGTTCTAAAACAGTTACACAGGTTTTCACAAGGAGGTAATTTTTGAAAAAAAAAGAGAGAAAAGCATGGAATTATGACATTGTCTCATCCTTCAACAGTCTGCCTTCCAGACCCTACTGCCCAGCAAACCATCCTTCCACCACCTATGACGATTCCAGCTGTGGCTTTCTAACCTTGCACCTTGTTTAATCATTACACCAGTGCTGAGAGAATGGTCATTACACTTGCATTTTGCACATTAAAAAAAAAATGAGTCTCAGAAGGTTAAATGTTATGGTTAAGATCACACAAACCGTAAATGGTAAAGTCCAGATTTTGAATACAAACCCTACATTCTCCACTGCTGGGTAAGCTCTGCTGTTAAGGATCTCAGTGAAGTGCAGTAGTTCAGCACAGCTAAACAAGGTCAAAAAGCAATAATGGCAAGGACACCAGATTGAAGTGTAGTCTTTGGAAATGGAGTGACTCTTCATGTAATGGCAACATATGAAGCCATGACTGTAAGTCCTGACATTTATGAAGAGTTTGCATCTGTTGGTCAAGTACCCATCTTTCCAGTCTGACAGCACTTGTCAGTGATGCTAGGAGAAGCATGAGCCCAGTCAGTATCTTTTTCATCTGCATACGTATGCCCAAGCTTGGCTAGCCTTACGTGAGAGAGAACTTCTGTAGTTTCATCAAATGCATTTGGTGAGACCAAGAACACATGGACAGAACACATCAATATCAAAACGGAAGANCACTTGCATTTTGCACATTAAAAAAAAAAATGAGTCTCAGAAGGTTAAGTGTTATGGTTAAGATCACACAAACCGTAAATGGTAAAGCCCAGATTTTGAATACAAACCCTACATTCTCCACTGCTGGGTAAGCTATGCTGTTAAGGATCTCAGTGAAGTGCAGTAGTTCAGCACAGCTAAACAAGGTCAAAAAGCAATAATGGCAAGGACACCAGATTGAAGTGTAGTCTTTGGAAATGGAGTGACTCTTCATGTAATGGCAACATATGAAGCCATGACTGTAAGTCCTGACATTTATGAAGAGTTTGCATCTGTTGGTCAAGTACCCATCTTTCCAGTCTGACAGCACTTGTCAGTGATGCTAGGAGAAGCATGAGCCCAGTCAGTATCTTTTTCATCTGCATACGTATGCCCAAGCTTGGCTAGCCTTACGTGAGAGAGAACTTCTGTAGTTTCATCAAATGCATTTGGTGAGACCAAGAACACATGGACAGAACACATCAATATCAAAACGGAAGAAATCAGCTAATATCTGAGTAACAGATAGATTAGCTACGCTGGTATCTGTCTGTCTTTGCATCAGGAAATTAGCTGTGAAGGAACAGCACTGCCCTCTAAAAGCTTAAGATTAAAAACAAAACTTTGGGATCTGCTATACCTGACTTTGCCAAAGATTTCTCCAACCTATTTTTGTCAGATCCGGTCCATTTCCTGAGGTAAAATTAAATTTACAAGTTTGCACCCTATATAGTAATACATCTATGATTTAAAATGTACTCAAAGGTGCCTTCCTTCAGGTACACCTGGGGTCCCGGAGTTTAGCAAACATGTGCGTATTTGCATTCTCTCATCAAATATTTATTTCTGTCATATACTTACCAGATTTCTTCTCCAGCTGGGGACTCCCAGGATCACTTTAGAGCAGTGGTTCTTGTATTAAGCTTGGCTGCCCAGGGAACATTTGTCAATGTCTAGAGATACTTTTGCTGGTCACAACTGGGAATGTGCTGCTGGCATCCAGTGGGCAGAGGTCAGTGAAAAGTGAAGTGTTAGTTGCTCAGTTATGTCTAACCCCATGGACTGTAGCCTGCCAGGCTCCTTTGTCCATGGAATTCTCCAGGCAAAATGGGTTGCCATTCCTTTCTCCAGGGGATCTTTCTGACCCAGAGTTCTAACCTGAGTTTCCCACATTGCAGGCAGATTCTTAACTGGCTGAGCCACCAGGGAAGTGCAGGGTAGAGGTCAGGGATTGTGCTAAACATTCTGCAGTACTGTGGACAGCACCCACATCCTAACAACACAGAATTGTTTACCTACAATGTCAATAGTGCAGAGGTTGAGTGTCCTGCCGAGGTGTCTATCTTTGGATCCTTTCTGACTCAGTATGACTATCTCTCTTTGGGCACAGTCCCAGAATCTGGATTTAGCACAAAGGGAAAATAATACCCTCTGCTTTCCCAAACACTGTTTGATAATACTTGGAAGGTTTTGGTCTGTATGTTTAGAAAATGCCTGAGTTTAGGGCCTTCCTTGTTTTCCAGAATTGTTACCAATGGCTCTGAGTCTCCAAGTTGATCATCCTATATTTCTGTATTTAATCCTTAGTTGGCACTTGTCTTCAGTGTGTGTCTGTCACTGTTCATTCCACTCATCTCTGCCATTTTCTTTGCTATTTATGTCCATCAGCTTGACTTCTTATCTCTAATCTGAAACACGTTATGGTTTCATCAGCCAGATGATTCAGATCTTAAAAAGATTAAATAAGGTCATCTGAAACAGACTATTTGTGGTTAACTCCTTTTTCGTTTAGGGAAATTATACACTTTTCCTTCCTTCTCATTTGTAGTTTTGAAACACTTTTCTACCCTTCACAAAACATTTTCTCAACTACCATGCAATTCAGTTGGAGAAGTATGTCCAACGGTTCTCCTTGGCCACAAACTGATGTCAATCTTTTAAAGAATTCTAGATTAGTGAAATGGTATTCTCCTTGACAGAAACCACAGTTGCCTTTCCACTCAGCAGTTGTGCTTCCTGCTATGGTAAGGAGCTGATTCAATCAAATGTTGAGTATCTGGTATGCACAGGTCAGTGTACCAGACTGTCAAGGCGTACGACATGAACAAGACATAGCCTTCGCTAAACAGTGTAAAACCTAGTTAGGATGACAAGATATGTGCATAAATAACTGTAATATGCTGTAGAAATAGATGTACATGTACAAGAGATATAAGTAGTCTCCATCGTATGTCTGAAGCATCAGACTTGTGCAACGCCTGCCAGTCATACATGAAAGTTCAAGGTACTGATCTAGGTCTCAGGATCCCATATTCCATGTTAGAATCATACCAAAAACCTCCCAGACTCCTCACTTCAGGATAATTTTGTAAATGACAAGTGGTACCTTTTGGCCCAGTGTTTCATCCTGAAATTCCTTAGCCCTTTAAGGTATATTACAACCACTCCTGGTAATTTACTTATGTCCAGTGTGTCAGATGGACTCATAGCATCACATATTCTGAACACTAATTTGACCTCTCTGCTTTAAAAGATGATTTTAGCTTTCTGATCTCCATAATAACTGCTGAAGAAAGGACTCAAATGAGATTTTTATTCCATTTCTGTGTTTGTTAGTTTCACCGTTCCAGGGGTAAATGATTGCCCTCTCTTCCCTCCACCTCCGTTACATTCTCTTGGCTTTTCTCTACTTGAGGTGGCATGGTTTAAACCTGTAAGGTTTGGTGTCAAATATATTTGGATTGAAATCCCTGCTATAACTTTGTGTCTCTGGGGATAGCTTTTCTAAATTCACAGAAGAGTGATTTCTTCGTCTGTATGGACAGGATGATACCGTCTACTTTTCATAGTTTTGAGAAGATTCATTAAGATGACATATAAAATGCTTGCCAAGAAATGCTTCAGTGAGTCTTCTCCTCAACTGTTTATCTTCCGCACTTAGATAACATATCTAAAAGGAACTCTCTCCTCTCGCTCAGCTTCTGAGGCTTCTGCTCCTTCACAACTTACCAACACAGATTTCTACCCCCTTCCCTTCCTGGCCATTCTGATCAATAACATACATTTCCCCACATGTCTTTAGAAAAGTTATGTTTAATGTAAAGTGTTAACTACTTCCATACTTTACCGTTGCTCTCCTCTGAATGCTTGTGATTCCTCAAATTCACCTGTTGAAATTCTGCATGTATTCCTACAGTAGAATTTTGTTTCCTGTTTATCAATCTTTTTTGACATCAGGGTGGTTCACTGAGTACCTGCTGTATGCAAAGCAATGTGCTAGGTGCCTTAAATTAATTATCTAACAACTCTACAAAAAGTTGTGAAGTATCTCTGTCATGAATAAAGTTCTTTAGCGTTTTCTAAAGAGATAACACTATATATATATATCAATTATTTTCAAAGAATGGGCTTTGATAATTTTGTTTTTAGTGTATATTGAACATGGTGGTGGTGGTTTAGTCACTAAGTCGTGTCTGACTTACGCCTCCATGGACTATAGTCTGCCAGGCTCCTCTGTCTATTGGATTTCCCAGGCAAGCATAGTGGAGTGGGTTGCCATTTCCTTCTCCAGGGAATTTTCTCAATCCAGGGATCAAACCCACATCGCCTGCATTGGCAGGTGGATTGTTTACTGCTGACCCACCATAGAAGCCCCATATACTAAACATAAACAAGATAATTATATGTACATAAGGTACAAAAAACAGAATACCTTATGTGTAAGGTATAAATAACAAAAGCCACCAAACAGTTTAAGAAAGCAAACAAATGTATTTAAAAAATTATTGAGACATGGTTGATTAAATGTTGTGATAGTTTCACATGTGTAACAAAGTGATTCATATTCATATATATACATATATTCTTTTTTATATTCTGTTCCATTATAGGTTATTAGAAGATACTGAATATAATTCCCTGTGCTATACATTAGGTCTTGTGTTGGTTATCTATTTTATATATAGTAGTGCATATATTTTATTTCCAAACTCCTTATTTATCTCACCCCCTACTCTTTCCCTTTTGGTAACCATAAGTTGTTTTCTGTATCTGTGAGTCTATTTTCTTTTGTAAATAAATTCATTTATATCATTTTTTTAAGGATTTCACATATAAGTGATATCATTTGACATTTGTTTTCTGTGTCTCACACTTCACTTAGTGTGATAGTCTCTGGGTCCATCCATGCTGCTGCAAATGGCATGGTTTCATTCTCTTTATGGCTGAGCAGTATTCCATTGTATACATGCACCACATCTTCTTTATCCATTCATCTACTGATGCACATTTAGGTTACTTCCATGTCTTGGCTATTGTAAATAGTGCTGCTATGAATGTTGGGATGCATTCATCTTTTCAAATTATGGTTTTCTCTAGTATATGCCCAGGAGTGGGATTGCTGAGTCATATGGTAGCTCTGTTTTTCGTTTTTTAGATGGAATTCTGTGTTGTTGTCCATAGTGGCTGCACCATTTTACATTCCCACCAACAGTGTAAAAGGTTCCCAGTACTGCATACTTTCTCCAGCATTTATTATTTGTAGCCTTTTTGACGTTGGACATTCTGACTGCTGTGAGGTGATACCTCATGGTAGTTTTGATTTGCATTTCTCTAATAATTAGCGATGTTGAACACCTTTTCATGTAACAACTGTATTTAAAAGCTCCTGTGTGCCCTTTGCCTACTTCAGCCTTGCCCAAAGAAAACCCCTAAATGCTTAAACTTTATATGCTTTTTAACGTTGTTAAATTTATAATGAAAGCAATGATGCTAATTCAGTGTTTGAAGCTTTTCTGATATTCAGTCATTTCAGTTTAAGGGGCAGCAGTATTTGTCTTGGAAGGTCAAATTCTGGTCATGGGTTTTTAATGCATAATATGAAGTAACTGCCTTTTCTTTTTCCAATGATTTAAGAGGAGCAGTTTTTTCTCTTATTTCTTATAGATATTTTTCATATGGCTCTAGGTTTTTTCATATGTTTTTTTCTGAGTGAAATGCTGGCATGAATGCCTCCAAGTTAGAAGTCTACTTGGGGCAGCAAATAAAGCCGCCACCTCAGGGGAGAGGGGCTTCCGATAGAAGACCCAGCAAAGGAAATTCTTGAGTCCTCATTCTGTTCTTGCTTTACAAAGATCCTTAAGCAAAAGCTATGGTGTTCATTTAAATTTGCTTCTGCAAGCTGACAGAAAGAAATGGGGAGTTATACAGTGAAGAAAAAGATTAGATTTAGGTTAAAGAGAAAAGTGAGATAGGGAAAGGCAGAAATAACAAAGTTGCTGAAGAAAGAAAGATGATCATCCAGGAATGTATAGAAAAAAAAAGCCATAAAAATATGCCTAATGTTTTGTTTTGAATCTTAGAATCTGGGGAAGAAAACTTTATTTTTTTTCACTCTGAAGAATACAAAAAGAGAGAGAAATCAAGTGATCAATTGATAAAGAGATGTGAGTGAGTGGATGGATGGGCAAATGGATGGATGGGTGGGTGGATGTATGGATCAATAGATGGATGGATGGATTGATAGATGGATGGATGGATGAACAGATACAGTATAGACTACGTTGCTGACTGCTGTAGATTGAGTGTTTGTATCCTCCCAAAATTCATGTGTTGAAATCCTTAACCCTCAAGATGGCAGTATTGAGAAATAGGACCACTGGGAGGTTATTTAGGTAATGAAGGGGGAACCCTCGAGAATAAATAAGGCCTGAGAGATCCTCCATCCCTTTCGCCTTGTGAAGACAGAGCATACAGGTGCCGTCTGTAAACCAGGAAGCAGGCTCTCACTAGACTCCAGAGCTGCCTGGGCCAGATCTTGGACTTTGAAGCCTCCACAACAGTAAGGAAAACATTTATATTGTTTGTAAGTCATCCAGCCTGTGGTACTCTGTCATAGCAGCCTGAAAAGACTAAGACCTTTTAAAACTCTATGTACCGGGGTAATAAGACCCCTTTACAGCTAGGAATGAGGACATCTCTGCCGTGCAGAAAAGCCACAGCAAAGATCTGCTGCTCTAGCCGGGTGGGACGGGGGTTTGGGGGAGAATGGAAGCATGTATATGTATGACTGAGTCCCTTTGCTGTTCACCTGCAGCCATCACAACACTGTTTATTAATTGGCTATACCTCAATACAAAATAAGAGTGTTTTTTTTAAAAATATGTTCCTGAGGAAAAAAAAATAAAGATCTACTGCTCTGTTTAGATAGTCCTTACTGTCCTCCTCCTCTTTAAAAGATTGTCCTCTTTTGTAAGGGAGAAAGTTACAAATTTGAGGAAAATAATAACGTTCTCTGATTGGGAATGGTGTTTTCTTTTTTGAATCAGGAATTTCATCGCAAATGGTGATTCACTCCAAAGACTCAAATGCTCAAAAATGTACAAATGACTCTGCTTCTGTATAGTAAAATTAAAGTTAGAGTCATCGTATACTTTTTCATATTGGGTTTTAGAGAGATAATCCTGCTCTGCTTCTTTGAGCTAAAATAGTGAAAGGTGAATTTTCAACTTGTTGCTGGGTTTTTAATCTTATAGTTCCCTAATCCAGATGTTTAATTATTTCCCTACACATGAAACATATCACATCATTACTTCTAATTTAGAAAGTAGATACAGGTCTGTGACATATAAAAACAATGCTCTGTCCTGGTTGCTGATGTTTTAAGGGAACATTTAAATTCTTAGCCCTGCAGGTCAAACTGCATTATACCAGTTTCATTAGAAGAGATATCTATATAACACTAAGATGGTAACAAGTTCCAACCGATGTATTTTATGTATTTCAAGAAATATGCTATAAACAAGAGATTAGAACTATTGAACACAAAAGTTTTGAACCAGTATTGATTTTCTGGATTTGATCTGCAGAGTTACAGGGAACTTGAAAAATGTCAGCATTCTCCAAAATGCTGTAAACAGGTCTTTAAAAGATTGTTTTATATGGTCATATCATATTGATGACTGATCTTTATAGATCTAGAGTTCAGTTTGAGCGCATGTATTGAGTGTCAGGCTAACATAATAAATATGAGATTTATAAAGCAGTCTCTGATATTTAAGAGCTTGCAGACTATAGGGAGAGATATGGGATGTACTCAAAAAATCTTAATATTGTGCAAGTGAGTGCCATGAAGAGTAGACCAAGAAAAAGAATTTCCATTGAAAGCGATTACTTTGGGTGGGGTTGGAGGAGAAGACACAAGATGAGGTTAATGCGTGACTGTCGAGTGCTCCCAGGGCTCCTGGTTGAAGCTATTCTCTGTGAGTGGTGAATGTGGTTCTTGTTACTGAGAGAGCTCCTACCACATGGCACTGCGGATGCAGAAGGGAGCAGAGGGCTCTCTGAAACCTTTCAGTGGGTTTTTCGATGATGACCATTCGCGCAGACATAGGGAAGAGATTTGTGGACACCGTGGGGGAAGGGAAGGATGGGGACGAATTGGGAGACTAGAACTAGCATAAACACACTACCATATATAAAACAGATAGCTAGTGTGAAGCTGCTCTGTAGCACAGAGAGCTCAGCTTGTTGCCCTGTGATGACCTAGTGGATGAGTGTGATGGAGGTTGTGGGAAGGAGGCTCAAGGAGGGATACATGTATAGATATCGCAGAGTTACTTTGTTACACACCAGAAGCTAACGCAACATTGTAAACCAATAATATTCCAATGAAAACCAAACTTCTAGTGGTGGTACAGCTGCTCAGAATATAATTCACAGCACCGACCCAGGCCTCCCAATGCTGTGCAGTGTCCCGCCCACCACCCCCATCATTGCTGATCTGAGAAGAGCAGGGGATCTGAGGACAAGCTTATACTGCAGTAGACGTTGCTGTGGCATTTTAACTGTATTTGATAAAATACTTGCTCTCCCATGGATTACGAGAAACACACCAGTGGTTCTTTACCACAGAATGTGTGAGGAGCACCTACCTGTACTACCTCCCTGCTGCATCTGTCGCCTTTCCCCCTCATTCTCCATCCTCTATCAGGGGGCACCAGCAGCCTCCTAACTGTTGCTTGAACTTGCTGAGTAAACAGTTCTCAGCTTCGGTTTCCCCCTACCTGAGATGCCCCTCCTCCAGGTAACTATACCTTTCTCTCCTTTACTTCCTCCAGAGCTCTGTTTAGATGTCACTTTACCAGAAAAGCTTTCCCCGATGATGTAGACACACCTGTCTCATCATTCTGTCTCCTTACTTTGCTTTATCTTTTTTCCCTAAGTAATTCATCCCTGGTAGATTTATTGGTTTATTATTTACTCTCTGTCCCACCCTCCTAGCAGGAGTCCAGGGACATATTTATCTTGGACACTGCTCTTGTCTTACCATCTGGCACCGTGCCGGACTCAAAGGTGGCCTTAATATTAAATATTAATTTTGTTCGGTGCATGTGTGCTGGAATGAGTGAGTGAGAGAATGAATGGCAAGAACAGTTACAGTGGGGCTTGAAACTACAGAGATGCGCTTGGGGACAGGAAGTGATTTAATTTGGCTAGAAAGGAGAGGAGAAAGTTTTAGTCAGCTTTTGTTTCAGTGCTAGTGGGTAGAGTTCTAGACTTAAGCACTTAAAATAACATTCTCCTAAATTTTCTAAGCTTTACCAGAGGCCCTGTTTCCATCAGGAATACTTTTCCTAACCAGCTTAGAATGTGTTTGCTTTGGAATTTCAGTCTTTAGAGCCATAGCTAAAGTTCCGTATCCTAAGTTTCATCCCCTTACCCTGTGAGTGTGCTCACAAAACTCGGGTTCCGCATTCTTGAGACTGCCACATATTGGAAATTCATATGGATGCAAACAGGGAAGAGTTTGCTGTCTTAACCATTTGGAGAGATGGAATGTAGGTGCGGCTTCCCTTCCAGGGCAGCTGGGCCTTCTGGCAGTGCTTAGTTTATGAAAATGTATCGTTGGGAATCTGCCCGCTGAGGATGGGGAAGACCCAGGCGGAGGTGGCGGGGGAGCCTTGACAGTCGGATAGAAAGGTCAGTTTTCCCCACTACTGAGGCAACCCCACAAGATGAGACAAGACAGCTGCATGAGAAATCTGTGCTCCATTGAGCTCCCAGCCCTCCCGGCCTTCCTGCTGTTTCCTTCCAAGAGCCTTTCGGAGTGCTTTTGTCTCACTAAGAGGAAAGCAGTCCATTTATGAGTAGCAAGGAAGCCATTTTCTCCTTTTGCAGAGGCCTGGCATACAAATAGCATACATAATTAATGTACCCCAGAAAGCTATTTAAATTCGTTATGGGATTTTCCCCCAAGAAGAATTCTACAAGAAGAAGTGCTTTAGATGTTTTCAGCTAGAATCTGAGTTCCAGAGTGTTTTTTTTTTCCCCCTCACTGTTAGGACTTTGTGACCTCAGGCAATTCACTTAATGTTCCTCTAAAGGACCTGTAAGATACTTTATTGATCTATATTTTATTCATAGTTTCCACTTCTGAATCTTTGGAAAACCTCAGTAGAGCCATTCTGAGGGCCATTGAATGAAAGCCAGTAATACCCTTTGAGATCCTCTAAATTTGCTTAAAAGGACCTGGTTACATATATTTTCTCTAACATTCCAAAGTAGATATTTCACAGCACTAATCATTATTCTTTAATATGTCCAGTTAAACTCATCTGCTTAATTCTTTAAAACGGAAGACTGCCTGAGTCCTATGTGATCAGCTCTCGCAACTAGACCGAGTGTATATCAGACAGGAAGTTGTTGAATCCTTTCAAAATTATATTACTACTCTGATTCAGCAAGTTGCATTTTCCTTGAAAGATGCCAATAAGAAAGTCTTGCCTAAGCCGCCCATCTTTCCCATTCATTTCTTTTTGTCATTTGTGCTAAAGAATTTGACCAGTGTTAAGGCTCAAGGGGAACTTGTGTCCACGGTGAAGTCGAATAGGATTTATATTTTCTATTGGTATATTTATTCCTTGCTGGGGGTCCTAAAAAATAATGTGCACTAGTATTTTGTTGATTAAGAGTCATTTGAACTCCAGTGGTTCCAAGAAAACCAGATTTTCTTTGAAATAAGGAAGCAGTTCTTTCTTCTCCCTGACCACATGAGGATTTCTGGATTCAATCTTTAGTCTTGTATCAATAGGCATATCTTTATAAAACTGTTCTACTTTTCTAAGCAAAAGGACATAGATGCTGTACAATATTCTCTCCAAATAAAATAGTGCAAAACAATAGGAAATTGCTTTAATTTGCATAAATCTCATTGAAAAGCTGCAGAAATCTTTTTATTATTCCCAGCGGGTTACCCTGCATTTTTTCCCCCCTGCACGTCAGGATCTGTCCAGCAGATGGCGCCATGTGGTAACTGGATGACCGCTTCCTTTTGCAAATATGGCTGTGTGCATTTTTGGCCTATTTTATTTATAAATACTCATTCTGTTAACGTAACTGTGGTGGAGGGAATGACACCTGTTTGAAGTCCAAGGTATTAAATGTCACAGATTTGTAAATTTGTGCCTTATACTGCTGCTGCTGCTGCTAAGTCGCTTCAGTCGTGTCCGACTCTGTGCGACCCCATAGACCCCATAGTCCACCAGGCTTCCCCGCCCTGGAATTCTCCAGGCAAGAACACTGGAGTGGGTTGCCATTTCCTTCTCCACTTTATACTAACACATTATTATATAGTGTAGCCCTCTAGAAGTATAGTGAAACTGTTCATTGTTCCTTAAGGAGCTTTTTATTTTCTGACAGTTAACTCAAGTTCACTTAATAGCTTGTCCTAATAGGGTAGTGATATATCAGCAAATAATCCCCACACAGTATAATCCTGGGTGTCCCCGGCAAAGGATGCTGTTGGGCTAAAGGTGTGTGCTAAGTCGCTTCAGTCGTGTCCGACTCTGTGCGACCCTATGGACCATAGCTTGCTGGGCCTCACTGTCCTTGGGATTCTCCAGACAAGAATACTGGAGTGGGTTGCCATACCCTCCTCCAGGGGATCTTCTTGACCCAGGGATTGAACCTGCGTCTCCCTTGTCTCCTGCACTGGCGCCACCTGGGAAACCCTTGGCTAAGGGTAACAGCCGTCACAGAGCTGCTCACAAACACCTCTCTGTTGCCACTTTACGGAATATTGTGGGGTCCAAAAAGAAAGGACAGAAGAAGAAGCTAGCACTTAGCTACTCCAAGTGCGATCCTGGCAGCATGCATCTCTATGGATGCTTGTCAGAAATGTAATGTTTTGAGGCGTACCTTTCCTGGTGGCTCAAACAGTAAATAATCTGCCTACAGTGTGGGAGACCTGGGTTCAGTCCCTGGGTTGGGAAGATCCCCAGGAGAAGGAAACAGGTAACCACCCCAGTATTCTTGCCTGGGAAATCCCATGGATAGAGGAGCCTGGTGGGCTACAGTCACGAGGTTGCAAAGAGTCAGGCACGACAGAGTGACTAACACTTTCACACTTTTCTGTTGGTAATTGATGAGAATATGCTTTTTAACAAGAGCCCCAGGTAACTCATATGCGTATTATAGTTGGAGAAGCACTGACAGTTGCCTCCTCTTCTTTTCATGTAAAGCATACGTTGCGCCTGCTATAAACCAAGCAATGAACTTGGGCCAGGTTGCAGCTATGGCCCAGTCAGGACCCCAGCAAGCAGGGAGCTCAGAATCAGGGGACCAACGGCCTATTTAAACAAAGTAACAGTTCAGCTATGGAGGTGCTAAGAGAGGTGTGTGCTAAGGGCAAGCATGTGTTTGGTAGTTGGGCTAAGGGCAAGCGTGTGTTTGGTACTTGGGCTGAGATTCACGTTTAATCTTTATGACAGCTCAGAGAGAGGAAAGACTGTCCCAGTAGAGGAGACCAAGCTGAGTCATTCACACAGCCCGTTAGTGATGAACAAAAGCATAAACCCAGCTCTGGCGGCTCCAAAGCCCAGGGTTTTGAGCAAGTTGCACCCTAGAAGCCCTGGCTCTTCCAATAAATTATCTACCCTTATAAGCTCTGTTTTAGATTTCCAGACTAAGGATATGAGGACCTTACATTAAAATATAATTTTTGGAAAGTTTGTGAGTTAAACATTGAAGAATGACTTCCCAAAGGAGGGTGGTGATCCCAGCCCACACACGTGGGTCATCAAAGTTCCTATGTCTAACATAGCCCTGCCATCTCAAGAAGTCAAGACTGGCAGCAGATGGGTGGTGATTGGGGACCTTTAGATGGAGACTTTGTTTGTTTCCATCTAAAGTTTGTTCGATTGAATGGGATTATATTAATGTGGAGTTCAGAAGATCTAAGACCCAAGTATTCTCTCCCAAATCCAACCAGGTGCCACTTGCAAATCAGCATTCTCAGGACATTGACTGAGCCCTGCATCACCCACAGAGTGCTGGTTTTAGGAGTTGCCCACACTGGCACTGATCTTGTCAAAACCATTTTCAGGGGTTAATACAGTTGTAATTACCAATACTTACAGGATTCTGGTTGTTTTTTGCTAAATGCGTTGATAGGCCTCCCACAGAGAACAGAATTAGATAGCTCAGTAAGATAAGGATTTTTTTGTTACTATTTTTTGTTACTATATGTAGATGGATTGTTCCTAAGTCTGGGAAAATTGTTTCATTCAGAGCCTTTTTTCCTTTTGTATTATCTTTTATTAATTCACTCATTGAATATATCTGTAAGTAGAAATGAATATTAAATTTGAGTAATGGTTTAAAACAGATTTACACGTATTTGGCAACAATAAAACTTGCCTCCTAAAAGGAATCCATGGATCCTACAACGAGGCTAAAGGAACTAACTGGCCTGTAGTCATCTGTGATGGCTAACACTGGCATTTTTCAGAAAATGCCAGGAATATTTATTCTAGTCTTTACAGCCTCATTTTGTTATTTCCAGGTAATTTGTCGCATTTCATATCCTGGAGTCAAAAGTTGTTCTGCTTCTGGCTTATATATCTATAACAGTGGTGAATGCCTATTCCAAATAAGCCTCATATTCCCAAACAAAGTGGTGCAGGGTATAATAGAAATCGTTAGGGGAAATTATATATTTGCACAAGTCACAGAAATTGGGTAATAGCAAAATGAGGTAGAAATGGTCACTCATGATGGGTATGCTGATAATTTGTCAGTGGGCTCTGTTATCTTGTTCTTTCAAGAATAGCTCTGATACACTGAATCTCTCTGAAACCAACAACAACAAAAACGATAACTGAATTAACTCTGAAGTCCTAGATATTTGTTCTCGGGGCAAGCTTTTCCTCCATTTCAATCAGTACTTCCCTCGTATACCCCTATATGCCATGAGGTCATTTTTCGTGTTTAAATTTGCTTCAAGTCATGTCTGCTTAGAGTCAAGGACTTTGTTTTAAATGTAAAGAGATGACTACCCTTAACCGCATCTCTGAAAGAAACTTACCGCAACCGGTGTCAGATGATTGTCCCAAGACCCTTTCAAAAGTGGGCTCTTGACCATTTTAAAAAATTAATTTATTTATTTTAATTGGAGGTTCATTACTTTAAAATATTGTAGTGGTTTTTGTCATACATTGACATGAATCTGCCACGGGTGTACATGTGTTCCCCATACTGAACCCCCCTCCCATGTCCCTCCCCACCTCATCCCTCAGGTCATCCCAGTGCACCAGCCCTGAGCACCCTGTCTCATGCATTGAACCTGGGCTGGAGATCTGTTTCACATATGATACTATGGATGTTTCAATGCTATTCTCTCAAATCATCCCACTCTCGCCTTCTCCCGCAGAGTCTGAAAGACTGTTCTTTACTTCTGTGTCTCTTTTGCTGTCTCGCTATATTTTGTTTTACGTTCACCTTTCTCTGTAAGAAAATGAAATGTTTCCAAGGAGAAAAGTAGACATTGCTATCTAGTATTCCATCCATGGGAAGGCTGCTAAGAGTTACAATCTGCAGAAGAGACAAAATGCCATGGAAAAAATGTCAATTTGAGTGATTTATGTTTTTAATAGAGGTTCTGAGACATGACATAAAGTCAATTCATATTCATCCTAACTTCTTAAACATACAAAGATCAGAGTCATAAAACTTACCATGGTGATGAAAGTAAATTATCACAAAGAAGCAGTAAGGGTACCATATGTATTCTGAAATATGTGGAACTTTGTTGTAGTTAAGAGCATACCGGTCATTTTGAAAATTAGAATTAAGAGTATCTCTTGTATGTATAAGTAATCCTCTCCTAACCGTGTTGGTTCATTAAACAGAACATTCTTTCCTTTACCCGGCTGAATAACTTCACAGTACTGATAGTGAAACAAATCTATTAAAAATAAATAAATAAAAATAAACAGAAAACACATGATGAAAGTTGTTTCAAGGGTTACCCTAGAAAATATGATCAAAGGAAAGCTGGAAAGTGTGCCCTCCATAATCCCCGTGCTTCAGCTACGATGAATGGCCAAGAGCCCCGTGAGTGTGCTGTGATTCCACACTCCCATTCTCCACGTTAATATTGCCTCAAACTGTACTGTCACCTTGGATACTCCATCCTGTCTGCACACTTGATAAATTTGCCCTTATCTTTCAAGATTCAGATCAGGTAGCCCTTAATCTTTGAAGCCAGCTGATCACTTCTCTCCTTTTCCTATTATAGTCTTCTGGTCTTATTCCTGGAGCTACCCCGGTGGCTTAGGGGTAAAGAATCTGCCTGCAGCTCAGGAGACACAGGAGATGTCGATTCGATCCTTGGGTTGGGAAAATTCCCTGAAGGAGGAAATGGCAACCCATTCTGGTATTCTTACAGGGAAAATCCCATGGACAGAACGCACAGAGGATCCTGGTAGGCTATATATAGTCCCTAGGGTTGCGAAGAGTTGGACAGGACTGAGCATGCCCTCACTCATTCTTATTCTTATCTGTGTTGAAATTTGATGATGATGTACTTCTTCTTCCCTACCCCAGATGAGCTTCTTAAAGTCAGGAGCCACAGTGCATTCATTTATTTATTTTAAAATATTTATTTATTTGGCTGTGTCGGGTCTTAGTTGCAGCATGGGGGATCTATTCCCTGGCCAGGGATTGAACCCAGGCTTCCTGTACTGGGAGCACGAAGTCTTAGCCACTGGACCACCAGGGAAGTCCCAGTGTGTTCATTTATGTGTCTTCACTCCCTAGTTTGTGAATGAACAATATATGGCCACACGCCTCCATTCTTCACTTCTGTATCTGTGGCAGACACTACAGGTCAATCATGGTACTTTTTCTCTAGCAAACTAGGCATAGCCATGCGGTATTTTTGAACACCATGCTTTAGTCAGCCACTTACTACAGATTCATTGTGATTGACACCCTGGTTTCAGCTGCCTTGCTACCCCTGGCCTTGGAGAACACCCAGCTCAGAGTAGGCACTGTTTTTATGTGGCAAAGTATAGTAAATGGAAATCTTATAAAATCCATGTTTGGTTTGACTTTTGATTTAACTAATTGTTTGGAGTTGAATCTAGAAATGTTATAAAACTTTCTGGGCTTTCAATCACTGAGACTGAACCACTTCTATTGTTTTGCTTTCATTATCTGAAGCACTCCGAATTAAATAACGTCAAACAGGTTCTTTTACATTATAAGACTTATCAAACTTTTATATACCAGAGTGCACTAGGAATCTGCGTGATGAGAATAAGATATTTCACGTTTCACAGACATATTAGAACAATAAGGGAGCTGTTTTATGGAACCCATTTTGGAGAGCACTGCTGTAGCCGATTCCAGCTTGTTCTGTTCATGTCATCAAAACACTGTTATTCTGTGTTGGTATTTAGTAATCAGCACTGGAGATGATAAGAACCTCAGGTTTTTCTTCTGCTACCTTGAAATAACATAATCTATGATATTCTTGTAGAAACATGGTGAAATACTGGCTTTTTCTCATTGATTTGTAAATGAGGCTTTAGCGTTCAAAAATATACTAGTAAAGAAAAAAAGAACTTTCTAAAGTAGGAAGATAAAGCATTAAGTAATGTGTGTCAACAGGCTTGGATTCAAGAACCAGATGTGACATTCCCAAACTCTGTTAAGCATACTTGTCATTTCTCTTCATGCCCTTAGTTTTCTTACCTATAAAGTGGGAATATTGAATCTCTTACTTGAGAATACAGACTCATACAGAACAAACTATGCCAAGATGTATTTTTGCTCTGTTTGGTTTCAAATTTAACAGTTGTAAAGCTGCTTTTTAAAAAGAAAACTTGCTTAGAGAGTAGTTTCATTTCCAGAAGATAGGGATGTCCATGAAAGTGACTAACAGCATGTGACCAGTTATATAATGTGCTTTGTGTACAGTAGCAGCTGGTAAAACTTAATATTTCCAACTCAGTCTTCATAGCTTAGAAACATAGTTTCAGACCTTTGATAGTAGTAGTGAAGCCGCTCAGTCGTGTCCGACTCTTTGCGACCCCATGGGCTGTAAGCCTACCAGGCTGCTCCATCTGTGGGATTTTCCAGCAGGAGTACTAGAGTGGGTTGCCATTTCCTTCTCCAGGGAATCTTCCCGACCCAGGGATCGAACCCAGGTCTCCTGCATTGTAGGCAGACGTTTTTACCGTCTGAGCCTCCAGGGAAGTTGAGACATTTGATAACCAATGTGATTTCTCCCCAGCCTTCTTCCCTGCTGCCACCCTCACAGCACACCCTAAAAAAAAAGCAGATGGGGAAGGAAGACTAGCCTGAAAGTGTCACTTCAGAGAGTGGCGATGTTGACACAGATGGCCGCTGTAATTTAGGCACAAGTCATCTCTTTTCACAAAGTGCTGTGGGAATGAAGTCCATAAGCGACCACGTTGAAGTGTCTCCATGTTACCTGCCCCCTGGGTCATGGGGATAGTCATGTTCCTGTCTTTGGCGCCATCTCACAGATTCCTTCTTGCATCAGCCCTATGACTTTTAATTTGTAGCGGTATCCATGTATTGGTCAGGCTGTACATAGGTCGTTCATATTTCATTTTGCATTTTGCACAGCACATTCATGCCATTGGAAAGACTGGAGACTGGAAAAGGTCAGTTTTCATTCCAGTCCCAAATAAGGGCAATGCCAAGGAATGTTCAGACTATCACACAATTGCACTCATGTCACACACCAGCAAAGTAATGCTCAAAAGTCTCCAAGCCAGGCTTCAACAATACATGAACTGTGAACTTTCAGATGTTCAAGCTGGATTTAGAAAAGGCAGAGGAACCAGAGATCAAATTGCCAACATCCTCTGGATCATCAAAAAAGCAAGAGAATTCCAGAAAAACATCTACTTCTGCTTTATTGATTATGCCAAAGCCTTTCACTGTGTAGATCACAACAAACTGTGGAAAATTCTTAAAGAGATGGGAATACCTGACCACCTNATGTTGAAGCTGAAACTCCAATACTTTGGCCACCTCATGTGAAGAAACCCTCATTGGAAAAAACCCTAATGCTGGGAGGGATTCAGGGTGGGAGCAGAAGGGGACGACAGAGGATGAGACGGCTGGATGGCATCAGTGACTCGATGGACATGGGTTTCGGTAGACTCTGGGAGTTGGTGACGGACAGGGAGGCCTGGCATGCTACGATTCATGTGGTCGCAAAGGGTCGGACATGACTGACCAACTGAACTATGGCATCAAGCTAGGTTCAAAGTCTAGGCTCTGATCCTTAATCAAGCCCAAGCATGAATGAGGCTCCATGCGGTTTCCTGTGTTCAGATTTTGATCTGAAAACCTGCAAAGTAAAGAGACAAGTTATCTGCCCTATACATATCCAAAATACAGTGGTGGAAATGGCACCAAAATCACAACCAGCTGTTGAACAACCATCGAACAGGAGGATGCTGGAATCTACCATCAAAACATAACTCCATGTCCAAAGACAAAGAAGCCAAAACAAGACTACAGTGGGCAATCATGATTTGGAGGGGCACAATCATGATAAAATCAAATCCCATAACCACTGGGTATGTGACCTACAAACTGGAGAACAATAATACCAAAGAAGTTCTCCCACTGTTGTGAAGATTCTGAACCCCAATGTCAGGCTTCCCAGCCTGGGGATCTGACAAAACAACTGANAGATGGCAGGATCATATGGTAGCCCTATTTTTAATTTTTAAAGCAACATCCATAACATTTTTCCAGAGTGGCTGCAGATAGTTTAGTTTTCTGTATAGTTTACAAATATGATTCTGTGAAGACACACTTTCAACCTAAAAAAATGCGGATACTTTGGGATTAAAGGAAGACGATTTAGTCTTTTCACAGTTTGCTTGTTTAACATGAGGAAGAAAAATTGTATAAAAAGACAACAGTTCAGAGAACAAAGAGAAAGGATCCAAGATCCTGCTCAGCTAAGTACTAGTGAGTACTTGGTGATGTTACCCCCTTTCCATGGCATTGATTCTAGAGCTGAAATGGAACTTAAATTAGCCCACTTTATATATAAACAGTCCAGGGTGTTGAACTTGGTGTGCCGAAGCACTCTTCATCTGCAGCTTCTGATTTCCGTTGCATCCTAGTCACTTCCAGAATGGCCCAGCTGGTCAAATCCTCAGGATGACTGGGAGGCCCTGCATGATGATTTAGTTAGCTGTTTGCCGTATTAAAAGGTTGTATAAATTTCAAATGTAATTATAATAAAACTCTATATTTTGGCTTTGGGCAGCTGAGCTCTTAGATGGACAGCTGTTCTAGCCTTGAAAACATCCTTCTGCCCCAAACTTCCTTTTTTCTCAGAGACAGAGGCATTGCCAATGTTCCTGCTTTGATGTGTAGCCTCCTGTTTCCACCGCAGATATGCTGTGTCTTGTGGAAAGGGTGTCGTTCTCTCAGATGGGGAAAGGCTGTATTACTAATAGTTTATCTCCATACCTTTTATTCCCAAATTCTTGCTTCTCAGTTTATCCTTCCCTCTCAACAAAATTAGGAGTGATTTAAATAGAGGGAGTTCAGTTCAGTCGCTCAGTCATGTCTGACTCTTTGTAACCCCATGAACTGCAGCAAGCCAGGCCTCCCTGTCCATCACCAACTCCCGGAGTTTACCCAAACCCATGTCCATTGAGTTAGTGATGCCATCCAACCATCTCATCCTCTGTCATCCCCTTCTCCTCCTGCCCTCAATCTTTCCCAGCATCAGGGTCTTTTCAAATAAGTCAACTCTTCGCATCAGGTGGCCAAAGTATTGGAGATTCAGCTTCAACATCAGTCCTTCCAGTCAACACCCAGCACTGATCTCCTTTAGGATGGACTGGTTGGATCTCCAGGGAGGAGAGGAAGGAAATTAACATTTCTTTAGCACTTACTATTGGCCAAGTAATCCCTCAGATTGCTTTTGGAGTGAGGTCAATATGAATAAATAAGTCAATATAAGATCCCAGGTATCATGCTAGATACTTTATCTACATTGTTAGTTGCTGAACAAATCAAGGTTCAGAGATATTAAAGAAGTCAGGGAGAGAAATTATAAAGCTAGGAAGTCCAGGAGAGACATTGCTCAGAGAGAGGTCAGATTTTCCTTTTCTCGTTAAGTAAAAAGAGAAGAAAGGAAAGAAGGGAAGAAGGGAGGAAGGAAGGAAAGGAATATGATTTACTGACTGCTCCTATCTGAAAATAGTAAATAAATATTTTTACGTATTTTTATATCAGAAAGGTGTGCTTTTAAGAAAATGTGTTCTGAATTTCTTTGTCTGCTAACTCTATTCAGTAACACTTGAAGGAATATTCCTGATGTCCTAAGCATCCAAGAGGCACCTCTAAATATTCCTGAGAATGCCCTTTGGTTTCACTGAAAATATTTTATTTCTAGTATATCCCTTTCCCATCTCAGGCTGAGACTGCATCAAGATCTGTGATTTCAAGATACAAAGTTGAAATCCATTCTTATGAAGTGTTAAAACAAAACTACATGTAGGGTGATGGATGTTAATTATTATGGTGCTCATTTCACAACATATGCAAATAGCAATCATTACATTGTACACCTAAAATTAGTATAATGTTATATCCACTGTTGTTTTTAGTGAGGATGAGATGGCTGGATGGCATCACTGACTCGATGGACGTGAGTCTGAGTGAACTCTGGAAGTTTGTTATGGACAGGGAGGCCTGGCGTGCTGCGATTTGTAGGGTCGCAAAGAGTCGGAGCGACTGAACTGAACTGAACTGAACTGAAGTTGTGTCCGAGTCTTTTGAGACCATTATACCTCAGTAAAAAAGAAAACAAACAACAAAGCCACATAAAAACCTTGCTACCTGCAAATCCAGTAGGGTGATATTTTACTAAGTCTTGTAGTACAGTTTCATTATCTGACAGCGGGCTATCCTGACTGTGAATCCATAACTGTTCTGAGATCTTGAAAATTGTACAGTCAACTCCCAAGAACCCAGATCTGTGTTCACAGGAGGGCTGAAAGATTGAACTACAAACTGCTTGAGTTACCAGCTAACTTTCTAGAGAGAAAATGCGTTCCCAGAGTGAGCTGTTAACCTCCCCTCACAATAGTTTTCCAAACTCATGTTCATCCGTGGAGCTTGTAATATAATTCATCTCCTCTTTTGTCTTGCCTTACGTTGTCTGGCGCTTCCCTCTTTAATCAGTTACTGATCTGCTTATCTATAAAAGCCCTGGGGGATAGAATGTATCTCAATAAAGTAGAGACTGAAAAGGGACTTGAAATACTATGTGGACCCATCTCTTTCAATTGTAGATGAGAAAATTGTGACACAGAGATGTTAGAAAACTAGACCAGAATTATTAAGCTGGAGACTGGCAGAGTCAGAATTGAGCTTGGAAAGCTGGGCTTCTAGTTCATTTATTTCTCTGCTAGACCATATCTGCTAGCCAAAAGGTAGCTGATCCTTGAAAATAAAGAAGAGAGAGTGACTGTTTTTGTTTGTGGTCAGAATGGCAAGAGCTTTAATGGACATTTAGAACTTCTTAGCTGAAGACCGTTTGTCATCTTTTCCCATGGGCCTCAAGCTATCAGCGTTGACCCCCTCCCTGAATACTGAGAGACTGAAGCGAACAGGCTGAGGAAGGGTGAGTGCCTGGACTTCTGGGCGCCTGAGCAGGGACTCAGACACTGCTGAATGATGATGGTGGCCCATTCGTGCTGGGGCAGGGCTGGTGCTGCTGATCCAGGGCACTGTCCTCCACCTTTGGAAGGCAAAGGCCACCTGGCAGATGTTGGAGCTGGGACTGTAAATAGGGATATTTTGTTTCTTGTAGGTCTGTTTGTTCTAGGGGCAAGCCCACACACGTGCCTTTTGGGAACTGGGTAAAAATGTGTCTTCATTTGCATTCACTTCAGGAGATGTTCTGAGCTTAACAGTATTGACAGAGAGGGTGGTGAGGAGGAGAGGGAATAAAAGGATTTTTAAGATATAAAAGCATTTGTAATATCATTAGGGACATGAAAAAACACAGACTGTGGTGTTGGGTAAACAAAGGAGGTTTCAGAAAAAGGGGCACAGTAGATGTTTAGAGAAAGGGGAGTCAGCTCAGGCTGGAGGGATCCGTAAAGGCTTCACTGAGAAGGTGAAGATGAGCGATAAGCTTTCTGTTCATATAAGAAATGACCAGAAAGAAGAAGTGCTTCGGAGCTTCTTAGCAGGAAGGAGCGGGTATCAGTGTGCCCAGCGCTGGGTATTCTCTGGCGTCTGTAAAAGGTGGGAGGATTATCCCAGGAGATGAGGTGGGACTGGTGATGCAGGGTAGGTGAGATGCTGTCTTGAGCGCCACAGATATCCTGGAGGTGAGATGTGACATTGAGTGGTGTCTTAGGAAGATGGATTTGGCAACTGTTTGCAAAAAGGTTGGATGGGAGTTGGGAGAAACTAGGCAGGCCAAAGACAAGAGCCGGTGCACTACAGAATACTTACCGTTGGACTCTTTGTCAGCATCCTTTCTATTTAAATGGAAATTTACTTGGAATGGCCCTCTGGCTGATTCTTTGATGTCACAGTCTAGATGTCACTTCTTTGAGAAAGCACTCTGTGACCCCTGGGTTCAGGTTATTTTCCTTCCTAGGTGCTTTCATAATGCCCTGCACTTTTCCTGCCATAGCATCTCCCATGCTAGACTGTAATTGTCCTGTGGTGGGTCACTTGTTTGGACTGTGAGCTTCCTAAACACAGGACTCTTCTCTGTCTTATTCACTGTTTTATCCCCAGGGCCTAGTATTGTATCCACATAGAGAAAATGACCATTAAGTTCTTATTGGATAACTGAGTAACAGACCAGCTAAAAGGACGGGGGAGTCAAGAGAGCAGGAGGTGAGGGAGTCAGGAGAGAGACAGAGAGAGAAAAGGGCCAGAAAGAAAGAAAGGAGGAACAAAGATTCAGAGATAAAGAAACTCATTTAGGATTATTACAAAAGAACTTGATTTTCAACTACACTTCCTATGTCTTTCCACAAAGCCCATTCATTCATACTGATTGAATGTGATGATTTTGGCATCATGGACTTTGGAAGTCATATCTAAAGTAAATCTTATCACTTATTGACTGGTTCTGTCTGCTGGTAAAATGAATCAAAATGTTCAAGTTAGTGAGAGAAATTATGACAAATCCAAGGATCAAATAAACTGATTTGCTGCCTCTTCAATAAATGTTTTATTTAAAATGATGATAATGCATCAATAAAAAAGAAATTAAAGCACATTCTCATATCCTCTTTCCACAATTTAAATGCTGTAGGAAAAATTTCATCTTGAAATGAGTTTTTAACATGCTACAATCGGATCCTGAGGACATTTTTCAGTCTAGTGGAGTTGTCAGACACATCCTCAAGCAAAACTTGTGCCTCTATTAGCTTGGAAGTTCCTGGAAACAAGGATTTTCTGAGCAGACTATTTTCATTGCAAGATTCAGTAACTGGATTTCAGATGTATACCTGAAACCTACTCTTTCTATGGAAATAAATCCAGCAATTTTACCTTCAGGGTTCATATGGTGATGCAGCTAAGTATGTGTAAAGGGTTGCAGCATGTGATTAATTAATATTAAATAACATAATTTAATTTCCCAAGTAAAAATAAGTCATAGAACTGGAATTGATTTAGGATGTTCATTAAATTTCCTGCAACCGATGTCTTCTCAGCAGGAAAGTACCTTTTTGTGGCGCAAATGACAAGATAGATAACAGGTAGATAAGAACTAAGTATACAGTGAGAGGAAGCAAGGTCAAACTGTGCCTGGGGAGGTGAGAATCACATAAACATGTGATTCTCATAAACATGTTATGAACATGGTTCATAAACCATGTTAGAGAATTCTGTCTTTAATCTGAGAAAGTGGGAACCTCTGAAGGATTTTAGGGGAGGGTGGGGAAGTTACCGATATGGAAGAGAATGATGGATGGGAGACCTTTAGGAGGCTGTTACGGTAAATGGTCCAGGGTGATACACTTGTAATAAAGTTTAAATGCTGTCTTGACCCTGTTTAAGGCTTTGGCTTAGAAGCTGGTCAGTTCCCGTTTGGGAGCAGCTGATTAAGTCCACACCACCAGCCACTTTCTTTCTTGGGCCTTCACTCCCTGGCCCACTGTCCATCTGCCCTCATCACCCCAAGGCCAGGTGTCAGACACAGCCGGTACCCCCAGTGCTTGCTGAGCTTATCCAAATGAGCTGATGATAAACTGGCTGATCCTGCCTTACCCTTTCCTTCCCATGGAAACCAAAGTAGAGGCTCTTGCCCATGGTTCCTGCCTCTCCTTCTGCCTCAAGACTGACCCCTGTGATTGCCTGGGTGACCCCCCCAACCCATGGTGTGACACATACTTCCTCTCTTAGGATTTGTTGAGAAGAAGAAACAATTTTTCAATGGCCATTGTCTCGACATCTGTTGGCTTTACCATACCTAAGTAATAATAAAACCTATTAAAACCACACTGGACTAGGTTGGTGGTGGAGATAGCAAGAAGCTGGTAAATGCAGAGATAAGTAGGAGATAACTTTATTCCAGGAGAGGCCCATCTTGAGAATGAGAGAAAAGTAGGTGATGAAGATGACTTGTAGATTTCTGGCTTGTATCATGGGGCCATTCATCAAGACCAAGAAAACCGGAAGAGGCCCTAGTGGTGGGATTAAAATCTTGAATTCAATTTGTGGGCATATCGATATGGAGGTAACTTTGAGATACTCAAGTGGAAATATCAAAAAGACAGTCAGATAGACTGTTCAGAACTGGTGACTAGGTCTTATTGAGACAAGAGGATTATATAAATAATAGACTTTTAGAAATCCTAGCAAGTGAGAATTATAGATGGTAGCAATCACTGAAGATAGCAGACTCCAAACTGTTTATCACAAGGAATACTTCCTGTAGGGAATGAGATGTGAACATTGCTGGGTTGAGGCAAGAGGATGCTAAGCAGGAGAAATAAACAGTGTGAACAAAGGTTCAGAAGCAAAATGTGTGTTGCAAATTTGGACAGCAATGAATAGTCTAGCTTATGAAAGCAGATAGTTCCTATAGGAGAGGCATAGAGTATCTCAATACCAAACCGTTCCCTCCTTGAAGACCTAAAAGGTAAGGACTTTATTAAGTGCCAGCAGTCCTCTGGGTACTTCATTAAGAAAATTAAATGAAGTTTCTCTTGTCCAGGATTTTCTGTCTTTTGAAATAGATGTTCCTGCAGAATGGAAATTCTCCTTTGCCTGCTGATTACTCTCAACAAGTGTAGAGAGTATTAATGTTTGAGGCTCAACAGAAGATTAACCAAACATTATTATGTTAATTTTGTTAGTGCCAACTACCAAAGATTTATTATAAATCTACTGTGAGCCCAAATCAGGGGACCCAGTCCATGATCCCATGGAAATTATGGTTTTGTTGGGAAAACAGAACTTATACTTGCACAATGATTTAAGAGAGAAGTGAAGCCTAAAATTTAAAGAATATATCATGAAACATTTCTGTATTCTTAAAAATTTTTTATCGTGTATTTCTTTTTAATTGTGGTAAAATATATCATAATATAACATAAAGTTTATCATCTGAACGTAAAAAAAAAAAACCAAAACCTTTTTGGTTTGTATTGGGGTATAGCCAGATTAACAGTGTTGTGATAGTTTCAGGTGAATAGCAAAGGGATGCAGCCACACATATACATGTATTCATTCTCCTCCAGACTTCCCTCTCATCCAGGCTGTCACCTAACTTTGAGCAGAGTTTCCTGTGCTATACAGCCTCTGTTTAGTCACTGTCTGACTCTTTTTTCGACCCCATGGACTGTAGCCCACCAGGCTGCTCTGTCCATGGGATTTCCCAGGCAAGCATACTGGAGTGGGTTGCCATTTCTTTCTCCAGGGGATCTTCCCAACCCAGGGATTGAATCTGTGTCTCCTGCATTCCAGGCATATTCTTTACCCCTGAGCCACCAGGGAACCATGCTATACAGCTTCCCTGGTGGCTCAGAGGTTAAAGTGTCTGCCTCCAATGCAGGAGACCTGGGTTCGATCCCTGGG